>WNYA01000333.1:116194-186842 GCA_019512145.1 Engystomops pustulosus | reverse complement strand
ATAAATTCATACATCTTTATTAAACAAATCCTTAACATGATTAAAAAACCATTAAAAAGCACCCATGGTGCATAAGACAAAAGACAAAACATTAGTCCCGGATTTTTGATTGTCCTCATATTTATTACTTGATGTACATTATTGGAATATTAATTTTTTTTCACATTATTTATTTATTTGATCTCATCTTTGGACATATGCTTTATCCTTTGCCTAATCACTGTTTTATCTGATTGACTTACATGCCGGGACTAATGTTTTGTGTTTTGTCTTATGCACCATGAGTGCTTTTTAATGGTTTTTAATCATGTTAAGGATTTGCTTAATAAAGATGTATGAATTTATATCATGGACACCCTCTTGTATTTAAGACGCGTCGGGGGTAATTCGGGAGAGGGGGTGGGGTGGTGGTTCGGGGGAAGGGGGGTGAGAAAGGGACCACGCCCCCCGATTTCCGTCGCGCGTATGCCGCTCGCCGATGCGCCACATCCATCGCGTGCGCCAAAAACCCGGGGCAATTCAGGTACAATCGGCAAATTGGAAATATTCGGGTACACGTCGTGAAAACCGTGGATCTGGCCTTAGTAAATGACCCCCAATGTCTGTTTTGTGAGATACCTTAATTTTGGAAATTTTTTTACCCATTCAGATTATCTAAATTACAGCGCGATCTGTCGATGAAAATTACTTGTAATTTTTCATGTGCAAACCGAATCTGATGTAAAAATTTGCGTTTTGTATTTATGAGAGTTGCCTTTGGAATGGGGGTAGAAGGCAGAATTTGGTATCATTTATAGATTTTTTGGAAAATATGTTGTCACAACATAATTCGATTCTATTACTATATATTAAGATTTCCACCATCCTGACCTTGTTGTTACACAATGTATATTACCGTATATACTCGGTATAAGCCGACCCGAGTATAAGCCGAGACCCCTATTTCAACACAAAAAAACTGGAAAACCTATCGACTCGAGTATAAGCCGAGGGGAATGCATTGGTTACAGCCTCCCATGTATATAGTCTGCCATCCCCTGTAGCATACAGCCTGCCCAACCCTGGACATGCAGCCTGCCCACCCCTGTAGTAGAAAAAAAAATAACACTGTACTCATTTTCCGACGTCCCCCATAGGTCCTCTTCGTCTCAGACAGAAGAGACCTATGGTTACGTCAGAAAGGTGAGTTTTGTCTTTGTTTTTAGTTGACTTCGAGTATAAGCCGAGTTAGGGTTTTTGAGCACAAATTTTGTGCTGAAAAACTAGGCTTATACTCGAGTACATAAGCTACATTATGTAGGAGACAGTTGGATAGCTATACTTCTGTCATACAGTTGTTCGAGCCTTCAACATAGTAAAAAAAAAATAACAAAACATTTTTAAAAATAGGACTTAAAAAAATATAAACTAGGTATGCAAAAACCCAAACAAAACTTGGTCCTGAAGGGCTTAATCTGTGTAATTTTGTAATAGACTCCACATGAAGCACGTTTTGAGGAACTTTTGTAGAACCAGGACTGTCTCTTCCAGTGATCCCTCTCACCAGGGCTGAAGATCCAAGGACACGGGCTGACATCACAAGCATCCCAGCTCCAATCATCACAAAAATACAAGCACAATTGTTGGTGCAAATGAACTAAATGTAATAAAAGGTGCCAAAGTGAATCATTACAAGATCTAAGGTCAAGTCAAGGGATTAAAAAAATTGAGAAACACTCAAGAGAGTCTTTGAAACAATAACGGTTTTACGATACCTGGTAGCAGATTTTTATAGAGAAATTGATTCATAAACCAGCATTATCTATGGTGGAAAGATCTTTTTTCTTAGGTGACATCTTGGATATGGACAATTGTTTTGGGGGTTAGCAGATCAATCTTTGTCCTTTCATTTAAAAAGTGTAGAAAAGTAGACATGGACAATAACATCGAAAGTGATCTATGTCAGCTCTATGTTTTTTACAGGTGACGCCGATAATAATGTCCCACCTCTCTCCTTCTGGGATTTTCAAATCTTCCACACTTCACTTTTCCGTTCTCTCTCTCCTGGTTCTTATCTTCTGTGGGACAAATATCAGGAAACCTTCTTATCATGGTCTTGTATCTAGTGAGTAAAACCCTTCAGTCCCCCATGTACTTCTCATTACACAGCTGTCATTGTGTGCCTCCTGGCTGACCACCAGACTTGTCCCCGTCCTTCTTCACACAACTGTCCTGTATGGGGGAAGTCTATCACTCTCATCGGATGTATCACCAGTTTCTCTCTTTGTCACCTCAATGCTCGAGTAAGTCTTCTCCTATCGTGATGTCCTATGACCGTAATGTGGCCATCGGTAACCCCCTCCGTTATCCCTCCATCATGAGTCATAATTTTGTGTAGCACTGGTAACTTTTATGTGGTTTGCTGGGGTTCATAATATCACTAATTAACACTTGTTGTTGTATAATACTTTCTGTGGACCACATGTGATTGACCATTTCTACTGTGATATTGAACCCATAATTGCAGCTCTCCTTTCCGACACATCCATAATTCAAGATTGGATTTTCTATGTGGGATCTTCACATTGTTATGGGGCCTCTCTCTAGTAATAGTGAACGTCCTATGTGACATTGTCCATCACCATCCTGAGATCCCATCCATAACCGTAAGACTAAAGCCTTCTCCACCTTAGCTCCCACCTCATGTCGTCTCCATATTTTATGGGACATTAACTATAGTTTATCTGTTTCCAACGAGGGAGAATCCCTGAGTAAGGTCTTATCTTTGATGATTACTGTGCTGACCCCACTCCTCAATCCTATCATATACACCCTGAGGAACATGACTTTAAAAAACTTTACAGCATGAAGTTAAAATTCTGATCCTACCATTGCCTCCTTGTGTGTAGTTTAGTACAAGTCAAGTTAATTAAATTAGAAACTCAGAGCTTTTGATGTCTTTCACGAGGTTCTCTGGGTACATTATTTTATAATAAATTGCCTATCCAGGAATTGTACCGCTTATTATATGAACATTTTAATTAGATTTTAACATCATTCTGGTTGAACTGGTTCACAAATCTAAATAGATCTTCTAGATCTTTCCAATAAACATATTTGTCTTTTTCTGATTGACAATATTAGTTTATTTGGAAGACCTATACCACTAGTAAGGCCCTGTGTATAATCACTGAATACCGTTTCTTCTTTCCATTACCCAAATGAAGATATTGAACGAAGGTAGGTGCCACAGCCCCCTCGCAAGTCCTGGTTCTGGGAGAAAAGAAATAGGCATCGAAGGTGAATATTTGTGACATAAATCAGATCTAGAGCATCAATTGATAAGGTCTGTCTCACCTAGTGAGGAAATGAGCGCATTGCTACCAGCTTTATGTATGGCTTTATGGCTTTATGTCCTTGGCTGTGTAGAAGCTTTCCCATTACATATGGCTAGGATTTCTCTGCTATTACTATATTCAAGGTCCTGCAGAATCTGCATAGATATCCCTGGTGTAGGATGGAAGGTCATATCATAGGGGTGTTTACTAATGGCCCGATTCGCGTTTTCCCAACGTGTTACCCGAATATTTCCGATTTGCGACCGATTTCTCCCTAATTGGCCGGATTTTGGCGCACGCGATCTATTGTGCGCATCACGCTGGCATGCACTGACGAAATCGGGGGCGTGGCCGACGAAAACCGCACGATTCGAAAACTCGCCGCATTTAAAAAAAAAATAATCTGTGTGAGCCTTGCACTTACCTTCACTCAGCCCGCTCGTGTGATTCCAGGCGCTTCCAGGGAACTTCAGCGCATCAGCGCCACCTTTGGACGCGGGAACTACCTTAATAAATCCTGGCCGGACCCGAATCCACCGCAAGAACCGCCGCTGGATCGCGAATGTCCCGGTTAAGTGAATCTGCCCCATAGTGTCTGAGCTCAATGTCCACCTACTTCACTTCCTGGTGAGGTGCCCTTGGCACGAGACGTTGGACGTACCACTAGTATTTTTTTTACAAAACTTAGGCACATATAAATTGCTACTTAGGGTAACCCAAACATATAACCACGCTGTTTTCATATTTATTGCAAAGTTTATAATATTCTTTCTTTTAAGTACACCTCGTTTCATATAGTAATAATCGCACAGTGTAGTATAGAATATAAGGCGGTCCCCTACTTAAGAACACTCACTTACAGACGACCCCTAGTTACACAAACGACCTCTGATATGGGTCAATTTCTGTACTTAGTCCCTAGCTACATTGATCAGCTGTAACAGTTTATCACTGGTGTCTGATAAAAGATTTATGTTAATATTCATTCTTATGGCAACCCAACTTTTTTAAATCCAATTGTCCCGAGACCAAAAAAGTTCTGGCGGATACAATGATACATATACATTCCGACTTGCATACAACTCAACTTAACAAACCTACAGACCCTATCTTGTATGTAACCCGGACTGCCTGTATAGACTTCATTTCAAGACCTTATTTAGCATCCACAATATCCATTCAATATCCCGTAGGGTGAATATAGCTTTGTGAGATCCAGTTTATGTCTCTTTTATTATTCCCGAGCTTAAGCAAGTTATCCATAAAACATATACCCAACCACAGCAGCGTCATAAAACTTCTTAAGGGGTTCCTTACTTAAATTAAAAGACTGGAAAAACAATCTTGACTGATTTTTTGCATACATTTTTGTCAGTTTATCTTCCAATCCAGTGCTCATCAAGAAAAACTCCCAGATATTAATGACAACCCTCTTATGTGAAATATAGTATCAAAAAAATACAGAGGATGGTGCCTTGGGTGATACCTCAGGCAGAGAGGATTGACCCAACCAAGGTGCAGTGCTCAACCCCAATTGATAAGAAGCTGGTCCGTATTCCAAGTGACAAGCGGCTAGATTTATAAAGATGTCAAAGAATCCTGGATACAAACAACGTAGATTGGTTAACAATGCAAAAAAAAAAAAAAAGGAAAATTGAGGCAATAGATTGCCGCTGACATCAAGGCAACCGAGTGTTAACATCACAAACATTTTTGGCACAACTCCCAATAATATCTAATAAACTAATTTATAGAAAGTATGCTTGGTTGTATATTATGTATAAGGTTTACCCAGAAACGTGTAGTTTAGACTTCAATTTTTATCTGTATAACTTATTTTACTTTTCATAAAATAGTTTTATAATATATATTGGGAGTTAAAAAGTAATACAAGTCATAAAAATCACATCTATAACACATTCCTTAACATGATTAAAAAACCATTAAACACCCATGGTGCATAAAACAAAAAGACACATTAGTCCCGGATTTTTGATGTCCCTCATATTTATTACTTGATGTACATTATTGGAATATAATTTTTTTCACATTATTTATTTATTTGATCTCATCTTTGGACATATGCTTTATCCTTTGCCTAATCACTGTTTTATCTGATTGACTTACATGCCGGGACTAATGTTTTGTGTTTGTCTTAGCACCTGGTGTCTTTTTAATGCTTTTTAATCTATGTTAAGGATTTGTTAATAAAGATGTATGAATTTATCATGGACACCCTCTTGTGCTGTTTCTGGCCGCCAAAAAGCAAAACGGCGGGAGATGCCATTTTCTCGAGCGGGCGAAGTATTCGTCCGAGCAACGAGCAGTTTCGAGTACGCTAATGCTCGAACGAGCATCAACCTCGGACGAGTATGTTCGCTCATCTCTAGTATCTACTCTTTAAACAAAAACTATACTCTACATATAATTCAGGGATCCCTGATTTAAACAAAATCTACTATCAAAATTAAGCATAATTTAAGCATAAACCAGGGACACTTATAGATTATAAGAAAATTACTGTGGTTTTCTTATATTTGTTATCCATGGCCTCATTCCTTCTAAAATTATCTTTTAAAATTATTTCAATGTGCCAGAAGGGCCCTAGGGGGTATATCAGAGCACCTCTGTGTGTTTCAGCTTTACATGCTGTTACAGTGTACAGGAGCATGTCTTACCCTCCAACAAGGGAGGAAATAATCTTGCACAGTGTAACAGCCTGTGAATCTACAACATGAATGGGATCTAATAACATTCTCCAATGGTCTCCTAACTCATCAGCTTATTTTTAAAAGTTGATTTTAGAAGGAAGGAGGCCATGGGTAACAAATGTAAGTGCCAGGATCTATGAGTAAGTGCCCTGGTTTATAATTTTTGATGGTAGATTGCCTTTAAATATGCAAATTCCTTTTGGCACTGACTCGTCTAGTTTTTAACCAAATATGATACAATGAAATGATAAGGTTTATATTAAACCTTTACAAAGTGTAAAGCCTATAACAATATGTTGCCATTTTTGCTTCAGACTGTGTTAACATTTTCAGACCCGTAGGTCCGGCAGCAAACTTTCCTGGTCGGTATATGAAAAATGGACTGCGCTCTGGCTGGATTTCAGACCACCCACAGTGCAGATGACAGGACAGGACAAAACAGCATCACCAAAACTATATTAGTGATTTCAGCTGGGAAGCAGGGACGCCTTGCTTCATATATCACTATGAAGCACAGAGTCTGGTCCTCTTTACTGTGGTAGTTCTGTGAAATCTGGTCAGAGTCCTGAATGTAAGATATGAAAGAAGCAGGGGCAGATTAAGATTGCCCTGGGCCCTGGGCTGTATGAATATTATAGCCCCTACAAGTCAGGTTCTACATATGGTTCTAGAATCACGCTTTTTGGGGAATGGAGGATGGGTCCCTTCTACCTGCTTTCATTGTGTTTTTTCTGGGCCTTTGGAGAGCCTTCAAAGGTCCTGAAATGGCTCTGGTGTACATGTGTAATGAGAGCGGGAACTGATATATTAGGAGTTCATGGGTAAATGACCTTCTCAGTATCAAATTTGGTGAGTGGTGTGGGTGGCCATGGGCCCCTTAGAAGGCTTGGGCCACGGGCTACCGCCTAAACCAACCTATATTATAATCCACTACTGGAAGGAAGCATCAAATAGTTGTATAGTGTAGACTGACTTTCAGATACATCGTCCACAAGTATCTGCTCTAATACATTGGCAAACTGAACCACCCTCCAACCTGTAATCCTCCAGTGTTGATCCAGAGAATGTAAAAAAACCCCAGCAGACTGATGCCAAACAAACAATAATGAGGAAAAAGTTAATTTCCGACTGTAAATAGGGCGATCAAAATAAATCCCCCCACCAACATCCCCACTAGGTGTAGAGGATGCCCCTGTCTATGGTGATGGTAGAACCTCCTCTTCTCTAGGTGTAGAGGATGACCCCTGTGTATGGTGATGGTAGAACTGCCCCTCCTCTAGGTGTAGAGGATGTCCCCTGTCTATGGTGATGGTAGAACCTCCTCTCCTCTGGGTGTGGAGGATGCCTCCTGTGTATGGTGATGGTAGAACCTCCTCTCCTCTAGGTGTAGAGGATGCCCCCTGTCTATGGTTATGGTAGAACCTCCTCTCCTCTAGGTGTAGAGGATGTCCCCTGTCTATGGTGATGGTAGAACCTCCTCTTCTCTAGGTGTAGAGGATGTCTCCTATCTATGGTGATGGTAGGACCTCCTCTCCTCTAGGTGTAGAGGTTGCCCCCTTGTCCAGCTTACAGGCCTAGTTATAAAAAAGATCTTTGGAGAGATCCTTTTTTTTGAGAAATTTTGTTATCTATCATAATTTATTCACTTCATTTCCCTTAATAATCTTGATTTCTCTCCTCTGCACTCGTTTCAGTTCTACTATATCCTTTTTATGCACTGGTTCCCAAAACTGTCCACAATATTCCATTTTTGTATAGTCAGGATGTTTTAAAATGATGCAGCATAAAAAAAAATTATGGTGAATATTTGTTGTCAACAGATTTGGATGCAAAGGTTTTCTTTCTAAAAACAAACAATTTAAAATTTATAAAATTGTGATTTTCCAGCATAGATCCAAACATATTAACCAGAATTTACCACCAGCACGAAGTACATGGAAAGTGCATGTATTCCAAAATGTGTATTTTTTTACATTTCATACTGTGACATTGAAGCTAATATTTATCTAAACTATATCGATAAATCCATAAATATTAAATCTCAGTTGGAATAATTATTTTTCTTCAGGGGTTTGTACAGGGGAACCCAGCGGAGAGATCTCTTGATACTGATCTTTCTAACCAGCAATGTATAAATAACCGTGTAACCATCTCTTCTAGGATTACGCTGGTGGAGGGTCTGATATGTTCTAAATAACAGCAGAACATTGATGTCGGATATTCAAATGTGCAAGTTTTACCATAAACGTTCAGCACATATGGATTTTCTACACAGTGGAGACAATACAGAGGTAAGTGGACATTTCTATCTAAAGGATCCTATAATGTAAAGTCGAGTTTGATGAGGCAGATACAATGGCTGATAAATGTTACTTAGATCAATGGCATCTGAAAACTCCACTTTCTGCAGACCTAAGTCAAATAGATTGCAGTAGCATCTGTCTCAAGATAACACTATTTGGATTTTTTAATAAATATTATTGAGAAAATTGAAGACAAGAGGATTCCCATTACTTCACTGTGTTATGAGAATTTGTTCTTGAACATCAAATTTTGACCAATGATTCAATTTCTGACATTCACCCCTTGATTTTCCAATACAGCTTTTCATTGGATATATTTTGAAGAAATATTTGTCGATACAATGTCTATTTTGTGAGATACCTTAATTTTGGAATTTTTTTTACCCATTCAGATTATCTATAATTACAGCGCGATCTGTCGATGAAAATTACTTGTAATTTTTCATGTGCAAACCGAATCTGATATAAAAATTTTGCATTTGTATTTATGAGAGTTGCCTTTGGAATGGGGGTAGATGGCAGAATTTGGTATCATTTTATAGATTTTTGGAAAATATTTATGAAACATAATTCAGATTCTATTACTATATTCAAGATTTCCACCATCCTGACCTTGTTGTTACACAATGTATATTACATTATGTAGGAGACAGTTGGATAGCTATAATTTTCTGCAATACAGTTGTTCGAGCCTTCAACAATAGTAAAAAAAAATAACAAAACATTTTTAAAAATAGGAACTTAAAAAAAATATAAACTAGGTATGCAAAAACCCAAACAAAACTTGGTCCTGAAGGGCTTAATCTGTGTTATTTTGTAATAGACTCCACATTTTGAGGAACTTTTGTAGAACCAGGACTGTCTCTTCCAGTGATCCCTCTCACCAGGGCTGAAGATCCAAGGACACGGGGCTGACACCACAAGCATCCAAGCTCCAATCATCACAAAAATACAAGCACAATTGTTGGGTGCAAATGTAACTAAATGTAATAAAAATGTGCAAAGTGAATCATTACAAGATCTAAGGTCAAGTCAAGGGGATAAAAAAATTGAGAAACACATCAGAGAGAGTCTTTGAAACAATCCGGTTTTACGATACTGTAGCAGATTTATAATAGAGAAATTTGATTCATAAACCAAGCAGATTCTATGGTGGAAAGATCTCTTTTTCTTAGGTGACATCTTGAATATGGGACATTGTTTTGGGGGTTTAGCAGATCAATCTTTTGTCTTTCATTTAAAAAGTGTAGAAAAAGTAGACATGACAATAACATCGGATAGTGATCAATGTCAGCTCTATGTTTTTTACAGGTGATGCCGATAAATAATATCACCTCCATCTTCCTTCTGGGATTTTCAAATCTTCCACACTTCACTTTTCCATTCTTCTCTCTTCTGCTTCTTATATTCTGTGGGACAATATCAGGAAACCTTCTTATCGTGGTCTTGTATCTAGTGAGTAAAACCCTTCAGTCCCCCATGTACTTCTTCATTACACAGCTGTCATTGTGTGACCTCCTGCTGACCACAGACATTGTCCCCGTCCTTCTTCACACTGTGCTGTATGGAGGAAGTTCTATCACTCTCATCGGATGCATCATACAGTTTTGTATATTTTCTAGCACTGAGAGCTCAGAATGTCTTCTCCTGTCAGTGATGTCCTATGACCGGTATGTGGCCATCGGTAACCCCCTCCATTATCACTCAGTCATGAGTCATACATTTTGTGTAGCACTGGTAACTTTTATGTGGTTGCTGGGGTTCATAATATCACTAATTAACAGCTTGTTGTTGTATAAATTACATTTCTGTGGACCACATGTGATTGACCATTTCTACTGTGATATTGAACCCATAATGCAGCTCTCCTGTTCCGACACATCCATAATTCAAGATTGGATTTTCTATGTGGGATCTTTCATTGTTATGGGGCCTTCTCTAGTAATAGTAACCTCCTATGTGTACATTGTCATCACCATCCTGAAGATCCCATCCACTACCGGAAGACATAAAGCCTTCTCCACCTGTAGCTCCCACCTCATTGTCGTCTCCATATTTTATGGGACATTAACTATAGTTTATCTGTTTCCAACGAAGGGAGAATCCCTGAGTAAGGTCTTATCTTTGATGTTTACTGTGCTGACCCCACTCCTCAATCCTATCATATACACCCTGAGGAACAATGACTTTAAAAAAGCTTTCACAAAGATGAAATTAATTCTGATCCTTCCATTGCTCCTTGTTGTGTAGTTTAGTACAAGGTCAATTAAATTTAGAAAACTCAGAGCTTCTTGATGTCTGTTCACGAGGTTCTCTGGGTACATTATTTTATAAATAAATTGCCTATCCAGGAATTGTACCGCTTTGATATATAGAACTATTTTAATTAGATGTTAACATCATTCTGGTTGAACTGCTTCACAAATCTAAATAGATCTTCTAGATCTTTCCAAATAAACATAATATTGTCTTTTTCTGATTGACAATATTATGTTTATTTGGAAAGACCTATACCACTTAGTAAGGCCCTGTGTATAATCACTGAATACCGTTTCTTCTTTCCATTACCCAAAGAAGATATTGACGAAAGGTAGGTGCACACACAGCCCCCATAGCAAGTCCATGGGTCTGGAGAAATAGGCATCAAAGGTGAAATAGTTGTGACATAAATCAGATCTAGAGCATCAACGATAAAGGTCTGTCTCACCTAGTGAGAAAATGTTGAGCTGCATTGCTACCAGCTTTATGGTATGGCTTTATGGCTTTATGTCCTATGGTTGTGTAGAAGCTTTCCCCATAATATATGGCTAGGATTTCATCTTGCTATTACTATATTCAAGGTCCTGCAGAATCTGCATTGATATCCCTGCTGTAGGATGGAAGATCATATACATAGGGGGTAATTTACTAAGGGCCCGATTTTCGTTTTCCCGACGTGTTACCCGAATATTTCCGATTTGCGACGATTCTCCCCGGGATTTTGGCGCACACGATCGTATTGTGGCGCATCGCGCTGGCATGCACACGATGAAAATCGGGGGGCGTGGCGGAACGAAAACCCGACGGATTCGGAAAAACCACCGCATTTGAAAAAAAATAACTGTCGCGGAGCTTGCACTTACCTTCACTCAGCCCGGCTCGGTGTATTCCAGTGCGTTCCAGGGAACTTCAGCGCAGCAGCGCCACCTGGTGGACGGCAGAGGAACTACCTTAATAAACGCGCAGCTGGATCGCGAATGGACCGGGTAAGTGAATCTGCCCCATAGTGTCTGAGCTCAATGTCCACCAATTTACTGCACTTCCTGGTGAGGTGCCCTTGGCTAGGACGTACCACTAGTTGTTTTTACAAAACTTAGGCAACATATAAATTGCTACTCAGGGGTAACCTCAAAACATATAAGCACGCTGTTCATATGTTATTGCAAAGTTTATATATTCTTTCTTTTAAGTAACACCTCGTTTCATATAGTATAATCGCACAAGTGTAGTATAGAATAGTATAGACTTCAATGTTCAAGAACCTTATTTAGGCACAATATCCATTCAATATTCCCGTAGTGGGAATATAGCTTTTGATCCAGTTTATGTCTCTTTTTATTATTCCCGAGCTTAAGCAAGTTATCCCATAAAACATACCCAACCACAGCAGCGTCATAAAACTTCTTAAGGGGTTCCTTACTTAAATTAAAAGACTGAAGAAAAACAATCTTGACTGATTTTTTGCATACAGTTTGTCAGTATTTATCTTCCAATCCAGATGCTCATCAAGAAAAACTCCCAGATATTAATGACAACCCCTCTTATGTGAAATATAAGTATCAAAAAAATACAGAGGATGGTGCCTTGGGTGATAACCTCAGGCAGAGAGGATTGACCCAACCGAGGTGCAGTGCTCATTCGCGCTCTACATGAGCTTTGTGCGTCAAACCCCAATTTGATAAGAAGCTGGTCCCAAGTGACAAGCGGCTAGATTTATTAAAAGATGTCAAAAAGGAATCCTGGATACAACAACGTAGAATTTGGTTAACAATGCAAAAAAAAAAAAAAAGGAAAAATTGAGGCAATAGATTGCCGCTGACATCAGAGGCAACCGAGTGTTAACATCACAAACATTTTTGGCACAACTCCCAATAATATCTAATAAAACTAATTTATAGAAAGTATAGCTTGGTTGTATATTATGTATAAGGGTTTACCCAGAAACGTGTAGTTTAGGACTTCAATTTTTATTCTGTATAACTATATTTACTTTTCATAAAATAGTTTTATAATATATTATTGGGAGTTAAAAAGTAAATACAAGAGGGTGTCCATGATATAAATTCATACATCTTTGTATTTACTTTTTGGTCTAAGATTTATAACGGGTGTTACTCAACCACTCTTCTGGCCCTCCTCCTCTTATTGTAAAGACGCGTCGGGGGTAATTCGGGAGAGGGGGTGGGGTGGTGGTTCGGGGGAAGGGGGGTGAGAAAGGGACCACGCCCCCCGATTTCCGTCGCGCGTATGCCGCTCGCCGATGCGCCACATCCATCGCGTGCGCCAAAAACCCGGGGCAATTCAGGTACAATCGGCAAATTGGAAATATTCGGGTACACGTCGTGAAAACCGTGGATCTGGCCTTAGTAAATGACCCCCAATGTCTGTTTTGTGAGATACCTTAATTTTGGAAATTTTTTTACCCATTCAGATTATCTAAATTACAGCGCGATCTGTCGATGAAAATTACTTGTAATTTTTCATGTGCAAACCGAATCTGATGTAAAAATTTGCGTTTTGTATTTATGAGAGTTGCCTTTGGAATGGGGGTAGAAGGCAGAATTTGGTATCATTTATAGATTTTTTGGAAATATGTTGTCACAACATAATTCGATTCTATTACTATATTTAAGATTTCCACCATCCTGACCTTGTTGTTACACAATGTATATTACCGTATATACTCGAGTATAAGCCGACCCGAGTATAAGCCGAGACCCCTAATTTCAACACAAAAAAACTGGGAAAACCTATCGACTCGAGTATAAGCCGATGGGGTAAATGCATTGGTTACAGCCTCCCACTATATAGTCTGCCATCCCCGTAGCATACAGCCTGCCACACCCTGTGCATGCAGCCTGCCCCACCCCTGTATAGAAAAAAAAATAACACTGTACTCATTTTCCGACGTCCCCCATAGGTCCTCTTCGTCTCAGACAGAAGAGGACCTATGGTTAGCGTCAGAAAGGTGAGTTTTGTCTTTGTTTTTAGTTGACTCGAGTATAAGCCGAGTTAGGGTTTTGAGCACAAATTTGGTGCTGAAAAAACTAGGCTTATACTCGAGTACATAAGCTACATTATGTTAGGAGACAGTTGATAGCTATACTTCTGTCATACAGTTGTCGAGCCTTCAACATAGTAAAAAAAAAATAACAAAACATTTTTAAAAATAGGACTTAAAAAAATATAAACTAGGTATGCAAAAACCCAAACAAAAACTTGGTCCTGAAGGGCTTAATCTGTGTATTTTTGTAATAGACTCCACATGAACCACGTTTTGAGAACTTTTGTAGAACCAGGACTGTCTCTTCCAGTGATCCCTCTCACCAGGGCTGAAGATCCAAGGACACGGGGCTGACATCACAAGCATCCCCAGCTCCAATCATCACAAAAATACAAGCACAATTGTTGGTTGCAAATGAAACTAATGTAATAAAAGGTGCCAAAGTGAATCATTACAAGATCTAAGGTCAAGTCAAGGGATTAAAAAAATTGAGAAACACCTCAAGAGAGTCTTTGAAACAATAACGGTTTTACGATACCTGGTAGCAGATTTTTTATAGAGAAATTGATTCATAAACCAGCATATCTATGGTGGAAAGATCTCTTTTTCTTAGGTGACATCTTGATATGGACATTGTTTTGGGGGTTAGCAGATCAATCTTTGTCTTTCATTTAAAAAGTGTAGAAAAGTAGACATGGACAATAACATCGGAAAGTGATCTATGTCAGCTCTATGTTTTTTACAGGTGACGCCGATAATAATGTCCCACCTCTCTTCCTCTGGGATTTTCAAATCTTCCACATCTTCACTTTTCCGTTCTCTCTCTCCTGGTTCTTATCTATCGTGGACAAATATCAGGAAACCTTCTTATCATGGTCTTGTATCTAGTGAGTAAAACCCTTCAGTCCCGCCATGTACTTCTCATTACACAGCTTCATTGGTGTGCCTCCTGGCTGACCTCCCCCCAAACACAGACATTGTCCCCGTCCTTCTTCACACAACTGTCCTGTATGGGAGGAAGTTCTATCACTCTCATCGGATGTATCACCAGTTTTTGCTTGTCACCTCAATGCTCGAGTGTAGTCTTCTCCTGATCGTGATGTCCTATGACCCGTAATGTGGCCATCGGTAACACCCCTCCGTTATCCCTCCATCATGAGTCATACATTTTGTGTAGCACTGGTAACTTTTATGTGGTTTGCTGGGGTTCATAATATCACTAATTAACACTTGTTGTTGTATAATACATTTCTGTGGACCACATGTGATTGACCATTTCTACTGTGATATTGAACCCATAATGCAGCTCTCCTTTCCGACACCATCCATAATTCAAGATTGGATTTTCTATGTGGGATCTTCATCATTGTTATGGGGCCTCTCTCTAGTAATAGTGACGTCCTATGTGTCACATTGTCATCACCATCCTGAGATCCCATCCATACCGTAAGACATAAAGCCTTCTCCACCTTAGCTCCCACCTCATGTCGTCTCCATATTTTATGGGACCATTAACTATAGTTTATCTGTTTCCAACGAGGGAGAATCCCTGAGTAAGGTCTTATCTTGAGTGTTTACTGGCTGACCCCACTCCTCAATCCTATCATATACAACCCTGAGGAACATGACTTTAAAAAAGCTTTCAATCATGAAGTTAATTCTGATCCTACCATTGCCTCCTTGTTGTAGTTTAGTACAAGTCAATTAATTAAATAGAAACTCAGAGCTTTTTGATGTCTTTCACGAGGTTCTCTGGGTACATTATTTTATAAATAAATTGCCTATCCGGAATTGTACCGCTTATTATATAAACTATTTTAATTAGATTTTAACATCATTCTGGTTGAACTGGTTCACAAATCTAAATAGATCTTCTAGATCTTTCCAATAAACATAATCTTGTCTTTTTCTGATTGACAATATTAGTTTATTTGGAAGACCTATACCACTTAGTAAGGCCCTGTGTATAATCACTGATACCGTTTCTTCTTTTCCATTAGCCCAAATAAGATATTGAACGAAGGTAGGTGCACACACCCCCTCGCAAGTCCATGGTTCTGGGAAGAAAGAATAGGCATCGAAGGTGAATATTTGTGACATAAATCAGATCTAGAGCATCAATTGATAAGGTCGGTCTCACCTAGTGAGGAATGTTAGCGCATTCTACCAGCTTTATGGTATGGCTTTATGGCTTTATGTCCTTGGCTGTGTAAAGCTTTCCCCATTACATA
Organism: Engystomops pustulosus; assembly: GCA_019512145.1. Lineage (NCBI taxonomy): Eukaryota > Metazoa > Chordata > Amphibia > Anura > Leptodactylidae > Engystomops > Engystomops pustulosus. The sequence goes on along the minus strand of WNYA01000333.1, from coordinate 171,017 downwards.
TGGCTAGGATTTCTCTGCTATTACTATATTCAAGGTCCTGCAGAATCTGCATAGATAGTCCCTGGTGTAGGATGGAAGTCATATCATAGGGGTCGTTTACTAATGAGCCCGATTCGCGTTTTCCCAAGTGTTACCCGAATATTTCCGATTTGCACGATTTCTCCCTAATTGCCGGATTTTGGCGCACGCGATCTATTGTGCGCATCACGCTGGCATGCACATGACGAAATCGGGGGCGTGGCCGAACGAAAACCGCACGATTCGAACAAACTCGCCGCATTTAAAAAAAAAATAATCTGTGACTTGCACTTACCTTCACTCAGCCCGACTCGTGTGATACCAGTGGATTCCAGGGAACTTCAGCGCATCAGCGCCACCTGTTGGACGCGGGAACTACCTTAATAAATCCTGGCCGGACCCGAATCCACCGCAAGAACGACGCCGCTGGATCGCGAATGTCCCGGTAAGTGAATCTGCCCCTAGTGTCTGAGCTCAATGTCCACCTACTTCACTTCCTGGTGAGGTGCCCTTGGCACGAGACTTTTGGACGTACCACTAGTTTTTTTTTACAAAACTTAGGCACATATAAATTGCTACTTAGGGTAACCCAAAACATATAACCACGCTGTTTCATATTTATTGCAAAGTTTATATATTCGTTTCTTTTAAGTACACCCTCGTTTCATATAGTATAATCGCACAATGTAGTATAGAATATATAGGCGGTCCCCTACTTAAGAACACTCACTTACAGACGACCCCTAGTTACACAAACGAGCCTCTGATATGGGTTAATTTCTGTACTTAGTCCCTAGCTACATTGATCAGCTGTAACAGTTTATCACTGGTGTCTGATAAAAGATTTATGTTAATATTCATTCTTATGGCAACCCAACTTTTTTAAATCCAATTGTCCGCGAGACCAAAAAAGTTCTGGCGGATACAATGATACATATACATTCCGACTTGCATACAACTCAACTTAACAAACCTACAGACCCTATCTTGTATGTAACCCGGACTGCCTGTATAGACTTCATTCAAGACCTTATTTAGCATCACAATATCCATTCAATAGTCCCGTAGGGAATATAGCTTTGTATCCAGTTTATGTCTCTTTTATTATTCCGAGCTTAAGCAAGTTATCCATAAAACATATACCCAACCACAGCAGCGTCATAAAACTTCTTAAGGGGTTCCTACTTAAATTAAAAGACTGGAAAAACAATCTTGACTGATTTTTTGCATACATTTTTGTCAGTTTATCTTCCAATCCAGTGCTCATCAAGAAAAACTCCCAGATATTAATGACAACCCTCTTATGTGAAATATAGTATCAAAAAAATACAGAGGATGGTGCCTTGGGTGATACCTCAGGCAGAGAGGATTGACCCAACCAAGGTGCAGTGCTCAACCCCAATTGATAAGAAGCTGGTCCGTATTCCAAGTGACAAGCGGCTAGATTTATAAAGATGTCAAAGAATCCTGGATAAAACAACGTAGATTGGTTAACAATGCAAAAAAAAAAAAAAAGGAAAATTGAGGCAATAGATTGCCGCTGACATCAAGGCAACCGAGTGTTAACATCACAAACATTTTTGGCACAACTCCCAATAATATCTAATAAACTAATTTATAGAAAGTATGCTTGGTTGTATATTATGTATAAGGTTTACCCAGAAACGTGTAGTTTAGACTTCAATTTTTATCTGTATAACTTATTTTACTTTTCATAAAATAGTTTTATAATATATATTGGGAGTTAAAAAGTAATACAAGTCATAAAAATCACATCTATAACACATTCCTTAACATGATTAAAAAACCATTAAACACCCATGGTGCATAAAACAAAAAGACACATTAGTCCCGGATTTTTGATGTCCCTCATATTTATTACTTGATGTACATTATTGGAATATAATTTTTTTCACATTATTTATTTATTTGATCTCATCTTTGGACATATGCTTTATCCTTTGCCTAATCACTGTTTTATCTGATTGACTTACATGCCGGGACTAATGTTTTGTGTTTGTCTTGCACCTGGTGTCTTTTTAATGGTTTTTAATCATGTTAAGGATTTGCTTAATAAAGATGTATGAATTTATATCATGGACACCCTCTTGTATTTACTTTTTGGTCTAAGATTTATAACGGGTGTTACTCAACCACTCTTCTGGCCCTCCTCCTCTTATTGTAATATTATTGGGAGTTGACTCAAAGATGTTTTTGTTACTTGTACCAAGTACAATTGTTATCTACTATTTACAGGATAAGTGATAACAATCTGATCGGTGGAGTCCAAGTGCTAGGATCGACAACAAGATTCTATTCCCGCTGTGAGAAAGTAAGAGGGGTTGTGTGGGAAAACTGCTATCTGTCTTACAGGCAGGTGGTTAAAGCCCTGGATTTGTCTGCAGTAACCCAAGGGTTAATTGCTGCGCAGCAGTTAATTGCTGTGCAGCAACAAGCCATGGCGGCTCAGCAGCAGGCCAACATGCAGCAACAGCAAAGGCATGAGCCAACTTGTAGCAGCAGGAAACAAACAGATTGTTGCTCCAGCAGGTGACAGCCCTGGCAGCTGCTCAGCAATGGACTGTCCCAGCGATGACTGTGAAAGACCCCAGGGAAGAGGTCCGTAAAGCCATGACAAAGATGACAGCAGAGGACGATGTGGAGGCCTATCTGACAGGATTTGAGAGGGTGGCCACCCGCGAGAGATTGCAACAGTAATACTGGGTAGAGGTGTTGGCCCCATTCCTCGTCGCTGATCCCCATCATACTATGATCTGAGCGAGGAGACTGTCCGGGACTACGCCAAGGAAAAGGCAGAGATCTTGGCCCGACTAGGAGTGGATATGCATCTACGCGCTCAAAGAGCGCACAGCTGGAGTTACCAGGAGGCGCTACCACCAAGGGGACAGATGCACCAACTGATCCACTTGGTCCGTTAGTGGCTCCAGCCGGAGACATCAACCCCAGCCCAGATTGTGAAGAAAGTTGTTTTGGACCGTTTCCTGAGGGCCTTGCCGTGTGAGATCCAGCAATGGGTGGGACACGGGGACCCGTCTGATGCCGAGGCACTGATGGGGTTGGTGGAGAGATTTTGTTCTACGCAGTCCCTAAAAAAGGGAGCCCCTTATACCAGGGCGGGCCCTAAAGCATGGAAGGCTTTGTCACCCATGATTCCTCGGACCAATACGCCTTCCCATGTCCGGGATGTACCCTAGGGGAGGAGGGGGGAGGCTCCCACTTGTTGGACCTGCCATGAGCCAGGTCATATTGCAGTCCATTGCCCCAATTCCTCAGAGCCCATGGACTACAGTTCCGCCAGGAGGGTTTCTCTCTATGCTGCCCCTGTCTACACAGCTACAAGCCCGACTCTGCTGAATAGCGCCACCTGTGCCGGGTGACTGTGGCAGGGCATCCAGCGTTGGCCCTGCTGCAGTCGGGTGACCTTGATTAATGGGTCCCTCATAGACCCCAAGACAGTCACAGGGCGCATGATTGGTGTCCTGTGCATCCATGGGGACGTAAAGGACTACCCCACCACAGTTATTAACTTTCAGACCTCTTGTGGAGAGACACTACATGAGGCCGCGGTTGTCATGAACTTGCCTCATGACCTTATCTTGGGACGGGACTTCCCAATGTTCTGGACTTTATGGCGGGGAAAACAAGAGTTGGGCGGACATTCTCCTGTGTCGTCTGGTCAGGTCTCAGAACCAGAGCCTGATGACTCAGACTCTGGGGTTCCTGCCGTAGGGGTGACCACCACAGAAGAAGAGGATAGCGTAATGTCTCCCCTAGATGTTAGGGCAGGCGAAACTGAGGAGGTTGTGACAGGGCCACAGTTGTCAGATCTGGAGGTGTCCCATGACAACTTTGGTACTGCACAACTCCAGGACCCCACTCTGGTCCGCGCCAGAGAAAACGTAGTCGAGATTAATGGAGTACCTCAACACCCAGGTGCGGAAAAGTTGTTTCCTAGAATGATGGTTTATCAAGAATTGTACCGAGTTGATCAGGTACACGGTGAAACCCGGGAGCAGTTAATGGTACCTCAGCCATATCGTCAGATGGTATTAGACCTTGCCCATAAGCATGTGATGGGAGGGCACCACAAAAACACTGGAACGCATTTTGCAGCATTTTTATTGGCCCTTAGTGTATGATAGGGTAAAAAGGTATTGTGAAACTGAGTGTCAATTGCATGCTCCCATGGTACACTTTCGAAGGCCATTGATACCTCTGCCCACTATTGAGGTACCCTTTGAAAGGGTCGCTATGGATTTGGTGGGTCCGCTGGTAAATCCGCTCGGGGGCATCAGCATATCCTGGTAGTCATGGAGTATGCTACTCGATATCCTGTGGCCATCCCACTATGGCACACCTCTGCAAAACTAATTGCTAAGGAATTGTTTGCCATGTTTTTCCGGGTGGGACTGCCCAAGGAGATCCTCACAGACCAGGGGACCCCTTTTATGTCAAAGGTAACCAAGGAGCTATGTCGGCTCTTTAATATTAAACGCACCTCTGTGTACCATCCTCAGACGGATGGATTGGTAGAATGGTTTAACAAAACTCTAAAGAGTATGCTAAAAAGGTGGTGAACAGGGATGGGAAGAACTGGAATATACTCTTGCCTTATTTAATGTTCGGCATCTGAGAAGTCCCACAAACTTCTTCTGGGTTTTCACTGTTTGAGTTAGTGTATGGCAGACATCCCAGGGGTCTCCTGGACATAGCCAAGGAGACATGGGAACAAGAACCCACCCACCACAAAAGTGTAATAGACCATATGGCAGATATGCAGGACAGGGTGGCGGCCATCATGCCCATAGTCAAGGAGCATACGGAGGAGGCACAAAGTACCCAAAGCCGGGTTTATAACAAGCCAGCAAAAGTAAGGACCTTTAATCCCAGTGATCATGTGTTGGTGCTAGTTCCCACTGTAGAAAGTAAGTTTCTCGCTAAATGGCAAGGACCGTATGAGGTGCTAGAGAAGGTAGGAGAGGTAAATTACAGGATACATCAGCCCGGACAGAGAAAACCAGAGCAGACTTATCATGTAAATCTGTTAATGGCCTGGAAAGACAGAGAGAGTCTGCATACAGAGATGGTTCTGGCTAGTCCACCTCCTGCGCTACCCTCACAGGTTGCAGATAAGCCAGTGCCGGATGCAGAAGTGCGAATAGCCGATACCCTTACCAAAGAGCAACAGCGAGAGGCTCGAGAGTTTCTGGTAAGGAATACAGATGTGTTCTCAGAGTTGCCTGGTTACACATCTGTAATTAAAAATGATATTGTCACTGAACCAGGGGTAAAGGTAAGATCAAGGCTGTACCGAGTCCCTGAGGCTCGTAGACAGGCCATTGCAGAGGAGGTTCAGAAGATGCTGAAGCTAGGGGTTATTGAGGAGTCCAAAAGTGAGTGGGCCAGTCCAATTGTTCTAATCCCCAAACCTGATGGGACGTTGCGATTTTGCAATGATTTTAGAAAATTGAATGAGATGTCTAAGTTCGATGCCTATCCCATGCCACGGGTTGACGAGCTTATTGAGAGACTAGGGGGAGCCCGGTATTTCACCACCCTGGATCTAACTAAAGGCTATTGGCAGGTACCCCTGACAGATAGGGCAAAAGAAAAGACAGCCTTTATCACCCCTGAGGGCCTTTTTCACTATGTTGTGTTACCGTTCGAGTTTCATGGGGCCCCCGCCACCTTCCAACGGTTAATGGACATAGTGTTTAAGCCACATAGGAGATACACTTCAGCCTATCTGGATGATATCATCATCTTCAGCCATGATTGGGGGAGTCACTTGGCCAAGGTACAGGCCGTAGTTAACTAAGGGCAACCCCAAGAAATGTGCGTTGGGAATGGAGGAGACACACTATTTGGGGTATGTGATTGGTCGAGGGATAGTTAAACCTCAGTTCAACAAGATCGACGCTATATAGGGTTGGCCTCAACCAGTGAGCACCAAAGAAGTCAGGGCATTCCTGGGCATTGCCAGGTACTACCGACGGTTTATTCCAAACTTTGCCACCGTGTCCTCTCCCTTGACAGACCTGCTGAAGGATAAAAGGCCTGTCATGGTGCGGTGGAATGAACAAGCATAAGGTGCTTTTCAGGCATTGAAGTCTGCGTTGTGTGGATCTCCTGTCCTCATTACGCCAAACTTCAAGAGAGAGTTTATTGTGCAGACGGATGCGTCAGATGTAGGGCTGGGAGCTGTCCTGTATCAGGAGGTGAATGGAGAAGAATATCCCATTACCTACCTGAGCAGGAAACTCACGTCAGCAGAGAAAAATTACAGTATTGTGGAGAAGGAATGTCTGGCGATAAAGTGGGCATTAGAGTCCCTACGGTACTACTTGCTGGGACGACAGTTCCGTCTCATAACTGAACACTCTCCTCTCATATGGATGAGTAGAACTAAAGAGAGGAACGCGAGGGTCACGAGGTTAATTTTGTCCCTCCAAAATTTCAGTTTCACAGGGGAGCACAGAGCCGGGCAACTACAGGGCAATGTGGATGCCTTGTCCCGAATGCATTGCTTAATGTCAGGAGTTCGTCCTGGTGGTTCTGAAATAAGGGAGAGGGTATGTGAGAAAGTAAGAGGTGTTGTGTGCGAAAACCACAATCTGTCTTACAGGCAGATAAAATGCAGGTGGTAAAAGCCCTGGGTTTGTCTGCATTAACCCTTGGGTTAATGCAGACATATATTAAGCAGGAATATTCTGTTTGGTCCATGTTGGCCTGGCTAACATGGACACATTGGTAATGTTCGTACTGGGCCTGCTTATTATGGAGTAGGGGTAGGCTGGTAGTGGAACACCTACTCCACCCGGGCTTCACCAAAGTGAAAATCACAGAGACAAAAAAAGACAATAGTTACGGATAAGAATAATTATCTAAGCAAACAAAGTACACAATCACAAAACAGTAGAGTAGTCAGAACAGGATCCAAAAGGCAGGTAACCAGAAAAATATGTATGATCAGAATCCCAAAAATGGTATGGAGGTAACTAGGAGACTGACATAGCCAGCCCCCCCAGCTAAATGTGGGCAGGATTCTTATGTGAAATCGGAGCCCTGGCTTCCAGGGTGATTGAGCCAGAACTTAAAGATTTGAACAATACAGAGAGCAAAAGGGACCTGTGAACCTAAACTCATGGTTTACACTACAGTGTTCAAGAAAGTCACAACAACACAATCACCTCATGCTCAGCCACACTTCATCGAGAGTGGATGACGGGGACACAGACATTTTATAAAATGTGTCCATGGAACCATCATGAGGAAAAACTCTTGCAAGCTTGACACATGCAGGTAGGAGAACCATGGGAAAAGAAAATACAGGTAAAGGCAGAACTTTAACTAGTTAGTGCCTAGAGACAAAAAAGCATTTGGGTGATGTATTTCGTCCTTCGGACCAACAATGAAGCTCAAACGTGGCAGCTAGGGAGATGGAGAGAACACGGTTCTCTCTGTCACTTCCCGACCCCTGCAACATGATCACAGGTGGCTAGGGACTTGTCATGGTGTGTGGAGGTCTGACAAAGACCTCCTTTTCTGCCATGGATAGTGGCCTATTTATCTGGTGATCACGCTTGATCATAGCAGTTAAGGATTCAAACTGCCCTGCACAGAGAGATCTCAGTGTCCATAAGATGCATCAGGGAGAATGCTGTGTGTAACAGGAAAGATCCTGCTCCTGATCTGGCAGGTATTTTCTCAGTGCCAGCCCGATCACCAGGATGAAAATGCCCATCCCATCAGCTACTTAGGACAAACATTCTAGTCCTCTGTTATCAACCATTTAAGGTCTTCATCTACCATCCAGCAATATAACAGCAATAGAAGTTATCTTCTGTTATCTCTTTAAGAAGTGCTTAGATTCTTCCATCATTTCACACTGAGAGTCAGAAACAGCTAAATGATAGAAAATGTGCTTTAAGTTTATGAAAAGCTTCTTTCAAGTCTTTGTTCCTCAGGGTGTATATGATGGGGTTAAGCAGTGGGGTCAGCACAGTATAAATAAGAGAAAGGACTTTACTGATGGTCAGGGATTGTCCTCTTGTTGGAAACATATATACTACCATCATCGTCCCAAAATATATGAAGACCACAGTGATGTGAGAGCTACAGGTGGAGAAGGCTTTATGTCTTCCGGTGTTGGATGGGATCTTCAGGATGGCGATGACAATAAACACATAGGACATCAAGATTACTACAAAGGGTATTATTATGGCAAACGATCCCAGTATAAAGATCCATTGATGAAGTGTAGATGTATCAGAGCAGGAGAGCTGCATTATGGGCTCAATGTCACAGTAGAAATGGTCAATAACATGTGGTCCACAGAAATGAAGATGAGTTATGGAAATGACATAAAAAAAAACCACACTAAATGTAACCAACCAAATCCCAAGCACCAATGTCACACATAACATGTGATCCATTATGGAGTGATAACGGAGGGGGTTACAGATGGCCAGATACCGGTCATAGGACATCACCGACAGGAGAAGACATTCTGAGCACTCGGAGGTGACAAAGCAGGAGAACTGGATGATGCATCCGATGAGAGTGATAGTACTTCCTCCATACAGGACAGTGTGAAGAAGGACGGGGACAATGTCTGTGGTCAGCAGGAGGTCACACAATGACAGCTGTGTAATGAAGAAGTACATGGGGGACTGAAGGGTTTTACTCACTAGATACAAGACCATGATAAGAAGGTTTCCTGATATTGTCCCACAGAATATAAGAACCAGGAGGGAGAAGAAGGGAAATGTGAAGTTGTGAAGATTAGGAAATCCCAGAAGAACGATGGAGGTGACATTATTTGTGAAGACCATCTTGATAGAATAAGTAGATGAACATCAGTAGATAAATTTTAATCTAAAGTAATTCAGGTCCATCCGCTTTGTGCTTCTACTTTGGATAGTGAGTGAGCCCAATCCCTTTAAAGAAAATCAAGAACATAAATGAATGGTGGCATGACACATGACTAATAGAAACACTCAATTACCTACTGTGGAAAGTCATTCCCCTAAAAGTCAAAAACTATCTAAACGCAGCTTCATTAAACAATATACTGTATATACTCAAGTATAAGCCGAGTGCCCAAATTTTACCACAAATGACTGGGAAAATGTATTGACTTGAACAGAGGCCTAGGGTAAGAAAAAGCATTTGTCACAGCTTCCCTAAGTAAGGTAATACCCAGCAGCCACCCCCCATAATAAAATGCCATGCAGCAGCCCCCAAAATAATTAAATGCCAAATGCAGACCCTAAATAATGAAATCTCCTGTAGGCTTCGAAATAATGAAATCTCCTGCAGACCCCTAAATAATAAAATGCCTTACAGCCCACCTATTAACTTCAATTTTGAAAATGTTTAACCCGAGGGCTAGGGGTAGAGGACGAGGGCGTGGTCATGGGAATCCAATTACTGCAGGGGTGAGAGGCCGTGGTCCTGGGTGGGGTGAGACACCACTTGCTGATGAGGGAGCAGGGGAACGCCGCAGAGCTACACTCCCTAGGTTCATCATGTCCCAAGTTACTGGGACTCGTGGTAGAGCACTGTTGAGGCCAGAACAGTGCGAACAGGTGATGTTGTGGATTGCAGACAAAGTAATTTGTCCATCAGTCAGTCTTCCACGCAGTCCACCCATGTTACCCAAGTGAGCACTCCTCCAGCTCCTCCACCTCAGCCTCCTTCCCTCGCGTCTACCCACTCCCTTGAAAATTTAGAATTTGGAGTCACAAACCACTTGTCAGGTTGCTGCTGAGCTCTTTCCACTGGTCGCAGTCTGTGGGTGATGATGACCTTCTTGACGTAGTGGAAGAAGTGTGTAAAGAGGTGTCCGACGATGAGGAGACACGGTTGTTAGACAGTGGTGAAGTTGTTGTCAGGGCAGGAAGTCCGAGGGGGGAGCAGACTGAGGGATCGGAGGATGATGAGGTGACAGACCCAAGCTGGGTTGATAGGCCGGGTGAACACAGTGCTTCTGAGACGGAGGCGAGTCCTATAGCAGAACAGGTTGGAAGAGGCAGTGGTGGGGCCAGACGGAGAGGCAGGGCCAGAGCTGGTGCATCAGCGCCAAATGTTGCCCGTAGTCAAGCTCCCGTGGCGAGGGCTAGATTTTCAGAAGTCTGGAGGTTCTTTAAAGAAACAGCGGATGACCGACGGACTGTGGTGTGCAACCTTTGCCAAACCAGGATCAGCAGGGGTTCCACCACTACTAGCTTAAAGGGGTATTCCAGGAATCAGCATAATTTGTATACAAAGAGTCAGTACAATATAAGCTATTGTGTAATTAGTTGTTATTTAAAATTTTGCTCCCCTTAGCAGAAAATGCTGATGACATAGGCTGTAATGAAGAATGAAAATGCTACTGGCCCTTTAATCAGTCCGTTAATTTCCTCCGCGCAGTCCGTTGCAGAGCATACACAGCACAGAAGATGGCCGCTGGTCACATGTCCACATCACATGTCCTGCACCTGTCTGGACAGGTCATGTGATCACCACTATGTTTGGCTGTAGTCGGTTGGTTGCAGTGCATCCAGTATGGCCAGTGTTGTGGTGATGGCAGTTACACATCATTACTATGGTAACAGTGCAAGAAAGTCTGTTATATCATCACTGGGAGCAGAGCATAAGAGGGAGGAGGAGTTACTGAGAACTAAAGGATCATAGGACTTGAATTTTCCAGTGGCGGCCATCTTAGTGATAACTCCACCTACTTTAGAGAGGCCATAAATTTTGTAAATCATAAAATCAAACTATTTAAGCTCCGTTTTGTGACTAATGACATTGAGTATTGTTGTACTCATTTATTTATAGCATTATGGGTTTTTGTGTCAGAAGTTCATATTTCCGGAATACCCCTTTAACCACCACCAGTATGCGCAGGCATATGAGTGCTAAACACCCCACTCAATAAAACCAAGGCCGTCCACCTCCGGCCGGGCACACCACTGCTCCTTCCCCTGTGTCACCTGCTGCCTCTGCTAGTCAGCCCACTGCCCAGGACCCCGGCTCAAACACCTCCCGCTCGAAAACCACACCTTCGCCTCCACAGCGTCCATCAATGTCTCCATTCGCAGCGTCCAGCTCTCTATACCCCAGACGCTGGAGCGCAAGAGGAAATACAGTTCCACCCACCCACACGCCCAAGCCCTCAACGTCCACATCTCCAAATTACTCAGCCTGTAGATGCTGCCCTATAGGCTGGTAGAGACCGAGGCCTTTTGCAACCTCATGCGGCGGCCGCCCCTCGGTATTCGGTCCCCAGCCGCCACTACTTTTCCCGATGTGCCGTCCCAGCCCTGCACCAGCACGTGTCAGACAACATCATCCGTGCCCTGACCAACGCCGTTTCTGACAAGGTCCACCTGACCATGGACGAGTGCTGCCTCCTCAGTCTCCTTCTTCTCCTCCTCTTATTACTCTAAAGCAGAGGAAACTGGCTATTTTTTGCCAGGGCCAACTGGCTCTAGCTATAGTACTCTATCTATTTAATTTTTCTGGAGGCCCACCTATCCGGTTCTCTGTTGTAAAAAAATTTTTGGGAGTGCCACATACAGGTACTCTATCTATTTAATTTTTCTGGTGGGCCACCTACCCAGTCCTCTGTTTTGAAAACTTTTTGGGAGTGCCACATACAGGTACTCTATTTGATTTTTCTGGTGGGCCACCTACCCGGTCCTCTGTTTTGAAAACTTTTTTTGGACTGCCACATACAGGCACTATCCAAATGTAATTGTCTCCATAGCAGCCTCACTCGGTCACTCTGTCATGGCCATGCTGTTGCCCATCATTTTGGCATAATGGTGCGATTAAGCAGCCTCAGAGGCATCCATGCATGCTGCCCCTGCTGTTTCCTGTCCATGCTCGAGTCTCCCATTGACTTCAATGGGGTTCGTTATTCGAGACGAGCACTCGAGCATCGGGAAAAGTTCGACTTGGGTAACGAACACTCAAGCAATTTAGTTCTCGCTCATCTCTACTCACTCATGCTCCGAGCAAGTTGGCACTGCGTGAACTTTATTTATTCTACCAGACTATGTAGAAATTAGGAAAGGAGAAGGGGGCGGAGAATTCCCAGCTCATGTGGTCTCTTGATTGGAGAACTTCCTTTGACGTCAGGATGAAGTCTTATTGATATTCCTTAGCTTCAAAACTTTTCTGTCTCAGCGCCATCTTGAGTTCATTGCTTCTATTACAGTACTTTTTGGGAAAATAAGAAAAGTAGAAATGACAGGATCAGTTAGGTTTACCTTTACAGTCCCCCCTAAATCCTGGAATTTCTCTCCGCTACTCTTAGTCTAGAAGGACCCACAGATCTGCCCATATGTGCTTCGTTGTCCTCTTTACCAGGTGGATGACAGCAGACCCCTGTTGGGTGTGCTCCTGTTTAGTGGACTTTCACATATGGGAATCAAATCTCTGATCTACCTCTCCCTACTCCAGGGGGCTGTTTGATATGTTTCAGGGGTGGTTCATCTCAGAGGGATATCGTCATTAAGCAAATTTAGGTAACTTGAGTAAGGGGTATTTGGCTTGTCTAACTACTCATACCCATGATACTTGGTGGACTTGATGAGGGGGAACACATAACACACAATAAGTGACAAGAGCAAAATCACAATCCCCAATATCACCCCCACTTAAAGGAAACCCTTCCAATCTCCCAACCACAAAGTGAAGGATATAGCGTCCACTTCTGAGTTTCTCTTGAGTTCCCTGGACAGTCCTTCAATCTTTTCAAGAGCATGGGTAATCATCTTACAGACTCCTTCTTCTCAGCAAGGGTCATGTCCAAAGCCATGCGGTTCTGGGAAGCATCTCGGATATAATTCACAAATCTCTGTTGATTACAATAAAAACAGTTAACCCAACCAACATCTTTACTCATAGCTCTCTGGGGAATAATGGACTCTAGTCCTGCCCATATCTGATTGTGGGCCTTGTACTCATCTGGGACCCCCCCTTGGTGCTCCCACTGTATCTATATAAATGTTGTCATCTAGGTGCTTCTCTCAGACCTCCAGAATCCTTTGGGATTCTCTACCTTTTCTTTATGTGTCTGATCAACCTTGTCCTTGGGGATCACAATGAAGGAATTCACAGGTTCTATCACAGTACACTCACCTTCCCAACCTCTAGGCCTGACCTGACTCTCCTATCCCCACCAATCCTGTACACATCAGACACTGCTAATACAGGGTTACCTGTGCTCTCAATGTTAAAGAAGGTCATTGTCTGCACCAACCGTAGGTAAAGTCTCAAACCCTGGGGGCATCCTGTTCAGCCCTATAGTTACAGTGATAGTCATGGTTAGGGTGTCCCTGAGCATACAGTCAGCCCTATGGATACAGTGATAGTCATGTTTAGGGTGTCCCTGAGCATACAGTCAGCCCTATGGATACAGTGATAGTCATGTTTAGGGTGTCCCTGAGCATACAGTCAGCGGCAGCGCAGCGCCGCCTCCAACTGCCCGCTCATCGACTGTTGTGCGTTGTGCCCACGAGGTGGAATTCAACATTAACCGTGTTATCCAGAGCGATTGTAGACTGCCAGATGTCAACTTCCACCAGAACTGGTAGTCAGGTCAGTCAGCTTTCTCAAGTCTACAATGAGGAGTGGACGTGGATGTCTGATATCTGTCAGCTCAAGTCTACAATGAGGAGTGGACGTGGATGTCTGATATCTGTCAGGTGCTGAGTAACTTTGAGGAGTCAACACAGATGGTCAGTGGCGATGCCGCCCTCATCATCAGCCTCACCATCCCGCTGCTTGGCCTGTTGAAAAACTCTATTGTCAGCATGAAGTCGGAAGCTTAGTGCTCGTCACAAGAGATGGGGGAAGAAGATTTCCTTTTTGATAGGCAAAGCACCCTCAGGTCTGTTTCTCAGCGCTTATCGGCGGAGGTGGAGGAGGATGAGGAGGGAGCGAAGGAGAATGTTGGTGAGACAGAAGAGAGGAGCATTGCTCAGTACTTCACTGTTCAGCGTGTATGGGCAGAAGAATCCTGGGCGGGGTGAGACACCACCTGCTGATGAGGGAGCAGGGGAACGCCGCAGAGCTACACTCCCTAGGTTCATGTCTCAAGTTACTGGGACTCATGGTAGAGCACTGTTGAGGCCAGAACAGTGCGAACAGCTGATGTTGTGGATTCGGAAAATGCTTCTAGCCATTTCTCCACCAGTCAGTCTTCCACGCAGTCCACCCATGTCCCCGAAATCAGCACTCCTCCAGCTCCTCCACCTCAGCCTCCTTCCCCCCAGTCTGCCCCCTCCCAGGAAAATTTGGCATTTGAACCGGCATACTCTGAGGAACTGTTTTCTGGACCCTTCACAGAGTCACAAACCACTTGTCCGGTTGCTGCTGAGCTCTTTCCCGATGCCCAGGTTTTCCACCGGTCACAGTCTGTGGGTGATGATGACATTGTTGACGTAGTGGAAGAAGTGTGTAAAGAGTTGTCGGACGATAAGGAGACACGGTTGTCAGACAGTGGGGAAGTTCTTGTCAGGGCAGGAAGTCCGAGGGGGGAGCAGACTGAGGGATCGGAGGATGATGAGGTGACAGACCCAAGCTGGGTTGATAGGCCGGGTGAACACAGTGCTTCTGAGACGGAGGTGAGTCCTATACCAGAACAGGATTGGAAGAGGCAGTGGTGAGGCCAGACGAAGAAGCAGGGCCAGAGCTGGTGCATCAGTGCCAAATGTTTCACGTAGTGAAGCTCCCGTCGCAAAGGCTAGATTTTCAGAAGTCTGGAGGTTCTTTAAAGAAACACCGGATGACCGACGGACTGTGGTGTGCAACCTGTGCCACACCAGGATAAGCAGGGGTTCCACCACTACCAGCTTAACCACCACCAGTATGCACAGGCATATGAAAGCTAAACACCCCACTCAATGAAACCAAGGCTGTTCACCTCCGGCCGGGCACACCACTGCTTCTTCCCCTGTGTCTTCTGATGCCTCTGCTAGTCAGCCACTATATATCGCTGACGGCACAATGGGGTAACTTGGTGCACGCTGGGACCGAGTCTGACCCTGGGGCTGCTCATATACTGCCGGCGCAGAGGATTGCGGGGCATACCTCGGTCCAGGTCTCAAAGGCCTACTATGCCTCCTCCTCCTCCCACCCCTCCTCCACCTCCTCCTCCGAATTACCATCCGTGGGCATGGCGCCATCAGTCGGTAGCGCTACGCACAGCAGCAGTGCCGTCGCTAAGCGACAGCAGGCGGTGCTCAAACTGCTGAGCCTAGGTGATAAAAGGCACACCACCCAAGAGCTATTACAGGGCATCACGGCGCAGACTGATCAGTGGCTGGCACCGCTGAACCTGAAGCCAGGCATGGTTGTGTGTGACAAAGGCCGTAACCTGGTGGCGGCTCTGCAACTCGGCAGACTGACACATGTGCCATGCCTGGCCCATGTGTTAAATCTCATAGTTCAGCGGTTCCTCAAGACATACCCCAATCTGTCTGATTTGCTCAAGAAGGTGCGCCGTATCTGTGTGCATTTCAGGAAGTCCAGTACAGATGCTGCCACTTTCAGGGCAGCGCAGCGCCGCCTCCAACTGCCTGCTCACCGACTCACCAGAGTTTACAAGCAGCGCAGAGCGATTGTAGGTTGCCAGATGTCAACTTCCACCAGAACTGGTAGTCAGTTCAGGAAGAGGAGGAGAATGTTGGTGAGACAGAAGAGGGGAGCATTGCTCAGTCCTTCACTGTTCAGCGTGTATGGGCAGAGTAGGCAAGCAGGCAGCTTGTCCAGCACTGGCAGGGGTACGCTTTACAAGGCCTTTGCCAGTTATATGTCACCCCAGCAAGACACTTTACAGAAAGATGGTGAGGGAGTACGTAGCTGACCATACCATCGTCCTAAATGATCACACAGCTCCCTACAACTCCTGGGTTTCAAAGCTGGACATGTGGCATGAACTGGCGTGTACGCCTTGGAGGTTCTTGCCTGCCCTGCTGCTAGCGTGTTGTCTGAGCGGGTTTTCAGTGCAGCTGGTGGCATCATCATCGATAAGCGTACACGCCTGTTGACTGACAGCGCTGACAGGCTGACGCTTATCAAGATGAATAAAGCCTGGATTTCTCAGGATTTCCATTCTCCACCAGGTGAAAGAAGCTCAACCTGAATAACCGCCTTAACGAAGCCAATTACTTATAAGAACAGTACTACACTTGATCTTATACAAAAGGTTCTTAGAAGTGCTGTTTGTAGCCCCCGCCTGCTTTGAAAATTATAATTTTTTCAAAGTAAACACTTCTGGCCCCCAGGCCCATTATGGGTGGGGAGGAGCCGAGAGGCAAGGGCTTGGACAGGAGAAAGCTCGCCTGGCAGCGGTCAGCCAGCTCCATCCCAAGATCCAACTAACATAGTTTTAACTGTAGCACCTTTAATCTACTACTACTTTACTGGCTCCATACATCGTCCCCTAATCAAACAAGTTGTGTCAGGCAGAATTTTCAGGTGTTTCACCAGATACATAATGGAACTCGGCGCATCTGTCGCCGCCATGCTGGAGACCTGAAGTTGCAATCATAGCAGCGCAATATGGATGCCCCATACTGTCGCTCTTAATCATGGAACCATTTCCGAAAAAACAATTAAAAATAGAACCGCTATGCTATTCCATTATTCCTAGATTAAATATTCAAACGACCCCGCCTGCTTTGAAAATTATAATTTTTTCAAAGTAAACGCTTCTGGCCCCCAGGCCCATTTTGGGTGGGGAGGAGCCAAGAAACAAAAGGAATTTTTTAAATTGGTTTGAAGCCTGAGTCCATTTAGGGTATGTCGCCATGCCACTCTCTAGCCTGCTGCTGCTGCCTCTGCCTCTGCATGCCGTCTTCTATAGTGTCAGGGTCAATTATTGGATGTTTTAGATGCTATCTAGCCTCATTTGGTCACTGTGTCATCGCCATGCTGTTTCCCATAATTTTGGCATAATGGTGCGATTAAGCAGCCTCAGAGGCATCCATGCATGCTGCCCCTGCTGTCTCATGTCCATTTCCATGATGTTTCCATCATTTTCTGAGGTTTCCAGGTGTTTGGCCAAGCTTCCCAGTGCAGATCCTTGGTCCCCTTGAAAAATGCTCGAGTCTCCCATTGACTTCAATGGGGCTCATTATTCGAGACGAGCACTCGAGCATCGGGAAAAGTTTGTCATGAGTAACGAGCATCCAAGCATTTTGCTGCTCGCTTATCTCTAATGACCACCTGACCCTAGGTTTTGCCAACCACGGCTTCTTCGTGATATCATAGGTGGTGGATAGCTGTTGATTGGCCCTCAGCAAGTCCTGACATGAAAATAGTGTTCCATGGCTTTTTATTTCCACGTTCAGCCTTTCGCATGGCAAGCTTTGTTCCACTAAATTATAAGGAAATTTCAGATATAAGGAAATTTCAGATTATAAGGAAAGTTCAGATCGAATTCCACTTAGTCCGCACATCATCCACTTAGTCTGCACATCTGGATCACACATATCATACATCTTCTTTTTTTAAATCAAGGCAACTTAGATATATCTGCTTGGCTGAATAAATTGTGAGCTGATTAGTTGGAGCGACTTAGCTCAGCACCTTGAAAATATTGTGTGCACCTTGGCTGTACAGTGTGTTAGGATTCAGGATCAGTGGATCCTCTGGACCACCGTTGGAGGTGGTACTAGCCAACACCTGGGACCGGAATCTAAGTGGCACCTGGTCTTCACCGGAGCCCGCCGCAAAGTGGGATGGTCTTGCTGCGGTGGGGTACCACCAGGTACCTTTGCAGGAGACAGTCACGTGGTCAGGCTCAGGGCAGGCGGCAGAGATGCTAGGTCAAGTCCAATCCGGGGTCAGCAACGGGAAGTCCAGGCAGATGGGAACGGGAACACAAGAACGGACAGAAAGTCACGGGAGCACAGGAACAGAAACTCAGGAATAGGGGAAAACAGAAATGCAGGAACACGGGAATGCAGGAACACGGGAACGCAGGAACATAGGAATAGGAATGCAGGAACTTATGACACACAGGAACGCACAAATACTCAGGAATATCACAGGGGAGCTTTCTCAATGGCATAGGCTTAAAGATCCGGCAGGGGACAAAGGAAGGGGCTTGGAATTTATCTGGGAAGGTGGCAAGCAAGCACCAATTATTGGCGCGCTGGCCATTTAAATCTTTGTAAGTCGGCGCACGTGCGCCCTGGGAGACGGGGAAGCATGACGAACCGCGGGAGCCACAAAGACCGCCACTGGAGCCAGGAGAGGTCAGTTCTCCTGCAGACAGGTTCTGGGGCACACAAAGGGACACAAGTGCGCCTGCGACCCGGGATATGGGTCCCTGGGCCACCTGTGACACAGTGATTATGCTTTAGTTGTATCTAGACTTTTTTCATAGATGCCACGGCATCAAAAAAATAAGAAAGAGGCTATGTCTATCTACCAATTTTTCCATTAATAGAAAATTATAGGATGTTAAAGAAAATAGCTGGCAGAGCTAGTGTTACTTTCCAGATCAGCACTTTTATTATTTTCCTAGTATAGCTAACTACTGAGGAAAATGGTTTTGTGTCTAGTGTCCTAGAATTATCCATTACAAAATGGAAACGGTAGACAACATAGCCTCTTCCTTTTTTTTCTACTGTGGTTTAGGGAAGATGATATACATAATATCTAATGCTTCTTCTAACCTGTTGTATATAATGAAAAACCTAGATACCTATTTTACTCGTCCTAAATGATCACACAACTCCCTACAACTACTGGGTTTCAAAGCTGGACATGGGGCACGAACTGGCGCTACCAAGGCAAGAACCTTGGAGGTTCATGCCTGCCCTGCCGTTAGCGTGTTGTCTGAGCGGGTTTTCATTGCAGCTGGTGGCATCATCACCGATAAGCGTACACGTCTGTCGACTGACAGCGCTGATAGGCTGACGCTTATCAAGATGAATAAAGCCTGGATTTCTCAGGATTTCCATTCTCCACCAGGTGAAAGAAGCTCAACCTGAATAATGTATGCACTCCTCCTCCTCCACAGAAAACTGGCAATTTTTTGCCAGGGCCAACTGGCTCTAGCTATAGTACCCTATGTATTTGTTTTTTTTGGAGGGCCACCTACCCGGTCCTCTGTTTTAAACAATTTTTGGGAGTGCCACATACAGGTACTCTATGTATTTAATTTTTCTGGAGGGCCACCCACCAGGTCCTCTGGTTTGAAAACTTTTTTGGACTGCCACATACACGCACTCAATCTATTTAATTTTTCTGGAGGACCACCTATCTGCTCTTCTGGTTTGAAAACTTTTTTGGACTGCCACATACAGGCACTATCCAAATTTAATTGTCTCCATAACAGCCTCCACACATCGTCTTTATAGCTACCTCCACACATCATCTCCATAGCTGCCTCCCAAAGTCGTCCATATAGCTGCCTCCATACATCGTCCCCTTAGCAAACGAGCTGTGTCAGGCAGAATTTTGGATTGTTTTCATGGCTTCCACATCAAACTTGTTAACTTTGTCGTCACCCTGCTGTGTTATCCACAAAATATACTGGCAAACTTTTATCATTTACCAATATTATTTCAGCGCTTCTTGCGCATCTGTTTACATTCCCCTCACCCGCCATAACCAAGCCAATTACTTATAAGAACAGTACTACACTTGATCTTATACAAAAGGTTCTTAGAAGTGCTGTTTGTAGCCCCCGCCTGCTTTGAAAATTATAATTTTTTCAAAGTAAACACTTCTGGCCCCCAGGCCCATTTTGGGTGGGGAGGAGCCGAGAGGCAGGGGCTTGGACAGGAGAAAGCTCGCCTGGCAGTGGACCGCCAGCTCCATCCCAAGATCCAACTAACATAGTTTTAACTGCAGCACCTTTAATCTACTACTAGTTCACTGCCTCCATACATCGTCCCCTTAGCAAACGAGCTGTGTCAGGCAGAAGTTTGGGTTGTTTTCATGGTTTCCACATCAAACTTGTTAACTTTGTCGTCACCCTGCTGTGTTATCCACAAAATATACTGGCAAACTTTTATCATTTACCGATATTATTTCAGCGCTTCTTGCACATCTGTTTACATTCCCCTCACCCGCCATAACCAAGCCAATTACTTATATGAACAGTACTACACTTGATCTTATACAAAAGGTTCTTAGAAGTGCTGTTTGTAGCCCCCGTCTGCTTTGAAAATTATAATTTTTTCAAAGTAAACGCTTCTGGCCCCCAGGCCCATTTTGGGTGGGGAGGAGCCGAGAGACAGGGGCTTGGACAGGCGAAAGCTTGCCTGGCAGCGGACCGCCAGCTCCATCCCAAGATTAGGCAGCCTCAGAGGCATCCATGCATACTGCCCCTGCTGTTTCCTGTCCATTTCGCCTCCACGATCCTCCACAGCGTCCACCAATGTCTCCATGCGCAACTTTCAACTGTTTATACCCCAGACGCTGGAGCGCGAGAGGAGATACAGCACATCATCCCCTTATAAAACGACCTGTGTCAGGCAGAATTTTCAGGTGTTTCACCAGATACATAATGGAACTCGGCCCATCTGTCGCCTCCATGCTGGAGACCTGAAGTTGCAATCATAGCAGCGCAATATGGATGCCCCATACTGTCGCTCTTAATCATGGAACCATTTCCGAAAAAACTATTAAAAATAGAACCACTATGCTATTCCATTATTCCTAGATGAAATATTCAAACGACCCCACCTGCTTTGAAAATTATAATTTTTTCAAAGTAAATGCTTCTGGCCCCGAGGCCCAGTTTGGGTGGGGAGGAGCCGAGAGACAGGGGCTTGGATAGGCGAAAGCTCATCTGGCAGCGGACCGCCAGCTCCATCCCAAGATTAGGCAGCCTCAGAGGCATCCATGCATACTGCCCCTGCTGTTTCCTGTCCATTTTGCCTCCACGATCCTCCACAGCGTCCACCAATGTCTCCATGCGCAACTTTCAACTGTCTATACCCCAGACGCTGGAGCGCGAGAGGAAATACAGCACATCTTCCTCTTATCAAACGAGCTGTGTCAGGCAGAATTTTCAGGTGTTTCACCATATACATAATGGAACTAGCTGCATCTGTCGCTGCCATGCTGGAGACCTGAAGTTTCAATCTTAGCAGCGCAATATGGATGCCCCATACTGTCGCTCTTAATTATGGAAGTCGTCTCCATGGCTGCCTCCACATGTCATCCCCTTATCAAACGAGCTGTGTCAGGCTACTATTTAGACCATTCTAGGGTTACATTAAACCCTGTGGTCAGATCGTCCTACATATACTGCAATACTACAGTACTTGCAAAGATATGGCGTTTTGGCAGGGCTTACGAAAACTGCATAAACCATGTAGCTCGTGTCAAGAGAAGGGGGTGGACGATTCGAAAAAAAGATGGCGGACGCCCGCGCGCCGCCGTCTTTTTAAAACGCCGCCCACGACTTTGCGGGCGGCGTTTAGAGGGTTAATAGCAGCGATCGGTGCAAGACCGACCGCGGTTATTAGCGGTGGGGGGTTTGTGCCCAAAATGCAAAAACCCCCACTCTGTATGAAGAGGACTCAGCCCGTGAGCCCTTCTTCATACATCCCTTATATCTCGGCGCCGATTAGAGCTCGCGAGAGCGTTAAAGAGACCCCGTCATGCCCAAAATAACCCCACCTAACACTAAATATATTTTCATAAACTGCCATTAGAGAGCATTGCCTATATCCCTTCATTCTCCCTCTACATGCCTGTACACCTACGACAATGAGGCCTAAAGCGGTATGCAATGAACTGTGAACTGTCCACTGAGCCTAGCATATCAAGCTGTCCCACAGGAAAGCACAGCCATAGTCGACGTTGAGGGTAAGGAGGAAAAACGAGGAGAACGAGCCTACAGAGAAACACGCCCCCCGCATAGATACGACCGAGCAAGCCGCAATGGTGATCTTCCGACCTGGGAGCTAGAAATAAGATGGATACGCTTGGCTTCCTGGTGTTGGCGCCCCCGCAGCCTGTGTGATAAGCGGGGAAGAGACTGGCGACAGCGCAGCGGGACTCGAAACAGAAGCGATAGGCTGAGATGGTCCCACCCCCCCGCGCGCCAGCGGCGGCCGGTCGGCAGCCTAGTTGCGTACAGGGCATGGGCGGAAGCTGGTTCAGCCTAACCCCTGTAGCTCGATGTGAGTGATGTCTGTGTCTCGTAACGCTGTAGAACAGAGAGGAAGAAGGATGCCAAGCAAACACTAGCCGAGAGGAGAAAAAACAAGAGAGAGAGACTCGACTATACATTACACAAGCTGAGCAGGGGAGAGAGGGGGAGGGGGAAACAGGGTGACATCATGATTAGGACCAGGTGGACCAGCCTATTATATGATAAAACTAGCTGGATTTTACAAGAATACTGTATGAAATAACTAGATAAAGCTGGGATGGATCCTTTGAGTGCTCCACGGTAGAGGTGACAGGCGAAGTGAGAAGACCTGACAACAGGGTCTTTAAGGGGTTATTAATAAGGGGACGATGTAGGGAGGAAGCTATATGGACGATTTTGGAATTGATAGCAATGGAGACAAGTGTGGAGAGATGCCTATGGAGACAATTTAATTGGATGTGCATGTATGTGGCAGGTCCAAAAAAATGTTTTCAAACCAGAGGAGCAGGTAAGTGGCCCTCAGAAAAATGAAATAGATTGAGTGCTGTAGTGGCAGTCCAAAAAAGTTTTCAAACCAGGGAGCAGGTAGGTGGCCCCCAGACAAATGAATAGATTGAGTGCCGTATGTGACAGTCCAAAAAAGTTTCAAACCAGAGGAGCAGGTAGTGGCCGCCAGAAAAAATTGAATAGATTGAGTGCCTGTATGTGGCACTCCCAAAAATGTTTAAAACAGAGGACCGGGTAGCTGGCCCTCGAAAATTAAATGGCATTAAAGTACTATAGCTAGAGCCGTGGGCCCTGTCAAAAAATAGCCAGTTCCTCTGAGTTAGTGTACAAAGAGGAGGAGAGGAGGAAAATGAGGAGGAGGAGTGCTAAATTATTCAGGTTGAGCTTCCTTCACCTGGTGGAGATTGAATTAGGAGAAATCCAGCTTATTCATCTTAAGTAGCGTCAGCCTGTCAGCGCTGTCAGTCGACAGGCGTTACGCTTATCGGTGATGATTGCAACAGCTGCACTGAAACCCGCTCGGACAACACGTAGCGGAGGGCAGGCAAGAACTTCAAGGCGACAGCGGCCAGTTCGTTGCCACATGTCAGCTTTGAAACCCTAGTGGTGTAGGGAGTGTGTGATCATTTAGGACGATGTATGGTCAGCTCGTACTCCCTTCATCATTTTCGGTAAAGACAGCCTACTCTGCTACCTGCTCGCATACTCTCCCCTCGCACTGTCCCGGCAGAACTACCGCACTCTGCGCTAGCGCTTTGGGTGTCAGAAGGGAAATAGTGTTTCAGTTGGTGCACCAGGGCTCTGCTGGATTCAGCATTCTCACATCATTTCCTCTTCCAGGGATGAGAGGGAAAGATTTTGCATGTACCGTGGGTCCAGGAGAGTGAGGTACCAGTAATCGGGGGATGATGGATTAATTTTTGAACGCGGGGTCACGTGATAGGCAGCTAGCATGAAATCTGCCATATGCGCCAGGAGTACAACCGTAAGAATTTCACTCCATCACTGGGCACTGAGTCCATGTCTCTCACCAACTCCTCCAAACTCCCTTCTTATGCCATACACGCTGACAGTGAAGGACTCAACAATGGGATCCCCTTTGTGTCTCGCAAACATTCTCCTCCTTCCTCCTCATCCTCCTCCACCTCCTTGATATGCGCTGAGAAAAAGAACTAAGGAGCTTGGCTATCAACAAAGGAATCTTCTCCACCTCGGGGCACGTCGCCAACAGTCGGTGAGCGGGGCAGTTGGAGGCGGCGCTGCGCTGCCCTGAGAGTTTGAGAGTGAGCAGCATCTGGCTGGACTTCTGAAAGGCCGAAAGAGGCGGCGCACCGTCGTGAGCAATAGAAGTGGGGTTATGTCTTGAGGAACGCTGAACTATCAGATTAACACAGGGCAAGGCCATGGCACATGTGTCAGTCTGCGAGTTGCAGAGCCGCCACATTTACGGCCGGTGTCACCACACAACCATGCAGGCTTCAGGTTCAGCGGGGCCAGCCACAGATCAGCTGCGCCGTGATGCCCTGTCATCGTTATTGGGCGGTGTGCCTTTTCTTGCCTAGGCTCAGAGTTTGCGCACCGCCTGCTGTCGCCTGCGCGCATGCTGCTGTGCCTAGACGCTAGCGACTGATGGCGCCATGCCCACGGATTGTAGTTCGGAGGAGAGGTGGAGGAGGGGTGGAGGAGGAAGGAGGAGGAGGGCTAGTATGCCTGAAAGACCTGGACCGAGGTAGGCCCCGCAATCCTCGGCGTCGGGCAGTATAGACCAGCTGAAAGGGGGTTCAGACTCGGTCCCCAGACTCCACCCAAGTTAAACCCAATGTGCCGTCAGCGATAAATAGTGGCCCTGCCCGGCAGCACTCGTCCAGTGCCGTGCAGGTGGCCTTGTCAGAAACGCGTGGTCAGGGGCACGGAGATGTTGTCTGAACACTGCTGGGCAGGGCTGGGACGGCACCATAGGGGAAATAGTAGTGGCGGGCTGGGGACCGAATACCGAGGGGCGGCGGCCGCCATTGAGGTTGCGCAAGGCCTCGGCTTCTACTAGCCTATAGGGCAGCATTCCAGGCGAGCAATAGGAAGGAGGGACATGAAGGGCTTGGGGTGCGGGTGGTTGACACGTATTTCCGTGTCCCCCCCGCTCCAGCGTTGGGTATGGAGAGTGACCGCTGGGTGGATGCTGTGGAGGATCGTGGAGGGCGACGTGGGGTTTGTGTGCAGGGGTCCTGGCAGGGGGCCGATACAGCCTGAAACAGGGGAAGGAGCAAGTGGTGTTGCAACGGCGAGGGAACCGGGCTTGGTGCATGAAGTGGCGGTGTTTAGCATTCATATGCCGGCGCATAATGGTGGTAGTTAAGCTAGTAGTGGTGGAACCCATGCTATCCTGGTTTGCAAAGGTTTGCACACCACAGTCCGTCGTCTCCCGGTGTTGTTCCTTAAAAAAAACTCGACTTATGAAAATATAGCTCTCCGCAGCGGGAGAGCCCTCGGCCACGGGAGCTTCACTACGTGACACCATTTGGCGCTGATGAACCTGATCTGGCCATGCCTATCCGGTCTGGCCCCACCACAGCCTCTTCCAACCTGTTCGGTCGAGGAATCTCCTCCGTTCAGAAGCACTGTGTTCACCCGGCCTCTCAACCCAGCTAGGGGTCTGTACTATCATCTCGATCCATCAGTCTGCTCCCCTCGGACTTTCCTGCCCTGAAAACAACTTCACCACTGTCTGACAACCGTGTCTTCAATCGTCGGGAAACCTCTGTACACAATTCTTCCCAATAGTCAAGAAGGTCATCAGCACCCACATGAATGCGACTGGTGGAAAACCTGGGCATCGGAAAATTGTCATCAGCAACGGACATAGTGGTTGTGACTGCTTGGAAGGGTCCAGAAACAGTCCTCAGAGTATGCGGTTCAAATGCCAAATTTTCCTGTGAGGGGGCAGGGGGACTGAGGGGGGGTGGGGCTGAAGGTGCAGGAGCTGGAGAGTGCTGATTTCGGTGTGGAAATGGGTGGACTGCTGGAAGACTGAATGGTGGACAAATTGCTTGAAAGCATGGGGCAATCCACGACATCACTGTTCGCACTGTTTGGCCTCAACAGTGCTCAACACAGAGTCCCAGTAATTAGAATGAACTGGGGTTGTCAGTCTGCGGCGTTCCCCAGCTCCCTCATCAAGCAGGTGGTGTCTCACCCCCGCCAGACACGCTCTGACCCCTGCAGTAGTGGATGCCCACGTCCCCGCCCGCGTCCTCTACCTAGCCCTCGGTTAAACATTTTGAAAAATGAAAGTTATAACTTTAATTTTTTTTTTAACTTTTTTTTGTGTTTTTTTGTGTTTTTTTTTTTTGTGTTTTTTAGTTTTTAAAACAACGATGCTATTCCTAGGCGATGGCTATTTTCTAGCCAAAGTATTGAAAGCACACTGCTATGCCAGATACTATACGCTGAGTTATAGTTAGAAAAATAAACGTAAAATAAAAAGGAAATGGCAGACTGTGTAATTGCAATCCAACCCCTAATAAATTTCCCACTGCGAGTCTTTCTTTGCGATGGAGATGTGCGTCACTAAGGCTAAACACAAAGGTCGCAAGTCTCAATACAAATTCCTAACAATTTGGTAGTAGATGCACGGCAGCCCAGGGACAGCCACCGCAGATCAACCAGAAAGAAATATATATAACGCTATTGTAGGCGTAAGTAAGCCGTTTGGATCTCTTTGGCGATTCTAGACAAGTCTGGAAAAGCACACTGTGAGGATGACGATGAGTTATGAAAAATAAAGTTAAATAAAAGGGAATGGCCGCTGTGACTAATTGAAATCCAAACCCCTAATAAATTCCCACTTCGGTCTGCGTGGCTATGTGGTCACTAAGCGCTAAACCCAGCGGTCGCAAGTCTCACTACAAATCCTCACAATTTGGTAGTAGATCAACGGCAAGCAAGGACAGCCACCAGCAGATCAACCAGAATAAAATATAATATAACGCTATTGTAGGCGTAAGAGTAAGCCGTTTTTGGATTATCCTTTGGCTATTTTCTAGCCAAGTATGAAAGACATGAGAGATGACGTGCGTTGATGAAAAAATAAACGAAACAATAAAAAGTTAGTTAAATGGTAGACTGTGCTAATTGAAATCCCAAACCCCTAATATAAAGTTTCCCACTTGGGTTGTTTGAGGTGTGGAGATGTGTGTCACTAAGAGCATAAACACAACGGTAGCAAAGTCCCCCTGCAAATTCCTCACAATATGGTACTAGCTGAAATAAAAAAAAAAAAAAAAAAGGTATAACGTTATTTAGCCCAAGAAGGCGCTGTTGGGTCTTTGTAACTCACTCCTGCCTAACAGTACAGCTAATAGAAAACCCTAACGTATCCCTGCAGCGCAGCGCTCTCTCCTAGCGGCCATAAGACAAGAATGATCGAGCAGCGCAGGCAGGGGGCTTTAGTCTATGCAGGTTCACCTGATCTGGCCAGCCACCACTGCTATCGCGTGTAGGGTACACGTCTGCTGGGTGGAGTGCCAAGTCTCCTGGCTTGTGATTGGCTCGGTTGCGCCGACCCAAAAAGCAAAACGGAGGGAGCTGCAATTTTCCGAGCGGGCGAAAGTATTCAGTCCGGAGCAACGAGCAGTTTCGAGTACGCTAATGCTCGAACGAGCATCCAAGCTTTGGACAGAGTATGTTCGCTCACTCACTGCCAACGTTTTGCTAATATTTTCAAGAGTAATGGTAAACAACAAACAGATACAAATATGAAGATCATGTAGAGGGCAACCGTGACGACTATATAAGCGAACATATAGCAATAGTCTTTTCGGACGGTCCTCCCATTTGAGAGTCAGAGGGTCAGTGGGAAGACCCTCCTGAGGGGTACATCTTGGTGGCCGGGGGTCCCTGGTCGATCACAGCGTCTTTGCGGGGAGTGTTGGTAGGGCTGCAACCTGAAGCCAATCCGGGACTTCAAAAGGGGGGCATCCCAGCATCTCAAAAAGGGCCAGCAAGTCACCGGGGTCATGGACAGATAGTGAGCGGTTCTCTTGTACACTAATGAAAAGGGAAACCCCAGGTAATGAAGTGTCACATCTCTTGATTTTATTCCAGCAGGGGTGCGTAGTAGTACACGCCGCATTTGGAGGGTGCGGGCCAGAGAAGGTCTGGTAGAATTTATGTGGCTAGTGACTTAGCCGTGATACCAAACGGCCTTTTTCGCGGGGGCACATCTTCATCAGACGCTCTTGGTATAGTAGTGGAGGATTTTGCATATACATCACGTGGGGTAACAGGATCATGGGTTCGGGCCCAGGGCTAATTTGCCAACCTATCCAGCTCAATTGGGGAATGGAGGGGCTCCCACAACTTTTCATTAAAGAGTGTGTGTGATGATGGACACAAGGTCTATGCCCCTCTGGTTCTCAGGAAGGCCTCTCACTCGTACGTTGTTACAGACGACCACGGGTTTTCAAGGTCGTCAGTTCCCGGTAAGGAACGAACGTTTGATGTTGGCGGTGACCTGCGCTCTAGTTGGTCCAGTCTGAGTGTTGTGGAAGCAGTTGCCCTTCCAAAGAGCCCACCCATTGAGCCCATCGGTTCATGGGTACGGTGTACCTCTCCAGACAGTGACGTTTTGAATCTTCTCCATACTGGAGATCATAAGAGTCGAAGAAGTTCGTGTAGGTAAATTCTCAAGGCCTCATGTTAAGTCGATGGTCAGTGGAGGGATCATGAGACCACGATGGCGAGGGTAGGGACATTCTGGGCAACAGGGGTCCATATATGATTGCAGGGGACTGTGGTGTGGGGAAGAGGAGGGGGAGAGTGCCAGGGATGGAGAGGTCTGGGCATCTTCGCTGAAGCCCCTTGTCTATGTATATAGCCTCCAATTCTGGGTCTATCTCTTCACGATGGCCTGATCTGGGACTGGGGACAATAATCGGGTATAGGTGTATCTGGAGTTTGGGCATACAGTCCACCAAGAAGGCCGGATCAATATTACCCTGAGCCGTGTATGGGGATGTGTTCACCCATTTGTCCTAGACCCACTGCTGGAGGGAGGTTGGTCCAGTGTATTCTGCTGTCTTGCCGGTACAGTGATTTTATTCAGTTACCAACCACAAGGTGGCGCTGGTGTGTGCACCTGTACATGATGCACTTATTTTACTTTGTTACGGCCATACGGACTTGCAGATGGAGAATCGGGCGCTGGCTACCGGGGCCTGTGAGAAGATTATGTTTTTTGTAACTGTAAATCCTGAGACGACCGGATCATCGGGGCTTCCCTGTAATCTCGTGAGGTGTGGGAAATGCCTGTTGGCGGCGAGAAGGCGATTCTTTCATGTTGCGGCCCTGACGGAGGGCGATCGTGTTCCTCCAGAGCTGCACGGGGGGGTCGCTACGGTCTTTGCCCGGTAAACACGTTGCCCCGGAGATGGGGAAACGGAGGCTGGCTTGCGGGCAGGCATTGATTGCTGTGGATGAGCGACCCCTTGCCGTCAAATCACAATCTCAGAAGCGGAGGCACGTGTGGGTACGGCGGCATTTTCCCTGCCCGGCATCAGTCTAACGATATGGAGAGCAAGTACCTCGCGGAGGGTGTTCGAGGATGAGCCGATGGATTCAGGGTGGATTATGCTGTCTCCCTTAATCATAGCGGGGTATTCTCTTGATTCGGGGGCCACCTGATGGCCTTTATTTAACTTTTAGTGTCGGGAAGCGGGGACGAACAGCAAGAGTCGGGGCGTGCGTCTACTCGTCTCTGCATGCAGACCAGCTACCCCTGCGAATGTTCCTATTTAGCTGCTTAGACCACCAGACATCTCAAACGCAGTTTAAAAGGTGAGAGAACAGGAGACTTATAGGGGTTTGATGCATTCGGCCAGTCTGCCAATTTTTTTTTTTCCAAATGAAAGGTCTTTGCCTCAACAGCAACAGCTCAAATCCTGTTGTGTGCAGTGGCAGTGTAGTTAGCAACTAGCCATAGCAATCATCATCATCTTCTGGGTGCTGTTGTTTTCTGCTCTGTTTGTTTAACAACCACAACACACCATCCCTAAGGCCCCCAAAACGAGACGTCCCACCATCATCAACAAAAGATAACTTTCCAGTTTTAACAATTTCATTTGTCAGCCAGTGCCCTGCCTGCGTCCCGTCTAGTGTCGGGGTGATACTCGCCGCTTAGATGCCGGCCTACGAGAACTTGGGTGTGCCCCCTCCGGGGTGATGTGCGCCCGCTAGCGAATGCGTGAGAGATCGCCCGTGAGGGTGGCGATCGAGCAGCAGTGAGAGGAGAGTTTGCACAAGACAGGCGTACTGCAGGGGTAGAGGCTCTGTGCTAAAGGCCGATGAAGGGAGCGAAGAGCCGGCGCGAATTAACGGTCGGTGAGACGGAGAGGCGGTCGAGGACCGCGATGGTGAGACACCATCTGACTGATGAGGGAGCGAGCGGGAGACCAACAAGGCCGAGGCGGTACGACTACCCCACCTGCAGCGACGGCGGATGTTGCAGGTCTCAAGTACTGGGGACTGTAGTAGAGCACAGTTGAGGGCCAGAAACCAGTGCAACAGGTGATGTCGTGGATGCGGACAATGCTTCTAGCACTTTGTCACCCCGTCAGTCTACAGCGCAGCGGAGAAGCGAGTTGCAGTCCACCCATGTCACCGAACCAGCATCCCTCCAGTCCTCCAACTCAGCCTCCCTTCCCCCAGTCTGCCCCCTCCCAGAAAAATTTGCATTGGTGGCTAAACCGAGTCTATAAGATGTGCAAAGGGGAGGAACGTTTATGGACCCTTCCCACAGTCACAAACCAATTGTCCGTTGCTGATGCTGAGCTCTTTCCCATGCCCAGGTTTTCCACCGCAGTTCGCAGTCTGTGGGTGATGATTGCGTAGTGGAAGAAAGGTGTAAAGAGGTGGTCGGACGATGAGGAGACACGGTTGTCAGACAGTGGTGAAGTTGTTGTCAGCCAGGAAGGCTCTGAGGGGGGAGCAGACTGAGGGATAGGAGGATTGATGATGAGTGGTGACACGACCAAGCGGGTTGATAGGCCGTATTCGTGAACACAGTTGCTTCTGAAACTGAGCGCGTCCTCGAGGAGACAGGTAGGAAGAGGAGTAGTGGGGCCAGACGGAGAGCAGGGCAAGAGCCGGGGCTATCAGCGCCAAATGTTTCATGTAGTGAAGCTCGTGGTGAGGCTAGATTTTGGATAGTCTTTAAGAAACACTGGGATGAACGACGGACTTGATGTGCAACCTGGCCACACAGGACAGCAGGGGTTCCACCACACCCGCTTAACCACCACCAGTATGCGCAGGGCATATGAATGCTTAACACCCCATCAATGGAACCAGCCTGTTCACCTCTGGCGGGAAAACCATGCTCCTTCCCACTGGTCATCTGCTGCCTACTGTAGTAGCCCCTGCCCAGAACCCGGCCCCAAAAACACCCCCGTGCGAAAACCAAACCTCTCTCCCGAATTATCCAGAATCCACAATGTCTCCAGCGCAGCGTTCAGATTCTATTACACAGACACTGGAGCGCAAGAGGAAATACAGTGCAACCCACCCACACGCCCAAAGCCCCTCAACGTCCAACATCTCCACATTATCAGCATGGAGATGGCTTCTGCCCTATAGGCTGGTAGAGACGAGGCCGTTCGCAACCCATGGCGGCGGCCACCTTTGGTATTCGGTCCCCAGCGCCACACTTTTCACGATGTTGCCGTCCCAGCCTTGAACCAGCACGTGTCAGACAACCTCATCTGTGCCCCTACTGACCAAGGCCGTTTCTGAAAAGGTCCACCTGACTCCACGGACATTTGTGAACGAGGTGCTGCGGGCGGGCAACTATATAGCGTGAAAGCACATTGGGTTTAAATTGGTGGAGGCTGGGACGAGTCTGCCACTGGGCTGGTCATATACTGCCGACGCCGAGGATTGCGGTGGCCTACCTCGGTCAAGGTCTCTCGGACTACTAGGCCTCCTCCTCCTCCCCCACCCCTCCTCCACCTCCCTCCGAATTACCATCCGTGGGCATGGCCCATCAGTCGGTAGCTCTGGCACACAGCAGTGCCGCTGTAAGCTGGAACATTCAGATGGTGTACTCAAAACTGCTGAGCCTAGGCAATATATAAAAGCAACCGCCCAAGAGCTATACAGCGCCATCCGGCACAGACTGATCGGTGGCTGGCACCGATGAACCTGAAGCCAGCCTTGGTTGTGTGTTGACACAGCCGTAACCTCGTCGGCGGACTCTGCAACTCGGCAGACTGCCACAGTGACATGGCCGGCCATGTGTTACAATCTGATTAGGTTCAGCGTTTCCTCAAGACATTACCCATTGTATGAGTGCTCACGAATGTGCGCATTTCAGGAAGTCCAGCACGGGATGCTGCCTACTCTCAGGGCAATGCAGTGCCGCCTCAACTGCCCGCTCACCGACTGTGTGCGACGTGCCCACGAGGTGGAATTTAAAAATAACATGTATCAGAGTTACCAGCAGCCGCAGGAGCGATTGTAGGACTGAACCAGATATCAACTTCCACGAACTGGTAGTCAGGTCGTCGGCTTCCTCAGTCTACAATGAGGAGTGGAGGGGATGTCGGATATTTGTCAGGTTGATGAGAACTTTGAGGAGTCAACACCAGATGGTCAGTGGCGAGCCACCCTCATCAGCCTCACCATTCGTGCTTGGCCTGTTGAAAAAACTCTCTGGTTCCGTATGAAGTCGGAAGCTTTGCGCTAATCACAGGAGACGGGGAAGAAGAAGATTCCCTTGTTGATAGCCAAGCACCATCATGGTCTGTTTCTCAGTTGCATATGGCGGAGGTGGAGGAGGATGAGGAGGAAGAGGAGGAGAATGTTTGGAGAGACACGAAGCGGGGAGCATTGACTCAGTCCTTCACTGTTCCAGTGTGTATGGGCAGAAGAAGGGAGTTGGAGGAGGAGGTAAATGGACATCATGCCAGTGAGGGGATGTGAATTTCTTGCGCGTGGGGACTCTTGCGCATCTGGCAGATTTTATGCTAGGCTGTCTATCCCTGACCACTTGCGTCAAAAGAATTATTCCAGCACCGAATTAGGGTATTCACTTCCTGACCCACGGTCCAAGCAAAATCTTTCCACTCTCATACCTGGAGAGGGAAGGCAGTGTGAGAATGCATGATACCAGCAGGCCCCACTGGGCACAAGCGAAATAGTATTCCTCTGACAGCGCTAGCGGCAGGGGCGTCTTCTGCGGGACAGTAGCGAGTGAGAGTAGGCGAGCAGGAGCTTGTCCATGGCACTGCAGGGGTACACTTACCATATAACAACAAGCATCCAGCTCCAACCTGGATCACGCGGGCAACTTAGCCGCTAGCACGATCCACCCGCGCTGGGGAGGAGGCCACAAAAAAGAAATTTCCTGGATCGCTAGGTGCAGATATTAAAATCGCTTTATTCGATTTTCAGGGAATCCATCAGATAAAAAGACAGGTGGTATGGTAATCGTCAACGCGTTTCTGCAACATACAAGTGATTTTAATCATGACTGAGGAGTGTGGTGTCCTGTTTGTTAAACACACGTCGGCCTCCTCCCTTCAGATTGCCACCAATCACATGTTGATAAACAATAAAACAGTCATCTTTGCAAATTAGTACAAAATTCCATTGCAAGGCATTATATGTACAAGAATTATACCTATAATCATGTTGTTAAAAAATTAAGCTTAAAGGACACCGTCATCAGTCTGTGTCACGAGTCCTGCATACTACCGGTTGGAGCAGACTCACAAGGATTCATCACAGCCGTTATTAGTTTATTTCATGACATTATTCATTGTAAAAATATCTATTTTTTATCATGTAAATACGGGGTCACATGGTCAGAGGCAGTGATGTAACCCCGTTACCCTTCTCATCTCCTCCCCTGCTCATGTCTGTGTGTCATGTATAGTTAAAGCATGCAGTGTCTGTGTTGCATATGCTTGCATGCTGCATCTCCTAATATACAGGTGAGAGACACAGACATTCAGGTACACATGAATATGACTTGTTCTGCTGTAACATGGCTGCTGGAGAGCTGCTGTCTCTTCCTAAAACACACACACTGTGCCCGGTGGGCGTGGCACCAGCACAGGGAAGCACATCATTTATACAGGCTCACAACATTATACAGGCTGTCAGTAATGCACTGGGGTGTGGGTGGGCTGTGCACTACACTCATGCATAGAGTGGACAGCTGAATATGCTAATGCTTAATTGGACTTTCACAGGTCATTTGCATACAGCTTTAGGACCCTCATTGCTTAGGTTTAAGGCATTTGTAGAGGACAATGAAGGGATAGAGGCCAAGCTCGCTAATGGCGTTTATGAAAATATATTTGTTAGGGGGGTTCTTTTGCATGAGGGTCTCTTTTAAATAATACAGAGGCAATGTTTTTTCTTGGTGTTCCGTGGCCTTTCAGCTGTACAAAGGGAACTCCACAGCTGATAGGTATCTGCGGTCATGTGACTTGTCACTGTTACAGCAACGGTGAACAGCCGGAATACATCAATAGCAAGACTCGGGGCGGCCTGATTTATAAAGGTAAGTATATATACCGGTGAATCGAGGACCAAACGCCTGGCAGGATCTCACGGAGTTGGGGAACACTTTGTGTAATAATATTATCCACGAGGGTACCATCGGTTGGTCGGTCGATCGATGGATTACCGATAGCCAGTAGTAACTAACGACAAAGAGTAAGGACACCAATATTAAATTAATGTAATAAAAAAAAACAATGAGTAAATATAAAACCCCAAAGTAGGGACGTCAAACAGCATAATATGTAAACATGTAAAAGTAAAAATTAACATGTAAATGTCATCAAGCAAGTTGGGTGAGATATGCAATGGATTTCTGTCCACCCTAAAAAGTGTGTACGGAGGTGTCCGGTACCGGTAACGCTGGGCACTCGATCCGGGTAACACATCTTTGTAACACTTGGTTAACTACACACAAAGGAAAAAAAAAAAATAAAAAAAGGGAGAAAAAAAACCAAAAAACTGAAGTTGAGTTTTGGCTAGTTAAAAACATAGGAAAAGGCATAAACACAACCACTATCATAGCCGATGACACTCAGCACATTCAGTAGTGGTACATAAATTTGTTCTTATAGTCATCCTCTGATGCGAAAACATTGTTTTGAGCTTAAATTGCCAATAGGATTCCCTGTTTTTTAATTAAAGTGCTATTTGTAAAAGCACTTTTCGTATAGGTAGGCCTGAGTTTCTCCAAAATGCATGGGCTCTCAGCTGCAGTTTTTCCCTCATGTACCATCACAAAGCTGTTAGATATCCCTGACAAATTTTTCCCTGGGGTTTTGATATCTTTTACATGGTTCCAAGAGTCTAGTCTTGAGCTTTCTGCTTGTTGGCCTAGATTGAATTTAAATGGCATTCATCACTAATACACCGTATATATTTACATGGTATGTGGAAATTTAGGAACTATCTATGGGAATTGATGTCACCCGTATTGTTTGTGATTGTTGTTGTATTCCTTACGTACTTACATGTTTTACAAGGGAAAAAGTCACCAATTGTAAAAAAATCCAGGTGTGGCAACCATGTTTTATTTGGATTGTGGAGGAACTTGTTAACAGGGAGGGGGATAGAGTGTTCCCTTATGTTTTATTCTACGGGATACTATTCCACATCCCCCCTTCAAATATTTGCCTCTAAAATCGGATTCTCATTGAGGAGAGGTAAAATGTTTTCAGAACAATATTTTAATGGTTTGGCATTGCGGGACTATAATTAAGTACCAATGTTGGTTTTTGTTACTGCTGTTTTGATGTTATCTCCTGTTTACCCGTATTCCGATTTGTGGGCAGCAATGCATCTCTCAATTTTTTGGTATTGTAAACTTTTAGCTCTTTGAGCATCCAATCTTTGTAGCCTCTTTTTTTAATCTACCCGAAATTTTCCTCACCTCATACTCATAATCCAGAATCTGTGACTACAATTAGTTGGGCTCTTGTCATGTCTCCACAGGGATTCGATTTGGAACTGTATGTTGGGATGTGGCTATTGGCCAACGAAGTATCCGCCGTAGGTTTACTGTAAGTACTGTTTTAAATTGATACTTCCGGTGTTGCCTTCCAGGCTAGATCAGGAGCACATAGTTTTAGGATCAACACACTGTGGTAAATTGTAAACCCACATTGTTGTGTTCAAGGTAATCCACGAAGAGTGGTATGGCAGAAACATCGGCTCCCCAGATAACGAGGAGGGTCGTCGATGTATCTGCAATACCATCAACGCAGGGAACAAAAGGGTTATTAGGGACCAAAAAATGGCTGTTTCTCCACCACGCCAAGACCAAGTTTGGACAGGATGGGCAAACTTGGCCCCCATACTTACACCCCTGGGTCGGCCAAAAAAAATGTGGAAATCGAACATGAAAAAAAATTGTTGTCTCAACAAAAAAAAATCGCATGTCTACCAGTAAGAAAGTGCAAAGGTTTCCCATCAATAGCTGTGGTCATGTATTAAATGGTTAATGCAATGCTTTCAAGGGCTACATTTGAGGAGGAATTGAGGATAGAGAGCTACACATCGAAAACTGAGCATGAGAATTCTTTTCATATTTTGTTATGATACGCTCCAAGTACCTCCCCGCTATCTTTCCAAAAACTGGGATCTTTGTACTAAGGGTGAAGGTGGTGGTATAAACCATCCACAGGAAGTTCTCTTAGGGATCCGATACCCGCCCACGATCGTGTCTAATGGTGGTGGGATGTATTCATATGATATTAGGGAGACCACGCAGAATCGGGAATGGTAAGCAGTTGTGGGATGAGACATTCTATTTGTTTATCTTTAATGAAACCCCAAAGCTACACCCTTCCGGCATTAACTCCACAATTTTGCAGCGAACACTTCAGTAAGGATCCCCCTAATTCACGGTATGTATGTGTCGGACAAAAGGGCGGCTAATGGTCTATAATCAACTTTGTTCATGACCCCAAAGGAGCCCCCTTGTCGAATCATGATCACCACCGTCTCCAAACCTGAAATCTCATTTAAGAGTCATTTTTGGTATATGATAGATTTTGTGGTCGTTTTTACCCTTTATTTTGCGATATTCTCATGGAGAGACCTAATATCCCTTTCACCAGTCCTGAAAGGCCAATGGAATATGTTCTCTCTGTTGTCGGGTTAGAAAGACGGGTTGTTGATGTGCTATGGGTTCATATTCCCACTCTTAAATGATCGCTTATCCCAAGGACTGCAGCAAATTTAAAGAACCTGGATTTGGAATCTTTCCCAATAAATCATTAGGTACTGTGTGTCTTATTCTCCCTCTCTACTACTGGTCCTTATTCATCACAGTTTAAAATAGTGATGTTCTTATGGTGAGATCTATAATAAATTGTTAACATCTTTTATTGTATTAAACTTGCAGCAAATCTAGCGTTAGGGACAAAATTCAAACTGATCATACTTGACATTCAAGATTGAGAGTTCTCGATCAGAGAGATTTACTATGGCCAAGACTTTAGTGTTCTCTGAATCCGCAGTTTTAATTTGGGGGATGCCGTGATGGTTGCCATTAAGATGAGCGAGTTTTACTCATCCGAGTATATGCTCGGTCGGGATTAGCATACTCGGACCGGCTCGTTACTAGGACGACTATCTCGCCGGCTAGAGATTAGAGCAGTAAATACATAAAAAAATTGAAATAAAAGTATTTTGAATTGTAAAAAAAAAAGTATACACATGTTTGCAGATGTTTACTTGTAAGAAACACATTAAAATAATTTAAAAAATGGGGGCGTGGCCTGAATGCAGGAACTGGAGGACGTGCGACGCGGAGCTACAGGGACCACTGAGCAACCCAAGAACCCTAAATAGGCAGCCATCACTCAACATTGGAAGAATCCAGCCTGCCCCTGGTGCCCGCGCGTACTGCACTCCACGCTCCGGTGCCGATATCACGGATGAGGGTATCCGGCTCTTGGGCCCCCCCACGCACTCCGCCTCTGCAGATCCCACGGCCCAGCCGGCGGGGACCGTAGCCGCCCGAATCGGGCTGCACACGGAGCGGTGAGGGAAAAACCCCCCCCCGGCCTCTGGACATACGGAGCACCGACCCACTTGTTAGGATCGCGGCAGCGCTCCAGTCACCCCCTGCAGCTGCCGGATGGGAATTCTACTGGGATCCCCTGCGCTGCCTGAGGCCTAGGCGCGGCAGGGTTAACCTCTCCCTGCCGGATTGCAGCCAGGAGTAAGGTAGGGAAGTAATTTCCCCTGCTGCTGCCCAATTCTCACCTGGGGACCCCAAGGCTTGCAGCCCAAGAAACTGAGTCTCCATACTCCAGTGCCCTGCCGGGTTTCTGTTTATACTTAACCCTTGCAGGCGCTGCAATTTCCACGTGGCCATGATTCTCTTTCTGCTAATTACTGGACGCTAGGTCCTCGATTG
Source organism: Engystomops pustulosus (assembly GCA_019512145.1). Classification (NCBI taxonomy): domain Eukaryota; kingdom Metazoa; phylum Chordata; class Amphibia; order Anura; family Leptodactylidae; genus Engystomops; species Engystomops pustulosus. The sequence goes on along the minus strand of WNYA01000333.1, from coordinate 132,900 downwards.
TTTATCATGGCCCCTTGCCCAGAGCCATGGGTAACCGGAGGAACGGGAGGAAGCGTATAAAGGCTCAAAGCAGCCGTCTGGGGTATGTCTGGAGCATCCATCGGATGATGAATCCGTCATGGAAGATCTCAATTCCAGTCACTGAAACACCTGGATGCGCAGATTGCTCCACATACAAGCCGTCTCTAGCACAGATCAGTCGAACGCTGCCAAAAAAGTGGGGAGAGTTTCCCGCACACAGCCCGCTCTCCTCAGGGGTCCCCAAACTCCTCTCCTCCCTCTTTGAAGGCTCCCAGAGCCCGCCACAGCTTGTAAGCTATGAAGAGGGCTGCTGATCCGCCTGACGTGGCCACTGAACTGCGACCGCACAATGTGCAGGAGGGCTGGCGGCCATTAACGGATGCAATCCAAACTGGTCACCAAGGTGATGAGCTGCGACAGGACTTGTTTTTTACGGACACGATGTCATAAAAGTAAGAGCGAATCACGAAATGAGCGCAGAATATTCTGAGTTGGAAGATGTCCAGAGGCCATTGCCGGACACCCCCCCAGATAAGAGAGCTCAGCGCCAAGGTCGCAATCCAGACAGAGCGGACGACCTCGAAAAAACGCCTGCGACGGAAAAAACGTCAGAGTGGTTGGCTCCCGAAAAAGTGGAGGGGTCGACACGGATCCCTTTTGTGAAAAATTGGCCTCCAAAAATTGCTTCCTGCAGATACTTTTCCCCGTTCTTCACAGTGGAAAGGCCCCTCGTGTGCCATCCCCGCCCTGGCCCCCCAGGGGCAAGCCAAGACCCTTCCTGCCCGGCGCTGCAACTTTAGGGGACAGGGACTCTCTCTCAGGGGCTGTCAGTTCCCAGGGAGAAATCCCTCTTATGCCAAACAGCAGGTGTCCTTTACCTGGATTCTCTGCATACGTCAGGAAAACAACGCGCACAATTCACTGGGTCCGTGTCCCGGTCTCCGTGACAAGGGGTATAAATACTCCATGATGTTATCCTTCAAGCTCCGAATTGTGGACGGACAGAAAGACCGGTCTTCACCTGCCCAACCGAAGCACTTCACTGGGCGATGCAGTCCACGGGCTCCGCTTGCAAGGCCCGCCACCTCCTTGAGTGACTGGCCTCATATCTTCATTTTATCCGATGAGCTATGACATTGCTGGACTTAGTCCTGTAGTTGATGACTTAGGGGTCCTAAAATCTTGCTCTAATTGTCGAATAGTGCTCTACATTGGGCGCACACGCCTGTATATGGCTGCCCCATAAACTGATGTGCTATTCTTTGGTCAATTTGGCTGTGCGCCACATATGGCTTATTTATCGTTCCCCTCCCCTTCCCCATTCTTTGCTACCTACTCCCTCCCCTACTTATCCTCTTAACGCTCCCTCTACATTTTACTCTTACTATACCCTCCTTTGCTCTCTTAAACAGGGCTGCCTAAATACCTCCTGTTATATATACTCTGCAGGGTAGGGGTCCCGCGGACAAATGGTTGTTGTAAGTTGTCTTGAGTTGGACCCCTGTTCTTCTTTGATGGTTATTGGTATAGGTCTGCCCACACTATGCTGTTAGGTGTTAGACAGGGGGTTTATATTCTGGGATGGTGTAACAAGTTATGGTTAGCTTTGTTATGCTCATGTTGTCGTTGTCATGTCTTTGTGGTATGAAAGATGAAGCTTGGTTGCCTCACGTCTCATTCCCACACCCCTTTCCCTTCCCGCTAAGATTGGTCCTCACTTAGGGGTAGGAGTTGGAATGTGGAGGGAACTTCAACTCCAAATCAAGAGGGATCTGATGTTAGACGTCATTAAGCGTCAGGCCCTCACATGTATTGTTATCCAAGAGGACAACCTTACGGGTCAGAAGGTCCTCTCTCTGAAGCGGGCCGGGTGGCTAGAGGTACATTCCACTACTCTGTCTACGCCAGTGTGAGTAAATACTCATATCCAAGCGCTTCACATGAGGTCATACAGGTAGCCAGGATCATTTGGCGGTACGTAGTCATTACATTGTGCTTGGGGGCTTTACTTTCACTATAGTCGGTCTAGTCCCACCTCCCTTTGATCAGCTGTATTGCACCTAATCTCCGGCGTAAACTTGCTTCTATGCTCCTAGTCCGATCCTCTGCATTGGTGACTAATGCAGTCCCAATCCCTACTGGATCGCACAAGCGGCCTAGACACAGGCTCGCGTCAGTCTGAATGAGTGCTAACTCTCTAGACCCGGCCGTGTTGGGCGTAGTAAACATCCTCAAGAGAGCGAATATTCCTTTATTCTCTGTGCACAAGAGCTTCTCTCGGAATTGATCTGGCCTTTGTCTCCCCTGATATGATGCAGAATGTTGTCAAGATCCTATGGCCAAGCGCAGTGCATCTGACCATGCCGACTTGCTTATCAGTTTCCTATAGGCCCCCCCAGCGATCCGTTATGGCGCCTGCCACCGGCCTGGCTCCTATCCACAGCGGTCCAGAGTACTGTTTAGGGCAGGCAGGCGAGTCGGGATGTAAACTCAACCCATCCTGATTGCCTCTTCTAGTCTGGGACTGTACAAGTCCAACAGTGGCGGGGCAGCATTCCTGTCGGGGTAGTGGAAGGAGTTATTAATATGCGCAGGAGGAGAGGATGACCGCGCATGGTGACTGCAGAAAGGAATATTCTAGAGAAACCTACTCCGGGGGAAGAAACGACCTGGGCCCCCCCAAGCGAGAGGAACCATCTTAGCTATTGTAGGAGGAGCGCACAGCAACGCCTGCAGCCAGGGGAAGCGCCATCTTGGATTCGGAATTAAAAATGGGAAGCTGCTTGCATATCTTCGCGGGGCTGAACGTCCGTGTGCATCGTTCATCTATCCTTGACAGTAACGGAGCCTTCTTCTTAACACAGAACACCGGGCCCATAAACCTGGTTTTCATTGAATTCTACTCTTCTCTGTACAGATAGATTGTCAGCTATTTCCGTCGTAAGATTTCCGGGATCCCTTGATGTCTTCCATTGGAGGCTAACCACCGGCACAGTCATTGGAGTTGATGCCCCGCTCTCGGTCCGGAGGAGGTGGAAAATGGCCATGCCAATCATTGCCCCCGGCAAGACACCTGGACTGATGGGCTGGGAGGTGAGGTGAGTGGTGGTATAGGGATAAACTGGGAGACTCTGGTCCCCCATCCCTTAGCCTTGTTATTCGATGCGCTGCCAGCGGTTCCCTCCCTGAGTCTAGCGAGAGGCCCTTATGTCGTTACATTCCCAAGCATGAGTAAGGACCCTCTGCATCCCGACTATTACCGTCCAATTTCCCGCCTAAACTCAGATGTCAAATACTAGCAAAAATTCTGGCAAAAAACAAGCATTAATAAAGTAATTATCACGTGGTGCACCCAGACCAGACAGGCTTATGGCCAGGAGGGGTACTGACATAAAGTTCAAAGATACACTGAATGTGAGCAGAGGCAGGAAGTCTTAGACCGGGGTTTTATAGTATCCTTAGATAATGCAAGGCGGTTGATTCCTGTGGAGTGGCCCTATGTGGACCCTCCCTCCGGCGGGTAATTGGCCCTCGCTTCACAGCATGTTAGGGTAATTATATAACGACCCTAGGGCTAGGGGTAAGGGGACAATCTTAATATCTCACCTATTTCCCATGGCCAGGGGGCAATAACAGGGGCCCAAATCTCCCCTCCTCTCTTCGCAATTTGCCCATGAGCCCTTGCTGTGGCGCGGATCGTACTCTGATAGCATTAAGGGCATTGATAGAGGTTTTATCATTGAAAAGGTATTCTCTCTATGTATGATATACACTTGAATTATTGGGGATGTGGGCCCCTCTCTGGAATCCCTTCGTCCATGATAGAGCTAGGGGGGTGGGGTTCTCAGGTCTCCGGGTAATTCGGGTCAAATCGGCCTCTTTCCATTATCAGATATAGGGGTAAGAGACCTCCCGTCCCAGTCCAAGGGGGTCCACCTTAAATACTTGGAGGGTCCAGGTTGTCACGCAAGGTTCTTTTTATGTCTCCCTGGAACTGAGGTACAGGCATATACAGAGCTAAACACATCAACCCCGGAAGGTCTGCAACGAATCGCCGCCTTAAAAGCACTGGTCCAACATCTCCCTATGTACCCATACGGGGGCAAGTAATTTAATTATCTACTTCAAAATGATCTTCCCTCCCCAAATTGTGAAATATCCCTGTTTTATTGGTTGTACGATAGCTACTCCCGTAGAGCCATGTTCGAAAGCTTAGACAGTCATTCTCAGGTCCTCTACTGGCAGATAGTGAGCCCGCACAGATTCAGTCTAGCGCTTGATTCAGGGCCCCAGTATAGGGGTGTGGACTGGCTGCCCAATATGTATCTTTATTACATGGCTTCCCCAGTGTTATATCCAGTGGTGGTAGATTAGAATGGGGTAATGCAGCTACGCATGGCTGGTGCCATGGGTCGGTTCCTACGAGGCCATTACAAACTTGCTGTACAGGTATAAGTCCCATCTGATACCCATCCCCTAAGTACGGTATTAGGGTGTGCTGGCCGTAGGGCACATCCGGGTGAAGCTTAAACAGCCCCCCCCCTCTCTCGCTAGGACTCCATTGTGGCTCCAAGCCGTGGCTTCTCACTTCCTCCATCCCGGGCCTGGGAAATGTGGGGGGGGCGGGGCGGGGGGTGAAATTTCGTAGGCCAAGTCTATCCCCGGAGGAAGCAGAATTACTCAGCTTTAAACGAGATAAGGAGAGACATACTGTGACCACATACGGCCAGCTCATTACACGCATTCGACACGCATTCAAAGCCAAACGAGGTAAAGGCGGGAATCGAGGAGAACTTCGGCATTGTTTTTCCCCCCCCGGGGCTAAGACGGGCTTACTCCTACTGACAGTGAAATTCCCAAATAGAGACTATGAGAGTACACCGGATCCCGAAAGCCACTCACTCAGTGCTATGCTCTCCTTACAAGAGGCAAAGTCCAGACCGTTTGATAGAGCCGTGTGAACGCTGGAGAACAGGATATCCTGACCTGTCGGATGATTGAATGGAGGGGAGGTCGGAACTGTCCTAATTCAACTCTGTAGTGAGTCGGAGGGGGACGTCATGATCCAATCTAAAATTTTTCCTCCATCGGTAGTATATTTCACCCCTGTAGATATTCCGTATGGGAGCATGCCCAATGATCTTTGCTTTCGCTGTCAGGCTGAAGTCGGATCCTTCCTGCATGTGTTGGTCTGATCTAGGGTTTTGTTTTTGGTCCGAAGTGTGGCGTTCCTAAATGTACACTTTGATTGCCCACGATACTGTCTCCCCCTCGGTGTGTCTCCTCGGTATTCATAATGAAGTCATCAATGGCCACTATGACAAAATTTCTTTGGTTTGTATTATACTACGCCCCGAAACGTGGTGGTGGTGATGACTGGAAGGAACAGAGCCCCCTCCATTAAAAAGATGGGCATTACTTTAACAGCGTCATTCCCACTACGGTCCCTGTATGTCAACAGGAAGTGTCCCCAGAAGTTTGACCGCATCTGGTACAGATTGGTGCGAGACTCCCCATACTGCCCTATGATCACTTGTGAGATATACTCCTCTCATGATACGGAGGAAATGAAGGTGCTGGGCTGGGTGTTGTGTGTGACTGATTGTTATGTGGCAATAGTTATTTGTGTTGTATAAAGATGTCTGGTTACAATATAGCGGTCCACTTATCGCTAGGGACACGATTGGGTATATCCCTTAGCTAATATGGGAAAAGCAATGAGGATCATGTTCCTTACCACGGTGCATTCAAGATTTGTACTGTGGGGAAGAAAGTACTGTCAACAGGACCATCTTGTTCTTTTGGTTTGTTATTGCAATTGTTAAAAAAAATTTTTCCAAAAATTTGCAAAAATAAATACTTTTAAAAAAAAAAAAATAATTAAAATATTAGCCTGTAATCTGTGTAGGATTCCCACGTTTGTCAATTTGGATCCTTTAACGTGGAACGAGTTATAGAGACAAAAGTATATATACAAAAAGTCCGCCAGCTACCTGAACTGCCGGCAACTTAGTCAGGACTAGCACGGATCACCCCGCTGTGGGCGATGTAGTCAACAAAAAAGAATTTTCCGATCCAGCTAGGTGCAGATATAAAACGCCTTTATTCGATTTTCAGGGATCCATCAGATAAAATGAGTTTCATGTTTAATGTTTACACATTTACTGTTAAAATATTGTTAACATGATAAAAAAGTTAACATGTTACAGTTGTACATGTTAACATATGTTAAATGTTAGCATATGTTTACATGTTTAATGTTTACATGTTTACATATTAATGCATGTGTTTACAGTCACTATTATGTGCGTTTATATACTATTGTTTTTTTTTTAAATAATATTTAATTTTGTTTGTCTTACTCTTTGTATTTAGTTACTGGGCTAACGGTATCCATCGATCGACACGACCAACCGTGGTACTCGTGGTAATATTATTAAAACAAAGTGTTCCCCAACGACAGTGAGTTAAGCCAGGTGGTTGGTCCTCGATGCACCGGTTATTATACTTACCTTTAGAAATCAGGCGCCACGGAATGTCTTGCTCTATGAATGTATGCCGGCTGTTCACCGTTGCTGTTACAAGGTGACAAGTTCACATGACCGCAGGATACCAGACAGCGTGGAGTTTCCCTTGGTAACAGTGTGAAAGGAAAAACCCACGGAAACACAAAGAAAAAATTGCATTCGTATTATTTAGCTTTAATTTTATTAACAAAAATGAGATATGTAAATTCTTGTACCTATAATGCCTTGAAGGAATTTTGTACTAAGTTTTGCAAAGAATTGACATGTTTTATGGTATCACATGTGATTGGTGGAATCTTTGAAGGGGACGGAGTGGCGAGGGGTTATTTAACAAACAGGTCGACCACACCCTTAGTAATGTTAAGAGCACTTGTATGTGATAGAACACGCCGTGTTGACATTATACCAGCCACCTGTATTTATCTGATGGAATGCCCTGAAAATAAAGGCGATTTTAATTGCACATAGTGGATCCGGAAAAATTTCTTTTTTGTGGACACTTTACAGGCCATTGGCAGTATTTATTCACCCCAAGCAAGAACAAGTCACCTGTCATGGTCTCGGGCGAGTAGGCTGCTCTTACAGACAGGATGGGAGGGGAGTACGTAGCGACCATACCAGTCCTAAATGATCAAACAGCTCCCTACAAACTGGGTTTTCAAAAGCGGACATAGGGCCCGAACTGGCGCTTTACGCCTTTGGAGGTTTTGCCTTCCTTGCCGCTAGTAGTGTTGTATGAGAGGGTCTTTTAGTGCAGCTGTTGGGCCATCATCACCGATTAAGCGTATACGGCCTGTCGACGACAGTGCTGCAGGGCTGACGCATTATCAAGATGAAAAAAGCCGGATGTCTCAGGATTCCATTCCCACCAGGTTGAAAGAAGCTCAACTGAATAATCGCCAGAACCAAGCCAATTACTTATAAGAACAGTTACACTAAAATCTTAGCAAAAGGTTCTTAGAAGTGCTGTTTGTAGTCCCCGCCTGATGGAAAATTATAATTATTTCAAAGTAAACGCTTTGGCCCCCAGGCCCATTTTGGATGGGGAGGAGCCGAGAGGAGGGACTTGGACAGGAGAAATGCTCGCTGGCAGCGGGACCGCAGCTCCATCCCAAGAGATCCACCTAAATAGTTTTAAACTGCAGCACCTTTAATATATATACTTATTGCCTCCATCATCCCCTTATCAAACGAGCTGGCAGGCAGAGGTAGAAGTAGAAGGGTGGTGTTTCAGCAGATATATAATGGAAACTCGGACCATCTGTCGCCGCCCATGCTGGAGACCTTGAAGTTTGCAATCTCAGCAGCCCTATTGGGATACCCCCTATGTCGCTCTAATCATGGAACCCATTTCCAAAAAAACTGCTATTACTATTCCATTTAGACCGCTGCTTTGAAAATTATAATTTTTTCGAGGAGGTGAAGGAGCGTGAGCAGCACCCTAACGCTTCTGGCCCCCCGGCCCATTTGGGTGTGGAGAGGAGCTGAGAGACAGGGATTGGGACAGGCAAAGCTCGCCTGACAGAGGACGCCGCTCCACAAAGATTAGGCAGCCTCAGAGCATCCATGCTACTGCCCTTGCTGTTTTTTTTTGTTTTTTTGTCCATTTTGCCTACACGATCCTCCACAGCATGACACCAATGTCTCCATTGCGCAAACTTTCAACTGTCCATACCCCAGCGCTGGAGCGTGAAAAGAGGAAAATACAGGCACGTCATCCCCTTATCAAACGGGCTGTTTCAGGCGAATTTTCAGGTGGGTGTTTACAGATTACATAATGGAACTAGGCTAATCTGTTCGCTCGCCATGATGGAGACCTGAGTTCAATCATAGCAGCGCAATAGGGATGCCCAATACTGTTCACTCTTAATTCATGGAAGCGTCTCCATCGCTGACTCCACATGGTGGTCCCCTTATCAATAAGAGCGGTGTCAGCTTCATTTTTTCCGGGTGTTTCACCAAATACGTTATGGAACTTGGTCACTATGTCGCCACCATGCTGTGTTATCGACTAAATATACCATCAACCTTTTGTTCACATAGGAAATCATTTCAGCGCTTCTTGCTCACCTCCTTTGGTTCCTCTCTGCCGCCTTAACCAGGCAAAATACTGATACATACAGTGCTACACGTTACCCTTGCCAAAAGGAATTTTTTACATTTGTTTGAAGCCTGAGTCCATTTGGGGTATGTCGCCATGCCACTCTCTAGCCTGCCGCTGCTGCCGCTGCCTCTGCATGCCGTCTTCTATAGTGTGAGGGTCAATTATTGGATGTTTTAGATGCTATCTAGCCTCATTCGGTCACTCTGTCATCGCCATGCTGTTGCCCATAATTTTGGCATAATGGTGCGATTAAGCAGCCTCATGCATGCTGCCCCTGCTGTTTCCTGTCCATTTCCGTGGTGTTTCCATCATTTTCTGAGGTTTCCAGGTGTTTGGCCAAGCTTCCCTGTGCAGACCCATGGTCCCCTTGAAAAATCGGGAAAAGTTTGTCTCGAATAACGAGCACCCGAGCATTTTAGTGCTCGCTCATCTCTAATGATGATACATAAAATGCATGCCTTTTTCCCAATGGAAACCAAGAAAAGCCTTTAAAACTGTTTTTTAAATATCCTGTGGTTCTGTGGATAAGAGGCTGCAGATATGGGTCAACCCATTTACTGAGCCTCTCACTCAGAAAACTAATACCAGAAATTATTGGGCTTAATGTAGGAGGAAATTTTTCTTTATGGGTCTTGGGAAGACCATGAAAAATGGATATAATTGGATTATCTGGTATAGGGACATTGCCAACTTATCCTCAAGAGCTCCTAAACCCACACCCTCATCAACAAGCTTTTTCAAATTCACAGTAAACTCTATAGTGGGATTGTTGTCCGACCTGCGGTAAATGTGAAAACCGTCCACAATATCATATGCGTTCTTAACATAAAGACCTTTTTGTTAGATACATTTGGTGATTTTGTGGGGTGTTCAGTAACACGGTCATGATCCAATTTGGACAGATCTTTCTCATATCAAATTGAAACAAACCAAGGATTCAGTTCTAGTTTTTTCAGATAAAAGAAGAATTACCCCATGCACTGCTAAACTTCTGTTCACAACATCACACATTTTTTTTTTTTTTTGCAATTCATCAGACATTCTATAAGCTGCAAAAAGCATTCTGATCCAGGAAAAGACAGACCAACAAATTTCATTGTGAATGGCTATGAAACGAAAATTGCTGGCCTTCCATCAGGGACTTAGTGTTTTCTAAGCACAAATGCTTTTTTTTTTAACCGTAATCAAATGAGCAAAACCTATGATGTCAACCATGAGTTGGAACAAATCAAAGAACCTGTCAGGTAAAAAAATGTTAATCCCTTATTGAACACGATACTCGATTTGTTGAAAAAAAAAAGTGGGGATTAAAATAAAACACTTGTAGATTCAGTTCTCCCTTTATTGGGCTCGATATAGACTTTTCAGTTCACCCTCCCTCGGATAGGACTGGTGACTACAGTAGAGTTTCGAGAGGGTGAGTTGTCCAGCCAGGGTAGATCTGACTTCAGAATATGAACATCCATTTGGTTTCACGAAGTTTCACCGTCAGATGAGAAAAAAAACAACATGTCTTGTCGGTTAAACCAATGGGTTGTGGAACAAGGTTGTGTCTATACATTTCTGTTTTTAAAATGGACTCTGGTTTGATTCTAATTCTATCATCAGATATCCATGGGTACACTCGGTTAATGGTAGAATCATGTCCAGGTCTCGTTGGTATTTTTTTCTTTTTGTTTGCCATGATGACGCGTATCAATACTGTGTATTGATATTAGTTTGCATTTTAGTGCAACATATCCTTGTGTCTGTGCTGCATCAAATTTGGACAATAAAACAGCCTCAAGCATTTTTCAAGGGGACCAAGGCTCTGCACAGGGAAGCTTGAGTCTCCCATTGACTTCAATGGGGCTCGTTATTCGAGACGAGCACTCGAGCATCTGGAAAAGTTTGTCTCGAATAATGAGTACCCGAGCATTTTAGTGCTCGCTCATCTCTAAATGTTTCCTACCTGTACACATTTTTTTTTTAAATTTTGCCATCTTTTGGCGCTAATAATTTTCCATACTTTGGTGTACGGAGACTTAGATGGTTTCATTTTTTGTGAATCATAATGACATTTTCAATGCTCCCATTTTTAGGACTGTACGACCTTTTGATTACTTTTGATTTTTTTTTATATTTTTCAAAATGGCAAAAAAGTGCCACTTTTTACTTTTTCCGGTACAGGGTTAAACACAGTGAAACAACATTATTACATTTTGATAGATCTGGCATTTTCAGACACAGTGATACCTGATGTGTTTATGATTTTTACTGTTTATTTATATTTATATCAGTTCTAGGGAAAGGGGGGTGATTTGAATTTTTTTTTTTTTTAATATAATTTTTTTAGTTTATTTTTATTTTACTTTAACCCTAGGTTGATTGATCCTATCATATACTGCCATACTACAGTAGGGGGTTTTTCCTCCTCATTCACTAAAATGTGCAAATTGCACATTGTAATGAATAGGTTAAAAGGAGACAGCCTCAGGTCTTAGGAAGACCCGAGACTGTCATGGCGACCAATTGCTGCCCCCTGATTACATCACAGGGAGAGATGATCTTCACCAAGATTGAAGCAAATACTTCATTCACTCCAATATATAAAAATATATAAAAATTAACTTAGATAAAATGCATAAATAATAGAACAGGTTCTTTATTTATCTTTTCTATTATTTATGCAGTTAATTTTTATATATTGGAGTGATTTTTTATATCCCATATGTATTTCTGATTTGGTTTCACTTATGTATTAACCACCACAATTGTACGCTTTTCTTTGTACCCATTTATTTATGATACCATTTTTGTCTGATGTTTTTTAGTGTATGTTGCCTTTTGGACCTGAGGAAGGGGACAATTCATCCTCGAAACGCGTCGTCCATAAAAATAAAGCCTTTAACACACATCTTGGACTTTACTGTTACCACTGTAAGCTCCTTTTTAGTGAACCCCCCCCCCCCCTTTCCCTCCCTTATGTGCCACTATTTTTTTGTATTTTTTTTTACAAATTTTTATGTTTATTTTTATTTTATTATTATTGTGTTAATTATATAACACAATAGTAAGGATTGCTACTTAAAAAGTGTATTTTATAAAAAAAATTCATATTGACTCTACCTGGGACACTGGGGTTTTGTTTAAGCATAATTTGTAATCTTTTACACAGAAAAATAATAAATTGAGTTTTTTTTTCTAAATATAACAATGATTTGATAATTTCTTTAGGGGATCGGGTATTGGTGCTTGTGCCTTTAATGGAGAGGAAACCCAGGAAAATGATATGTCTGCCCGGCTTCAGGTGAGCCAGCTGACTGGGGGAAAACTGACGCGGGAGGAGTGGACCATTAGCCAGCCCTGGAGGTGGGGTCAAGTTCATGTTGAAAAATATCCTAAGGTAAAGGCATCAACCGCTGAAACGTACGTCGGGGCATTGGCCAACATAGCAGCAAGCGATGAGTAAGGACATCAATATATTTTATTCATTTTAGGGCCTGTGCCTGCCCACTCTTAATATTTGATTGATATATAGATTCTTTTTTTTTAATAGAGCAATTCCCATTGTGCCCTCAATGGAATTAAAATTTTATGTTTTTTCTGTTCCTACCATGCACATCTGTATTATGTTACACGGACGCTGTTCAATTTTATGTATTAAATATACAGGCATTCCCCAGGTTATGTACAAGATAGGTTCTGTAGGTTTGTACTTAAGTTGAGTTTGTATGTAAGTCAGAACTGTATATTTTATAATTGTAACCCCCAGACAAAATGTTTTAAAAATTTTAGGTTGTTATAAGAACCAGGATGAAGAATAAAGCTTCATTGCAGAGACCTGTGATAACTGTTACAGCTGTTTATTGTACAGGAAGTTCAGGAAGTACAGGAAGTTACCAACATCCAGAGGTCCGTTTGTAACTAGTGATCATCTGTAAGTCGGGTGTTCTTAAGTAGGTGCTTTCGGACACCTGGATGCTGCTTTTTTCAGTTACAACTTTAGGCTTGTACTTAAGTTGAATTTTTATGTAAGTTTTATGGTATATTTTATAATCTTCCCTGTAACAGTTGGATTTTAATAATTTGGTTCTGTTAACAAGGATTATTAATAACAGTTCATTACAGACACCTTACAGCTGGAACATTCTCCTTCTTTTCCAGGGTCTTTTGGCCTAATGTTGGTTTTGTTGACTCTTTTACTCTTATCTCCTTACAAGTGCGTGGAGAAAGGGTTAGACAGGGGAATTATTTGTGTCTCGTGGGCTATATGACTGTATGTAGGTGGAAAACGGCACGGACGTGCAAGGAGGTAGGGGAAAGAATGAGTTCATTGCAAACTGGGGAAAAAAAGGAGGAAGAAAGAAAAAATCAAAGTGGGCAGGAAAAGGGGGATCGCCACACCAATGACGAGGGATGGGAAGGTACGCAAGGGCTATAAGGGACACAGGGGGACATGTAGAAGGGGGGGTGAAGGAAGGAAAAAAAAGGGTACAACGGGGAATTGCAGCGGCTTACTCGTGTCAAATTGGCGTGTGCCGAGTTACGTAGAATCGGGATCAGAGAGCTACACAGCCCCCGGAATGCGCCAGAAGGAGGGAGGGCACGCGACGAGGATTGTCAAGAAGTACAAAGTGAAAAGGGGTGATAGACATGTAAAGAGACGTCTCAACGAAGGATGGCTGACCAGTAAGGAACGTCCACTGGTGACAATAATAAACCCCTGTGCCCGATGCAAACCTGGACAGGGCCCGGCCACTCCTGGTCTGGCCTTCTCCCTTCCTGTGTGGCCCCTTCTCCCCTCCGTTCAGCAAAAAAAATCTGGCCGGCGAGGATTAGACGCAGCGGGCCCCGCGCTGCTATCCAGTCATCTTCTTCCCCCCCGGCGGCTTGGCCACGGGCCCGCCTTGTTTCCTCCTCTTGCAAATGTCCTTCCTTTCATGGTCCTTCTTGTTTCTGTTCTGCGACCCAAAGCAGGGGCTAGGCTGGCACCCCAATGAGAAAACCGACGTGAGGCAAGAGCTTGATCGAACCGACTTTATTATTTCTCCCCCCCCGTCGCCCCGACTACCTCCTCCAGTCCTCCCGAGACCCCACTCAGCTGTGGGCGAGCGCCGCGCGAGCCGTTGGTCCCTCCCTCCTCCCACTCTGCCTGGTTCGCCGGCTTTTGAGCCGCCAAACACAACGTGGGCGACGGAGCTTCAGCGCAAGTCCGGAAGGCCGAGACCTTGCATCCATTTGGTCCGTGAGCGGCTCTGCACTTTGTGTTCTACGCTTTGTTTTCCCCCCCCCCCCTTTGGCTCCCCTACCCTTGGCCCCCCCTGAATCTCCACCCCTTTACCCCGCAGTCCCCTATTTGAGTCTTGTTCCATCAGCTCCGTAATTCCCAAGTTGCCCAATTCAGCAATCTTCTCCCGCTCCACCCAGTGTAAACATCCTGGGACTGAGTCAACGTTGGGGGGGCTTGTCAGAGGTGATGTGTGTTGAAGCGATCTTCCTTAATTTCGTCACATTCCCGCGGTCGAGCGTTCCTCAATTCGAGGTTCTCTGCGCTGCAGTTGGGTTGTCGCCATCTTTTGGTGTTTTCCAAGTACCAAACCAATCAAACAACGCGTGGGGTCCAATAGAGGAAGTCGCTCACCCGGTAAGGGCCCAGCTTTTTAATCCTATACTCCCCTCCCCTCCCCCTTCCATAACCTGAACCAGACTCAAAGAATCTGTTTTCCCCCCTGAAACCCAAGTAACCCCAACGCCCAGTAACATCACCCCCCTATCGTCCCTACACCCTTTAAACCCCGGCCGCAAATTTTCCCTCAGGTATGTCAAGGCGGGGCATACTCAGTTAGACAAATACGGTTATTGGCTTTGGCTTCCGCTCCTGAACACCTCACCGCTGCCCCCGTTTTCCTGTGATAAACTGTTACCTGGCGACTTGTTTATTGTAGCAGGGACGTACTCAGGAAGTAAAGCAGGAAGAATTAACCGAACATCCAGATTCCCCTGTTTTGGATTAACTATTGAATCATTCACCTTGTAACGTTATGTTTCCTGATTTCGTTTAGGGAGGATAAAGGTACCTTGATCTGACGGGGGTGGTAATCGAAAACTTCATTTTTTTCCAGTTGAAGTCCTTGTCCTCTCGTAGGTGGCCTTTTCGGACCACCTGGGATATGTCCACTGCTTTTTTCAGTTACAGGAACAACTTCTAGGCTTGTACTTAGTGAATTTTTATGTAAAGTTTTTAGGTTATATTTTTATCCATCTTCCCTGTAACAGGGTTGGGATTTTTAATAATTGTGGTTTTGTGGTTAACGAAGGATTAAAATATAATGACGGAAGTTCCAATTACATGAACACCAGTTAAACAGCCTGGAAACATTCTCCTCTTTAACTGTTTTCTCGTTTTCCTTTTTCTTTTCCTTTTTTTCCCAGGGTTCCCTTGTTGGCCCTAAATGGTTGGGGGTGGCTTTTGTTGACCCGTCTTTATACTCTTATCTTATTTTTCCTAAATATTAATAAAAACTCAAATAAAATTCATTTTTTTTTTAGAATAGGTTGGCATGAGTCCCTTCTTATAAATCTTACTATACCAATAATATAAACTAAGTTCCTATTTCACTCAGTTTTTAACACTCAGTGGAGCCATTAAGCTGGCTATATGTTTTTTTGTTTTCTCCCGAATCGAATAAAATCTCCCCCACGCTTTTCCTTCCTGGCGTAAGTTTTTTTTTTTTTTTTATTTCTTTTTTACCTCCCATTCCCTCAGAGGACTTTTCTGAAAATAAAAAATTAAACAAAATGAAATCTTCGCACTCTTCATCCTTCCCCTAAGCTCACTCCCCACTTATCCCACACAGTTTTCACCCGCGATCCCTCAACCTCACCCTACAGGCTAAAATTCACCCCAGACGGGTGGTGCCCCCGTCCCGTACCATAGCACAGTGGCAACTCGTCTCGGCCCTCGGGGGGAATTAGGAGGAGGGAGTGAAGTTGGGGGGCCAGCTCACCCCTTGCCCGCTCCTCAATAGTAATATAATGGGCTGCCCTGCACAAAAGTCACTGCTGCACACCGTAAATTTCCGGCGGAAGATTAGGAACCATGGTCCTATTTTTCTCCTTGGCCCTTAAAATACGGAACGATGCGGTGGCCGTGGCGCATGTGGTGCGTCAAACTGCAAACTGCCTTGCCAAACACCGGCTCCCGTAAAACGGGCCGCTTGTGGCACCTATTGGCCGGCTAAAAATGTGGGTGGGTATCTATTGCAATTCCCTACCGGAAAAAATTTTTCCAGCGCAGGGCCCAATTAGGCTCGCAAACACCGGAGTATAGTTAAGGCCGCAAAAGGTGCGCGATGCGCCTTATATAGAAATGTAAATTAATTCCATAATATAGGGCGCGCATCGGAACTAATAAGGTGCAGGGTCGGTGCGTTGGCGGATGGTTCCGGGGCTCTGTGCGCTTGTTTGGACCATCCGACACGGGAGGTACCTTAGAACGCACCCTACCGTCCGAGAAGGGTGACGTCTAGGCGTTACTAGAATCTTACTGGAACGCGGTTAATTATGTTGGCGCCTGTTCCCTGTTTCTTTTTTTCTTTCCTAAGACTAGCATACTTACATTCGAATTCCCGGCTCCGCGCGCTAATCAACACCGATACAGCGCAGATCTCCTCAGGCGGTAACTAGTTCTGGCAAGACCACGAGGCGGCAGAAAGGTTTTTTGTGGCGCGTGGGTCTTGCAGTTCCTCGCGGAGATCTGCTGTCTCCGGTAGCGGGGACCCTATGTCAAGTAGGAGTTCCTGCTTGCCTCATATAGGGGCGCTGACTCAAAAATAGGGACCGGAAAAAACTATCAAAGGAAGCGCACCTTTTGATTCCAAGAAATGCAGAAGAGGCTTTTTAAGTGCGCCCTTAATAGTCCCCCCCGGAAAATACGGTAACGAACTATCATCAGTCGGCCATATATTATACGTCCCCGGCAATTGACGGACGTTGGTGTGAATAATCGCTTTAAATAGTTCTATACCCTGGTAGGTAATATAATTTTTTTTTTCGTCAATTGCAAATATAAC
>WNYA01000333.1:0-116167 GCA_019512145.1 Engystomops pustulosus | reverse complement strand
GCAATAAGACCACATCTCTGTGTATACTACATTGTCAATATCCCCTTCCATTGCCTTACCACATCTTTCCCTCTCCTTCAAAAACAAGGAGGAATCCTTACCAATCCATTTCCTCACAATTTCCAATCTGGTTTTCAAAATCACTGTTTTTACAGCCTTCATTTTTGAATGTATCCCCAATAAGATAGCCCTGACGTTAGGGGGGATTTGTATAGAAAATTGATGGCCAGGTCAGCTGCAAGGAGAAATACAACAGGTTTGACCAAACATCTTAGCCACCTGCCACTGTAAGTAGCTATGTTCAGTCTACTGCCCCTTAATAGTTGAAAGAAAAATTTGTACCGTCATAAGAGGCTTGAAATAAAAACAAAAGCGGAAAGTCAACTAAGATTTACCTTTTCTTAAAGGCTGAAAGTCCAATTTCACATTACGAGCAGAGATCTTCTGCCTACGATCTTTATTTCTACAGGAGTCAACTGTAAACACTCAATGGGGCAAATTTACTTACCCGCTCCTGTCACGATCCCCGATTCGGACGGTCCGACGAAGATGAAGTCCAGCGCGATTCACGTAGCTTGTGCGCCCCATATTTGCCATCCGTCGCTTCCCCGCCGAGGTCCACCGGAGTTCACCTTCGTCTTCCTGGTGCTTGTAAGTGCGTGTCTTGCAACACAATTTGAAATGTTAAATTCTGTGCGTAGTCCGAATCCGTCGGGATGTGCGACGGCCCGCCCCCCAGTTTGTGTTGCATGCAAGCCGGCACCGATGAGATCAAAACACGATCACGTGCACCAAAATCCCCTGTTAAATGCAGCGCAAAACGGAAATCATCGGGAAACCCGACGAAAATGCGCTTCGCGGACCCTTAGTAAATGAGCCCCACTGTGTTGTCAGAGAAGATTTAATACAATGATGTTGGATTCAAGGAAAAGTATAAACACGGAGAAAGGACCAACACTACTCTATCCCAAATTCACATAATTAGCTGAACAAATGAAACCAATTGTTAAAAAATGCACAAAAATATGTGTCACGTGCATCATAAAAATAAATTATAGCCCAAAAGACAAGCAAAAGGAGGACGGTGGCACCTGATAATGTCAACAAAAAATCTACCTCCCAGCTACTGTCAAACAAATATAAAAATGTGATAAAATGTGAAAAATATATACAGGCAGGTGACTGGCTAATGTGGTCGATGCATATATCCACCAGGGGGGAAAACCCACAAACGCTGCTTACAAATATTTATAACAGATGTATCCAAACAATAGGTCCGTGTCCATATATGATATGTCTATATGTGATATGTGTATAACTTTGTAAATGCAAACACCAAGACTGCCAGAAACGGCCACCACAGTAAGACAGATACAAATGCCATCATGAAGCAATAATGTGAACACCTGCCGTCTATAGATACCATGTGCCTGGGACAGTGGAAAGCAAAAAGGGTGGGAAATGCCCCACGTGTATCGCCACAAAACGCGGCTTCCTCAGGGGTACCTGATGTATCTAGTGCCCGTGTATAAATACCTTAAGATCTCAAATCTGTGTCACGACGTAAACTCAGCAATGGTAGTGCGCATCGTGCTGTGCATGCGCATAAGAGAAGAACTTCCAATAACTCATTTGAGATCTTAAAGAGGACCTGTCACCTAAATTTTCGGCACTATGGCACTTGATCAAACGCCGTAGTGTTAGAGTGATAGCGTTACCGGAAACCTCCAGTAACGCTATCAAACACTGTGACGGGGTACAATGTAATCATCGGACCGCTTGCAAAGCTGTCCGATGTACCCCGATGGTATTCACTTGAGGGGGGCCGGTCCCGAGGGCGCTGACCCCTCCCTTCCCCGTGACCGCCCCCTGCCTCGTCTGATCAAACGCCGTAGTGTTAGAGTGATAGCGTTACCGGAAACCTCCAGTAACGCTATCAAACACTGTGACGGGGTACAATGTAATCATCGGACCGCTTGCAAAGCTGTCCGATGTATTCATGAGGGGGCGGTCCGAGGCGCTGCCTCTTCCCCGGACCGCCCTGCTCGCTCCATAGGCCGGCAGTGACTGCCGCGCGCTAGGCGCCAGTCTCCGCCCCTAGCCACGCCCGCCCCCGCCCCCTCATGAATACGTCGGGTAGCTTTTCGAGCTGTCCTACAATTACACTGTACCCTGCCGCAGTCTTAGATAGCGTTTACAATATTATACAAGATATTCCAGAGCTGAATTTTAGTCAAAATCCATCATGTGAACAATCGCTCGCTGTTTACTTTTTGCACTACATTTTGTTGTTGTTGTTGTTAAGCATTTGCTTTCTTCTAAATGTCGACTTAGACACATTGGGGCAGATTTATCAAGCAGTCCGAAAGTGAGAATATTTCCAATTGCCCATGGCAACCAATCACAGCTCCCCTTTAAAATATTCATGAGCACTGGTGAAATGAAAGCTGAGCTGTGATTGGTTGCCATGGGCAACTGGAAATATTCTGACTTTCAGACTGCTTGATAAATCTGCCCCATTTACTTTAGTTTTACTTAGTTTTAAAGTTTCTTCATGTTGCTGGGATTTAAGCCAAAGCAAATGAATTATGCTCCACCTGAAACACAGCTGGCATGAGGCTGGAATGCACCTAAAGCAATTCTTAATCTTCTTTTAATTTAACCAGTTCTATACTTATATTAATTCAAATGGGTCTTCTGAAGTTTGGGTTAAAAAAAAATTGCTCTTAACTAGAGATGAGCGAGTATACTGCTCGGTGTGTATTAGCATACTCGGACCGGCTCGTTACTCGGACGAGTATTTCCCCTGCTCGCGATCGAGTATTAAATTAAGTGAAGAACAGTGTTTTTATTGTTTAATAAAATATTCCGGATGTTTCCTGACGTTTTGCTTGTTAGAACACATTGAAATAACACTATTCCTCACTTTCCAGGTGTGCGCGCGTGTCTCCCGCTAGGTTCGGAGATGTTCGGAACATCTGGAATGTGAAGAATATTGTTCTTACAATGTGTTCTGCACTTAAATGCTCCTGAATTCAGTGTTTTTAGGGGCAGATTTACTTACCCGGTCCATTCGCGATCCAGCGGCGCGTTCTGTGCGGTGGATTCGGGTTCGGCCGGGATTCACTAAGGTAGTTCCTCCGCCGTCCACCAGGTGGCGGCTGCGCTGAAGTTCCCGGAGGCCCGCTGGAATGCCCTGAAATTCACCGGCCTATTCCTAGTGAAGGTAAGTGCAATTTTCGCGACACATTTTTATTTTTTAAATGCGGCGGTTTCTCCGAATCCGTCGGGTTTTCGTTCGGCCACGCCCCCCCATTTCCGTCACGTGCATGCCGGCGCCGATGCGCCAAAATCCGATCGCGTGCGCCAAAATCCCGGGGCAATACAGGGAAAATCGGCGCAAATCGGGTTGGGTACCCTGAAGAAGACACGGTATGGTGCGTAATTTCCAGCCCTTGTTCCATTCCACTGTCTACGGCACATGGTATCTATAGAGGGCAGATGTTCACATGTTGGTTTCATGTTGACATTTGTATCAGACTTACTGTGGTGGCAGTTTCTGGTGATCTTGGTAATTACATTTACATAGTGATACATCACACAAGAGGAGTAAATTCATGCCTCTCAAGTGACCTCACCTCGCTCTCCCAGGCTCCCAGCATAGGAGAGGGAAGTCCGGGGTCATGCATAATTAGCAGCCCGGAGTGTTGGACATCTTGTCCCAGAGTTCAGTGTTGCTAATTATAAGTTTGTTTTCTAGGTGATTCCAACATGTCAAGCTTAGCAAAACAAAGCACTGGGATCAAGATGAAGAGGAGCGGGTTGAATATTGATAGGTTTTTTATGTTATGTACATGGATGATTTCCTTTAATCACCGTACAAATCCCAAAATAATATTGATGAAAACATTAGCTCACCCCACAAAAAAATGAGACCTTACACAGCTTCATACAAGTATAAAAATTTTACAAATCTCCAAGAGCGTCTGACCAAAAGAACAAAGGGGGTCTGTCATTTAGATGGCTCAATCAAAGCCGTTGTCCAAAAGAAAATTATTAGAGATGAGCGAGCACTAAAATGCTCGAGTGCTCGTTATTCGAGACGAACTTTTCCAGATGCATTTTTCAAAGGGACCATGGTTCGGGAATAAAATGTGTTAATTAATTGAAAAAGAATGTCTTCTGATAAGTTAGCAGATGTATGCAAACATCTGCAATCTATTCTTCACTGTTCCGCGCGTATATTATCTCCCGACAAGTTAACAGATGTGAAGAACAGTGAAGAATAGAATAAAAACAGTGAACACAGGATCATTTAAGTGAAAAACACAGTGAAGAATAGATTACAGATGTTCTGCACATCTGCTTACTTGTCGGGAGATACGCTGTCCCGGGATCCGCTGCTCTTCTTCCACTGAAGTCTCCCCGATGTCTCCGTGCCCTGATGTCTCTGTGCCCCGATGTCTCCGTGCCCCGATGTCTCCGTGCCCCTATGTCTCCGTGCCCCGATGTCTCCGTGCCCCGATGTCTCCGTGCCCGATGTCTCCGTGCCCCGATGTCTCCGTGCCCCGATGTCTCCGTGCCCCAATCTATTCTTCACTGTGTTTTTCACTTAAATGATCCTGTGTTCACTGTTTTTATTCTATTCTTCATTGTTCTTCACTGTGTTTTTTTAATTAAATGCTCGATCTCGAGCAGGGGAAATACTCGTCCGAGCAACGAGCCGTCTCGAGTACCTTAATACTCGAACGAGCATCAAGCTCGGACGAGTATACTCGCTCATCTCATTTTCATGCCACTAAAAAAATACAGTTTATCTTGAATAAAACAAGCCACATATGTCTCTCTAAAAATTAAAACTATGTCTTTTGGCCATGAATGGGAAGTAAGAAACGGTAAAAATTAAAAACAACAGTCCTGTAAAGAAAACTGTAATATTACAATATCCTACGCTCTTGTGATAAAATATTACAAAACCCTAGTATCCTAAAAATCTAGTCGCCATGCAATGAGCATATCTGTTTTACCTAGAAGAGATTGAAGAAACGGAGATCATATCCATCTATTTATCTCTAATTGTTGAATGGATTTTTTGAAGTGCTTTATTGAGCTCCTTATTTCGGAGGCTGTAGACAATGGGGTTTAATATCGGGGTGCCCACTGTGTAAAACAAGGACAAGACTCTACTGATCGGCAATGCCCCCCCTTTGCTGGGAAGGATGTAGATACTACTTATTGTCCCATAAAATATACAAACAACCGTCAGGTGGGAGCTACACGTGGAGAAAACTTTCCGTCTCCTTGTGAGCGAATGGATCTTTAATATGGAGATAATAATACAAATATAGGAGGTAATGATGAGAACAAATGGTGTAACAACCAATATCACAATCAGTATCGTAATTTCCAGCTGGACCATTGTGGTGTCTATACAAGAAAACTTTAAGAGCGGATAAAGGTCGCAGAAGAAATGGTGAATAACATTAGATCCACAAAATTGTAACTTTGATATTGTGATCGATTCAATGCAAATCAATGACATGCTCAGAAACCAGGACAGAGCTGCCAGAACGTTACAAAATCGGAAATTCATGATAGAGGAGTAACGTAAGGGGTTACAGATGGCTGAATATCGATCAAATGACATGACGGTCAGGCAGAAGGAAACTACCAGCATTTAAAGCGGAATAAGAGAAACTGTTATACTGAGCGATGCAGAGGGTCAGACGCATAAACCGCACCTCAATCAGTAAGAAGTGGAGGATACTGGGGACGATGGCTGTGATCAGGATGACATCAGAGATGGAGACTTGGGTCAGGAAGAAGTACATGGGAGCGTGGAGGTTCTTGCTGGTGGACACCAGGGTGATGATCATGAGGTTCCCACATATGGTTCCACAATAGATCAATAGGAGAAGAGTGAAAAGAATCATGCGGAATATTTCAGCATTTGGAAACCCCACAAGGATCACTGTGGTTATTCTACTCATGTTGTCCTCAAGTTTTACCTAAAAAAGGCACAAAATGCAGAGCAAAAAATGTGAAAAGTCTATTCTACTTTTAGCCCTGAATGGATTATTTGAAAGAAATGAAGAAGATGAAGAAAAACTATACAAATAATAATAATAATAATATACTTTACACCGTCAAAAAAAATTGTATTTGATTCTCAGTCAATTTTGGACACTTTCCCACCTAAACAGAATGGAGAGATTTTTGTTGCAGGTCATTTCACCTATGAGTGGAAATCACATTGTATGGGGTTTTTTTTTAAATTTAATTGACATTTTATTTTATATAATAAATATTTGATTCAACAGAAAAACTAAACTTAGTTTTTGGTCTAGAAAACTTTGGTTACAATTACTGAAGTTGCACGTTTTCTGTGGGTCTTGACCAAGTTGGCACACGCTGCAGCAATTCATTTTTCCTACATCTTCATATACATCTTTTCCAGTCTTTTGAGATCTTGGGGCAAAATTGAGTTTCAGCTCCCTCAAAAGATTATGGTTTGGTCCACTTCTGGGGACAGGCAAGGCCTCTCCAGGATTTTGATATTCTTCTTATGAAGCCGCTCCTTAGTTGTCCTGATTGTTTATTTTGGGTCATTTTCATACTGAAAGACCCAGTCATGACCCATATTCCATGCTCCTACTAAGAGAAGTAAGCTGTTGGCCAAAATCTAGTGAGACACGACCCCATCCATCCTCCCGTCAGTACAGAGCAGTCATCTCCTTTACAGAAAAGCGCCCTCTCCGCATTATGTTTCCACCTCCTTGAGTCATGGTTGGGATTGTATTCAGGGGGTTGTACTCATCCTTCTTCTTCTTCAAAATATGCCAACCGCAGTTGTTACCAAAATGTTTTATTTTGGTCTAACCTTATCCCAATACCTTCCCCCAGCCCATCATCTAGAAATTATAAATGGTCATTGGCGAATCTTAAATGGACAGGGACATGGTCTTGCATGACATTGAAGTACATGTCTAACAGTGATCGCCAAAGTTGTTGCCTTCTACTTGCCTATTGTTCTGTAGCTCATCCCAGCCTCATGGAGGTCTACAATTTTGTTCCTGATGTCCTGAGACAGCTCTTTGGTCACTGTCTTGGTGGAGAGGTCGGAGTGTGATTGAGTGTATGGACCGGCGTCTTTTGTATAAGTAACAAATTCAGACATGTGCAGTTAATTAAGTCACATTTACTATAGATAATTTGCCCAATGTATAATCAGCACGTTTCTGGGGTATTTGTTTTGGGTAAGTCTGTTTATTCAATGTCTCACCTACCACACTGTATCAGTCACTCCTCCTGCCTTTGCCCTGATCTATTATGTAATAATCCCAGAATCTAACCTGTTTAAAACTTAATTTCAATAATATGTAAATGAACTGCAGAGGCTCCAGGGGCGTGGAGTAGCCTTAGCTCCCAGTGCCCGGCAATAACCTATATATTATAAAATAACGTTTTAAACAAGTTGGGTTCCAGGATTATTACATTACAGATTAGGACAGAGGCAGCAGGAATCTACCATCACATCTACTTCATGGTAGATTTCCTTTAACAAACTTCTCCAAAGCGCTTGAATACATGCACACTAAGAGATTTTACAGACATATATTTATAGCTGGCTATATCCCTCTATGGACTCGTGCACGTTGCATTGAATTCCTCCGCCAGTGCAGCTGCTCAGGCCGTCTTTTAGAATTGACATTGGTGGATGTGCCGCTGGTGACACACAGGACGCAAACAGCGAATTACAGGTGTAATGGGGACAGACAGAAGCGTGAGCCCTAGACAGAGCCCCCAACTGTCACTTACCTGCTTGTCTCTGCATATCCTAGGTGATACAGGGAAACTTGAAGACGGTCCCTCCTTATAGCAACAAATTGGTCACAACTAATAGAGCAGATTCAGCACAAACTCGGAGTCCAAAGAAAAGTCACAAAACAAAAACCAGGATCAGATAATCAGAAATCCAGTCATATAGCAAGAGCAATAGAGCCAGCAGAACATATAACCGGCAATGCACCAGCTGTGAGATATATGATATCGGAGTGTCTCAGGCCCAGCGGACCGGAGCAGGACTCTGTCCATCACAGCAGGTTAACTATTGCTGGACCAGAGCCTGGGTGTAGACCGCCCTGTCCTTTAATCTATCGGTGTAAAGTGTAATCTGTCACTATGGGAAACTGAACAATCATCTTCTCTTAGTGAGGACACGTACTTTATATACATTTATACGTAGTGATGATATATACATTTATATATAATATCTAGAGATGAGCGAGTATACTCGTCCGAGCTTGATGCTCGTTTGAGTATTAAGGTACTCGAAACGGCTCGTTGCTCGGACGAGTATTTCTCCTGCTCGAGATCGAGCATTTAATTAAAAAAACACAGTGAAGAACAATGAAGAATAGAATAAAAACAGTGAACACAGGATCATTTAAGTAAAAAACACAGTGAAGAACACAGTGAAGAATAGATTACAGATGTTCTGCACATCTGCTTACTTGTCGGAAGATACGCGCGGAACGGCAGCAGGGAGACATCAAGCAGCACGGGGGAACATCAACAGCAGGTATCACAATCGTGGCAGCCACGGGAGACATCGGATCGGCCAGCAGGGAGACATCGGCAGCACGGGGAGACATCGTAGCACGTGGGAACATCGGGCAGCACGTGGAGACATCGGGCAGCACGGGGAGACATCGGCCACGGGAGAACCTCGGGCAGCAGGGAGACACATCAAGCAGCACGGGGAGCATCGGCAGCAGCATCGGGAGACATCGGCAGCAGCGTGAGACATCAAGCCACGAGAGAGACACTCGGGCAGCAGCTCGGGGAGACATCGGGCAGCACGGGGGCTAGACCATCGGGCAGCCGACTGGAGACTCGCGAACACGAAGAGACATCGGGCAGCACGGGGCGACATCGGGCAGCACGGGGGAAACATCGGGCAGCACGGGAGACCTGCAGCACGCGGGGAGGACATCGGCAGCGGGGAGACATGCAGCCAGTGGGCAGCACGTGGGCAGCACGGGGAGACCATCAAGCAGCACGGGGAGACATCGGGCAGCCACGGGCGAGACAATCGGGCAGCACGGGGAGACATCGGGAAGACACGGGGGAGACCTCGGGCAGCACGGGTGAGAATCGGCAGCACGGGGAGACTCGGGCAGCACGGGAGACTCAGGGAAGAAGGACGGATCCGACACGTATCACCCGACATTAAGCATGTTCCGAACATCTGCCTATCTTCACTGTGTTCTCTTCCTACTGTGTTTTTCACTTAATGATCATGTGTCACTGTTTTTATTCTATTCCTCACTGTTTCTTGCCCATCTGTCTTGCTTAACTTTTCGGAGTAATATAAAAACGCCGTACAGTGAAGAATAGATTGCAGATGTTTGCATACATCTGATCACTTATCAGAAGACATTCTTTTTCAATTAAATAACACATTTTATTCCTGAACCATGGTCCCTTTGAAAAATGCTCGGGTCTCCCATTGACTTCAATGGGGCTCGTTATTCGAGACGAGAACTCGAGCATCAGGAAAAATTCGTCTCGAATAACGAGCACCCGAGCATTTTAGTGCTCGCTCATCTCTAATAATATCCTAATTTTCTTTGGTTATCAGTCCCAGCATTTAATTGTTGCAGATCATGGTGGGAAGTAAAACGTTTGCAATGCTAAAGTTCAGCTGTGCCCCATTGCCTTGCTGTGAGATGTAAACTCGATAGGATAATATGCGTCAATCCATCACACATCCCCAGGCTCAGAATCAGAGGGTGCATGTACTTCTGCAAACTGTAAGCTCTGTCTCCCTGCATCTCCATCCCCTTCCTATTCATAGTCAGCAGAGGCAGCACACTTCAAACAGCTATAATTTGTGAATTTTCAGCAGAGAGGAGGCAAAGAGCTTGTGGCACCAAGAAACAACAAGAAACAATGGAGAATCCCCCCCTTAATATTTCACCAGGATTGTGTTTCTAGGTGCAACATAACCAAAGATATCCAGAGTTACATTTACAATGAAGGGTTTCCGGTATATAAATATTATATTCCCGACTGTAACTTTAACAGTAGATATTTCAAGTTCTGTTGCTCCTAGAAAAACACTTTTTCCCTTTCAAAATGACACCAGAACTGTGTTTCTATGTGCCTCTATATGGAGGATATATCCATTGGAAGTGAGCCCCCTTTCTGCTTAAAAGCAGCAAAAAGTTCCATGAAAAGTCGCATAAGAAATGAGTCTGGTGTCTTTAACCCTTTTTTCTTTTGTGCACATCGTATTAATAGGGTGGGAACAGAAAGCTATAGAACCAAAGTGATAAAGGACAACATGAAAGTAGACTTACTTCAGAAATCCGAGTGTTCTTGTCATGCATACCTTCTTACTGGCTCTGCTTCATTGGTTGTCAGTGCCTCATGCTTCAGCGGCCGTTACACAGGGAGCACAGCAGGCGTCCCTCACACATGCCGCATAATGTCAGGAAAGGCTCATATATAACAGAACAACCAACCTCCAGAGAGTTCTTGTGGAATCACGGTACAGCTAATATTTTCCAATCATTGCCTTTGGACTCATTAATGTCTAATTGTACCCACACTTTATAGTTGTCCCCAAAGTATTCCTCATATTATCTAACCAAATAATCCCAACAACACAAAATAAAGAAATTCCAAAAAAGGGAAAAAGTGGAAATAAATGTAGACATTAAAAGAAAATGAAAGAAAGTTCTGCAGCTATGTATTGTATAAAGGGAACCTGTCATCTGCACTCAGCAATGGTGTCTATATATGGGGTCCTGTGGCTCTAGCTCTAAAAATATTTTTATTCATCCCTAATAATGGTTGGGTCAAAATTTGGGTTTCTCAAGTTCGTCCGAACATCAGGAAATAATTTGTTTGGAGACCCGGTCTTGTCGCTGAATTTGACCCCAAATATGAACTTCATTGAAATCAATGGGGACCCGAATTTGAGCACCCAAAAATGGCTGTAAAATAAGGTTAGTAGGGAAAAGAGGGCTAGAAAATGGGGGTAATAACAGTTACACTAACAAGAATGGGCGAGGGGAAGTACTTATAATAATAACATGACATATAAAACAGCAAAAACAATTAATAATTAAAAAATGAATTAAAAAACTGCTGAAAATGTTAAAGTCGCTCTGAGTGTTCAGATTGATTATCCTACTTGGGCATCCTACTTACTCTAGAGCAGTGATAGCGAACCTATGGCATGGGTGGCAGAGGTGGCACTCGGAGCCCTTTCTGTGGGCACTCAGGCAGTCACTCCAGGACAGAGTTCACCAGACAGGACTTGATTCTTCCAGCAGTTCTAGACAACTTGAGGTGCTGCTCTCAATGCTTTTTTAAGGTGACACAACCTTCACTGATTGGGACTGCAAGAAGTGTAAGAAGGTGTAAACAGGGCCAGATTATCTTTTGAGGTCCCCTTTCTGGCCCCATGATTCCTCCTGTACCAAGAGACCCTGGCAAGAAGCTACAATTATGTTTGAATTTGCTTCTCCAGTTTTAAAGAGGAGCTGTCACCCATAAATCGGGCACTAGGAGATGTTACTAAAGTAAGCGGCTCGTAATGCTTGAACAAACGCCGCAGTGTTAGAGCGATAACGTTACCGTAAACATCCGATAACGCTGCAGCGGGGTACAGTGTAATGACCCGAATCCTCCGCAGAGAACACGCCGCTGGATCGCGAATGGACCGGGTAAGTAAATCTAAATGTCTTTATATGGGGTCCTATGGCTCGAGCTCTCAAAATATTTTTATTCATCCCTAATAATGGTTGGGTCAAAATTTGTGTTTCTCAAGTTTGTCCGAACATCAGGAAATAATTTGTTTGGAGTCCCAATCTTGTCGCTGAATTTGACCCCAAATACGAACTTAATTGAAATCAATGGGTACCCGAATTTAGACCCAAAAATTGCTGTAAAATGAGGTTAGTAGAGAAAATAGAGGGCTAGAAAATGGGGGTAATAACAGGGCAGTTACACCGACAAGAAAGGGCGAGGGAAAGTACATACAATAATAACATGACATAAAAAACAGCAAAAAATAATAATTCAAAAATGAATTAAAAAACTGCTGTAAATGTTTAAGTCGCTCTGAGTGTTCAGATTGATTATCTTACTTGGGCATCCTACCTACTCTAGAGCAGTGATAGTGAACCTATGGCATGGGTGGCAGAGGTGGCACCCGGAGCACTTTCTGTGGGCACCCAGGCTGTCACCCCAGGACAGAGTTCATCAGACAGGACTTGAATCTTCCTGCAGTTGTAGACAACTTGAGATGCTGCTCTCAATGCTTTTTTAAGGTGACACAACCTTCACTGATTGGGACTGCAAGAAGAGTCAGAAAGTATGAACAGAGCCAGATTATCTTTTGAGGTTCCCTTTCTGGCCCCATGATTCTTCCTGTACCAGGAGACCCTGGCAAGAAGCTACAATGGTGTCTGAATTTGCTTCTCCAGTTCTAAAGAGGACCTGTCACCCATAAATCGGGCACTAGATGTTACTAAAGTAAACAGGTCCTAGTGCTTGAACAAACGCCGCAGTGTTAGAGTGATAGCGTTACCGGAAACCTCAGATAACGCTATCTAACACTGCGGCGGGGTACAGTGTAATTGTCGGACCGCTCGCAAAGCTGTCCGACGTATTCAAGAAGGGGCCGGGTTGGGTCATGGCTAGGGGCAGTCACTGCCGGCCTACGTTGCCTATGAGCGGTCCGACGTTTACATTGTACTCCACTGCAGTGTTAGCTAGTCTTATCGGAGGTTTCCGGTAACCAGGAGCGTTGCTAGGGTGGAAAAAGATCTGGGGCACGGGCCCCCATCCACATGTATCAGACTTTTATTACTGCCCACCCCTGTACACAACCTATGCACGACACATACAGATACATAAAACACAAGAGAACATCCAGTGTCAGGAGGTGAAGTGTAGTTGTCCTATATCTTCTCTGTTGGGGCCGGCATCACCACGTCTCTTCTTCAGCCACGTGTCCTCCGTGTGGAGTTCACCACAAAGACATCTTATGTTCTTTATTGTCCCCATCATCTTGGTCCCCTAATAGTGTTATCCTGCTGCTACCCCTAACACTCTGCCTCCTGTACTGTAAGGCCCCTTTCGCAGGCCAGGACTGCTTGACTGGGGAGTTGGAAGGGTGACAGCTCTTCACTCCTCCCCTCTTCATAAGAAGCCCTGCAGCAGGGCCGCTCCGTATGCTAGCCGCTGTTTGTACAGATAGCATATGGACGACCATGTGAAAGGGACCCTACACAGAAAGTCCTCCTGAAAATACTGTTAACAAAAAAATAATAAATGCTTCCTAATATAACATGTTAAAAAGCGATAAAACCTATATTACCTATAAATCTTATATAAACAGATATCATACACATACATACAATCTGGTTTTATAATGAGCCCCATAATTTACATTACACCCGCTCATTGTGCCAACCACCAAATAATGTTCCCTAATCGTGAACTAACAAGTAAGAATGCAATCTCAATGTGACCCTTAACTAAATAATGCCGAGCCTAATCGTGCCCACATAAAGAATCACCTCGCCTAATACCTACACTAAGTAATGTCTGCACAGCCCACAGTAATGTTCCTCATAGCCCTGACTACAAAGTCCCCCCACAGTGCCCTGCAATGTCCCCTAGAGCCCCCCAATGTAGTCACATCCCCCAATACCCCCCACAGCCCCACTGAAAAGTCCCCTACAGCCCCAGTAATTGTTCCCACAGACCCCCAGTAATGTCCCTAACACAGTCCCCCAATGTCCTCACAGCCCCACTAAGAAGTCCCCCACAGTCCCCAGTAATGTCTCCAACAGCCCCCCTCAATGTCTTCACAGCCCCCAATAATGTTCCCAAAGCCCTCCCAATGTCTTCACAGCCCCCAGTAATGTCCCCTACAGTCCCCTGTAATAATGTCTCCCACAGCTCCCTCCAATGTCTTTAGAGCCCCCTGTAATGTCCTCCACAGCACACCCCCAATGTCTTTATTGCTCCCAGTAATGTGCCCAAAGCCCCCTATAATATTCCCCACAGACCCCAGTAATGTCTCCACCGCCCCCAGTAATATCCAACAAAGCCCCCTGTAATGTTATGTTTCCCATGGCCATCAGTAATGACAAGTCCCCTCAATGTGCCCCCTCCCCCTTGCATAATTAAAAAAAAAACACTTATTCTCACCTCAGTCTCACCTCGGTCACCTCTTCCGGCTTCTCACCTTTCACTCCAGCACTGAGGCGCGGTGACGTCATCACTCGGCGTCTCCTGCTCCCGCGTCTCTTGCTCCCTGTAGTGGAGGGAGGTGGGGCCCTCCAGAGGTGGGGCCGATGTTCCTATTTGCATTGCATTGTTGACTTCTTCCTCCTCATATAGCACTGAACTCAAAATGTAGGATGGGAATTTCGCCAGTAGAGCCTCCACCAAGTGTGTTTGCACTTCCTCATTTTAACCCCTTATCACCGACCCTAGTTTTCAGCTCAATGGCCAGACTCGATTTTTCAAATCTGACATGTCTCACGATAATTGGTTATAACTTCGGAACGCTTTAACATATCCGGGTGATTTTGAGAATGTTTTCTCGTGATTAGAGATGAGCGAGCACTAAAATGCTCGGGTACTCGTTATTCGAGACGAACTTTTCCCGATGCTCGAGTGCTCGTTTCGAGTAACGAGCCCCATTGAAGTCAATAGGAGACTCGAGCATTTTTCAAGGGGACCAAGGCTCTGCACAGGGAAGCTTGGCCAAACTCCTGGGAACCTCAGAAAAGGATGGAAACACCACGGAAATGGACAGGAACTCTAACACTGCGGCGTTTGTTCAAGCACTAGGAGCTGCTTACTTAGTAAGCTCCACCACTGCTCTAGAGTGATGTGTAATCCTATTAGAAGGGGGATTACACATGGCATCCCACGTCATGGCCATGCTCTCTCTCACTCCAGAGGTGGGGCCGATGTTCCTATTTGCATTGCATTGTTGACTTCTCCTTCCGCCTCCTCATGCATCCACTGAACTCATAATGTAGGATGGGGATTTCGCCAGTAGAGCCTCCACCAAAGTGTGTTTGCACTTCCTCATTTTAATCTCATCCTGCAATGAAGATTGCTACTCTATCCTTGCAGTATGGATCCAGTAGGTATTTGGCATTATTGACTATCCAGGTACCTTGGGTGACGTTGTGCAGGCACTGCAGGATATAGTGGCTCATCTGGAAAGGACAAGGACAAGAAGCAGTGCAGTGTGGCACAAATGTCCATTGTGGACATCCATCCATTGGTGGTGAAGTGCCGTTGGCCACCACTTTAACTCCCCCAGGTGTTCTGGAGATGGAATTGGACTATTACCCGCTGCTGCTTACAAACCCCTTTTCAGCATATGCAAAGTTGATACATTACAAATGAGGTGGTGAGTGGGAAGGCCGAAATTGCTACCAGGCCTCCTTATGACCATCTGTACTCCCCTCGTAGACATCCTAGCTCCAACCACCAGCTTCTTTGTACCTGCCGTACAAAAATAATCGCTACCATTTTAGACTCGAAATACTTCTATTTTGTCTCTCTTAGTAAGTAACCAACAGTACACATATTTGACTTCTGACTGAGCCTAATAAACTTCCATGGTCATGACAAGGCCAAGCCCACTCTCCCTGCATCCCTTGACTATGTTGATGGAGACCAAAGGCAAAAGAGGGGTTATGGAGGAAAACTTGCTGGAGGAGCTTGACGCTGATTTTACTGTTACATTGACAGAAGGACGTTCATGTTCATCCTGAGGACTGATCTGTCCCATACCTAAGATGAGTATGCACATTGGTTGAAGATGATTATGAAGGGTTGCGGAGAGGACATCTCAAATAATTCTTTTCATTTAGTCTTTTGCACTGTGTTTTTTTTCACCCTGGCATCTAAGCTAAGAATAGGATCCTAACTACTTGGGGACACAGCAGCCACCCACCTGCTGACCCTGAATCATTTCCTTTACCCCTCCATGCAGAGGTACTCTTAGTAATCCACAACTTCTGTACTGGTTCTTGGTAAGGAAATAGGTCTCGGGTCTCCTGAACACTGCTGGCCACCTCCCGTGTCCACCAACGACTGCTGCATTCACACTTAATTGTGGGGTGAAAGGGGTTCAATGACTGACATTGTGGGGTGATAGGGTGCTATGACTGACATTAGAAAGAGAGGGGCCTCTATGACTGACATTGGGGAGAGAGGGGGCTCTATGGCTGACATTGGGGGGAGAGAGGGGGTTCTATGGATGATATTGGGGGGGGGGCACTATGACTGCCATTGTAAAGAGAGGGGGCTCTGTGACTGACATTGGGGAGATAGGAGGCTCTATGACTGAAATTGGGGGTAAGGCTCTATGACTGACATTTTTGCAGAGAGGGGACTCAATGGCTGATATTGTGGAGAGAGGGGGCTCTATGACTGACATTGTGAAGAGAGGGGGCTCAATGACTGACATTGTGGAGAGAGGGGGCTCTCTGACTGACATTACAGAGAATGGGGGCTCTGTGACCGACATTGTAGGGGGAGGGACGACTTTGACATTGTGGAAATAGGGGGCTCTATGACTTGCATGGGGGAGATAGCGGAACTATGTGACACTGTATTTGTATCAAATCATCTGATTATATTGTCTGGAAAAAAAATTAAAGTTAAATTACCTACTGTAAAATGTGTGTTACCTTACTATAGCCGATGGCAAAGAACTTAAAATTTTGAAGCCATATTCTTATGCCTTTTATCAATTTGGATGAATAATACAGTTACCACATTACAAGAGTTTGTAATAATAATTACTCTTAGTATTTCAATTTAAGAGGAGTTAAAACTTTATGATAAAAAGTAATAAGAACTTTACAAATTAAGAACTTTTTATCCTCAGTGGATTATTCCAACTCCCAGGACGCAACGTCACGAGAACATCTCCATGGTAGTTTTTCATTAATCTTGTAGGTATAAATATGTGAGTTCTTGTATTGTTTGTACTGTGTGTTATCATGGCTGGTACATTTCCTCATCATATCGATCCCATGGCAAAAAAAGCTTTTCTATCCATGTGTCAAAATGTTTCATGAATAGAGCCTGAAATTGCTTGAGGTCAGTACTTCTAGATTGACTCGCTCCTGTCCATCCAGCTTTATCCTGAGAATGTAGATCTACGGATGTACAAGGGATGAGATCTAGATTTCTGGAGATGGTCTGATATTTCTTTGATGATCTACCGACAATGCAGTCTTATCCTTCTTACTGACTGTGATGCTATATTGACACACAAATTTCAGTCCAAAACCATCGGTGGGACCATCCATGAACTCATCAGCTTTTTACTGTATGTTGTCCTGTCTTGTCCTTGTTATTTCACTTCTAAGTTTCACTCCTAAGAGTTAATTTACCCTGAATAACCTGTTCTCATATATTTTATTGTAAATCAATTGGGGATCTGTCGGAGAGGATTTGAACCAAAATTGTGAAATTAGAGGAAAAATAAAGATGAGATGATAAAAGGTTAAACTAAATGAAACCAGTCATAATGACTAATGATCCTAATGATCAAGCCGCTTTTATTCTTCTCATCTTCTCTTCATGGATGTAAGTATTTTTCTTTGTCCTTTATAAAGATTATTTAAGTTTCTGTGGTAAAAG
Organism: Engystomops pustulosus; assembly: GCA_019512145.1. NCBI lineage: Eukaryota > Metazoa > Chordata > Amphibia > Anura > Leptodactylidae > Engystomops > Engystomops pustulosus. The sequence goes on along the minus strand of WNYA01000333.1, from coordinate 98,461 downwards.
GGATTTTCTTTGTAAATTCCTAAGAACATCCTTACATGAAATCGACATAGGCCCGAGCCGAGCAGCAGAAGAGAAAAGTACATTAAATTCCATGTTTTTTAGGCTGAAATTAAAATATGTCTTTGAAATTAATCTACGACCTTTCAAGCTCATGAATATGTTAAATTGTGTAGAGCACTTAATGAGAGACATGTAAAAAACCCAACTCTTTGCTCTACCAAGGATGAAGTCTTGTCTTGTGGTGCACCCTCAGACATGTAAAGGAAAAGGAAGAGGTGCCCCCAGCAGGCAGGACCCTGTCCTATCTAGTAGCTTGATGTTCAGACTAAGGGAAATAAACACAGAGGAGCAACTAGCAAGGCCCACTCCCAATCGGCCACAAAATGCAAACAAAGCCAAAAAGAAGTTAGTGCCCTTCTCCAATATGCAAATCAATCCGAATTTGATCCACAGAACAGTCTTACCAGCTTTCGAAATGGTTACCAATAGAGGAGTTCCTTGGTAATTCCTCCTTGCTTTCTGTGAATTTCCTGCAGTAGTCTCAACAGTGGACTCGTTCCACGAAGATCCTGTGCTGGAAATTGGGTACAGATAGTGCGGTATTACCGGGGTAAACAAGTAAAATGTTTTATTATCTTAAAAGCGCGCATCACATAAAAGTCCATACGGAGGCCAAACAGCTTGCCCTGTCCTAGGTGCATAAGCAAACACAATGAAAAAATGGATGACGGCACCTGTGCAAATTACGAGCAGGGAAGACTCCGGCTTGAGAGAATTGAGGCACATAGAGAAACACACGACTCCAGCTTTCAAATGATTTCACAATGCCACAAAGATTGGATTAAAAATGTATGCAAAGCTTTATTCCATCACGTAGAAAACGTAGTGCCAGGGAAGACCGCATGCAACTAGTCAACGCATTTCAGACACATCCTATCCTTATTCATGACATGAGGGTAGGATGTATCCGAAACATGTTGACTAGTTCCATGCGGTCTCCCCTGGCTTAAGGAGTGATGACTCAATGTTGCTTTTACTTGCGGGTGATTTAGGAGGTGGTAGACTCCCTATAAAGAAAAAAATCTAACTTCTGCACTTGTGCAATTTTATCTTCTGCTGCTCTGTCATGCTGATGATGTCATGCTGATGATGTCATGTAAAGATGTACAAAATTTTATAGGGGCTTTTTCTGGGATTATTTTTAAAGGTCTGTGCTCACGATTAGCAGTCACTCGTAACAGAGAGCACACAACTAAAGTAGAAGTCTCCATGAATTGCTGACCCTTTCGGAAACTTTATCTAACTCTCCACCACCTATTTTGGCTTTTAACATTGCTCCATATCTCCACCTTCCTTGATGTATATTAATGCATTTAAGCCATAGACCCCTGCTGCTAAAACATAATACATCTGATGCAAAACTCCTGGTCCAATGTTTTGGTGAAAATCTTTGATATCTCCCCAGTTCCTCATCGTAGACTAAATGAGAGAGTCCATTACAGAGGACTATTGGAGAGGGATGCTTTAATACATGGATAACCAATATTCCATCGGATCAGTATAATAAAAACTACAAATCTCTGTTAACAACATTGGGGAGAGAGGGGGCTCTATGGCTGACATTGTGGAGAGAGGGGCTCTATGACTGACATTGTAAAGAGAGAGGGCTCTATGTCTGACATTGCTGAGGTAGAGGGCTTTATGACTAACATTGTTGAGAGAGGGGGCTCTATGACTGATATTGTGGAGAGAGGGGGCTCTATGACTGAGATTGGGGGAAATGCTCTATGACTGACATTGTGGAGTGTAGGGGCTATGGCTCACATTGCAGAGAGAGTGGGCTCTGTGATTGACATTAGGGAGAGAGGGGGCTCTATAACTGACACTGGGGAGAGAGGGGGCTCTATGGCTGACATTACAGAGAGAGGGGGCTCTGTTAACAACATTGGGGAGAGAGGGGGCTCTATGGCTGACATTGCGGAGAGAGGTAGCTCTGTAACTTACATTGGGGGGAGGGCTCTATGACTGGCATTGTGGGGAGTGAGGGGGCTCTATGACTGGCATTGTGGGGAGTGAGGGGGCTCTATGACTGACATTGTGGGGAGAGGGAGCACTGTGACATTGTGGAGATAGGGGGCTCTATGACTTGCATGGGGGATATAGCAGAGCTATGTGACACTGTATTTGTATTAAATCATCTGATTATATTGCTTGGAAAAAAATTTATGTGAAATAACCTACTGTAAAATGTGTCACCTTACTATATCCGATAGCAAAGGGTTAAAATTTTGAAGCCATATTCTTATGTTTTTTATCAGTTTGGATGAATAATACAGTTACCACATTATAAGAGTTTGTAATAATAATTACTAATAGTATTTCAATTTACAGGAGTTATAACTTTATGATAAAAAGTAGGATGAACTTTAAGAAGTAAGAACTTTTTATCCTCAGTAGACTAATCCAACTCCCAGGACGCAACGTCACAAGAACATCTCCATGGTTATTTTTCATTAATCTTGTCGGTATAAATATGTGAGTTATTGTACTGTATGTTATCATGGCTGATACATTTCCTCATCATAACGATCTCATGGCAAAAAAGATTTTCTATCCATGTATCAAAATTTCTCATGAATAGAACCTGAAACTGCTTGAGGACAGTACTTCTAGATAGACTCGCTCATGTCCATGCAGCTTTATCTGGAGAATGTAGATCCACGGATGTACAAGGGATGGAATCTAGATTTCTGGAGATGGTCTGTTGATCCTGGAATATTTCTTTAAGTTTTCGGATTCTAGGATGATCTACCGACAACGCAGTCTTATCCTTCTTACTGACTGTGATGCTATATTGACAAACAAATTTCAGTCCAAAACCATCGGTGGGACCATCCATGAACTCATCAGCTTTTTACTGTATCTTGTCCTGTCTTGTCCTTGTTATTTCACTTCTAAGAATTCATTTCCCCTGAATGAACTGTTCTCATATATTTTATTGTTAATCAATTGGGGATCTGTCGGAGAGGATTTGAGCCAAAATTGTGAAACTAGAAATAAGAATAAAAATAAAAACAAAAACTTTTTTTTCTCACTATCACTCCCATGAGAGGATAAAGGTTAAACTAAATGAAATCAGTCATAATCCTAATGATCATGCAGCTTTTGTTCCGCCAGCCTGATGGCCTTTTCTCATCTTCTCTACATGGATGTAAGTATTTTTCTTTGTCCTTTATAAAGATTATTTAAGTTTCTGTGGTAAAAAGGATTTTATTTGTAAATTCCTAAGAACATCCTTACATGAAAGCGACATAGGCATGAAAGCGGCATAGAGCAGCAGAAGAGAAAAGTGCATTCAATTCCATGTTTTTTAGGCTGAAATTAAAATATGTCTTTGAAATAAGTCTACGACCTCACTAATATGTTAAATTGTGTAGAGCACTTAATAAGAGACAAGTAAAGAAAAACAACTCTTTGCTCTACCATAGATGAAGTCTTGTCTTCTGGTGCACACACAGAGATGAAAAGGAACAGGTGCCCCAAGCAGGCAGGACCCTGTCCTATGTGCATAAGCAAACACAATGAAAAAATGGATGATAGCACCCGTGCAAATTACGAACAGGGAAGACTCCGGCTTCAGAGTATTGAGGCACAAAGAGAAACACAAGAATCCAGCTTTTAAATGATTTCCCAATGCCACAAAGATTGGATTAAAAATTTATGCAAAGCTTTTTTATTCCATCACGTAGAAAACACAGTGCCAGGGAACACATCATGCAACTAGTCAACGCATTTCGGACACATCCTATCCTTATTCATGGCATGAGGATAGGATGTATCCAAAACATGTTGACTAGGTCCATGCTGTCTTCCCTGGCTCTATGTTTTCTACGTGGTGGAATAAAGTTTTTCATAAATTTTTAATCCAATCTTTATGGCATTGTGAAATTATTTAAAAGCTGGATTCTTGTGTTTCTCTGTGAGTCCTAGGTGCATGGACATAAAGATAAGATCTCCTGAAATGATACATTGCAGGAAGGACAATGTTGCTTTTACTTGCGGGTGAGTTAGGAGGTGGTAGACTCCCTATAAAGAAAAAAATCAAACTTCTGCACTTGTGCAATTTTATCTTGATGCATTTAAACCATAGCCCCCTGCTGCTAAGACTTGGGGCAAAAGTTTTCTAAAACATAATACATCTGATGCAAAACTCCTGGTCCAATGTTTTTGTGAAAATCTTTGAAATCTTCATCATAGACTAAATGAGCGAGTCCATTACAGAGGACTATTGGAAAGGGAGGCTTTATTACATGGAAAACCAATATTCCATCTGATCAGTATAATAAAAACTACAAATTATAAAATTTAATAAATGACTTGTAAATTATAAGTTAATGTTGCCATTAGTCTTTTTGTTGCAGAAGAACAATCTGACTTTGGCCACTGAGTTTTTCCTCCTGGGTTTCCAAGGCAGCCAAGGTTTCAGGATGTTCCTGTTCTGTCTTCTCCTGGTGGTTTACTTACTGACAATATGTGGGAACCTCCTGATCATCGTCCTGGTGTCCACCAGCAGGAGCCTCCACACTCCCATGTACTTCTTCATCTCACAACTGTCCATCACTGACATCTTGTTATCTACAGTTATTGTCCCCAATATTCTCTACATTCTACCAAATAATGGGGGGACCATTACTTATGTTGGTTGTATTACTCAACTTTGCCTTTTTTGTGCCTCAGAGACATCTGAATGTTTCCTCCTTACAGTGATGTCTTATGACCGGTATGTGGCCATCTGTAACCCCCTCCGTTATTCTTCTATTATGACAAGTGTCTATTGTGTAAACTTATCTATCATTTGCTGGTTTCTCAGTTTCTTCACCATATTAGCCAATAATTTGACAACTTCATTGCTCAAGTTTGGCAGTTCCAATATAATTGACCATTTCTACTGTGATCTTGTTCCATTGCTGGACATCGCCATTTCTGGGACATTCTTCCTTGAATCTGAGATTTACATACTGAGCCCTTTCATAGTAATAATCCCAATAATCATCATTATAATATCTTATATTAATATTATTGTCACCATGTTAAGAATCCCATCTAATAGGAGTAGACAGAAAGCCTTCTCCACCTGTAGCTCCCATCTCATTGTGGTCTCCGTATTTTACTGCACAATGTTAACTGTCTATGTATTACCAACAAGAGGACATTCCCTAAAAAGCAGTAAAGTTTTATCCCTGCTTTATACTGTATTTACCCCTTTTATTAACCCCATTATCTACAGCCTGAGGAACAGGGAGATTATGAAAGCTTTACATGAAACCGTGCACAGGCACTTCACTCCAGACTAAGGCTACATGCCCACTGCCGTTGCCCGCCGTACCGTAGCACGGCGGGCACACGGCAGCGCTCAGGGGGAGGAGTAGGAGGTGAACGCAGCTCACCCCCGACCCTCTCCATAGGAACATGTGGTGTACGGCACCGCAACTCGGGAAAAGATAGGACACGTGTGCTGCACCATACCGCTCCCGTACAGGGCCATGATCCCATAGCGATGTATGGGGGGAGTATATCGGGCGTATATATAGGTCAGCCGTATATAGGTCCCCCATACATGTGTGTGCATGTTGCCTAAGGATGAGTGAACCTGTTAAGACCAAACTTGTTAAAGGGTCTAAAAAAACATAGTAAAGAAAAAAGTTTCAAAAATAATAAAAAATGTAATTAACCTAAAGATTCAAATAACCCCCTTTCCCTAGAACTGAAAATCCCAAAATGCCAGATCTATCAAAATCTAAAAACAGTTATTGCCAGTGGTGAAGCCCATAACGGAAAATAGAGCCCAAATGTCCAAAATGCTACTTTTACACCAATTTATATCACATAAAAAATGTAATAAAAAGTCAAAAGGATGCACAATCCTCACAGTGGTAGCAATTAAAGAATCAGCTCATTTTGCAAAAAATGACTCCTCCCCCAGCTCCGTACACCAAAGTATGAAAAAATTTATTAGCGTCAGAAAATGGCAAAACTATATATATATATATAATTTTTCATACACATTTGTTTAATTTTTAAAAAATGTAGTAAAACACAATAAAACAAATATAAATTTGGTGTCACAGGATCGGACCGAACCAAAGAAGTTGTCTTTTAGAGCACACAGTGAAAGTCGTAAAAACCGGGGCAACAGGAAACTGACACAAATGCATTTTTTCACCAATTTCTCCACATTTGCAATTTTTTTCCGGCTTTCCAGTACATGGAATGGAATACTAAATACTGTCACTGAGAAGTAAAAAAAGTTCTAACACAACTCTATACACGGAAAAATGAAAAAGTTATGGAATTTTGAATGTGGAGAGCGGAAAATGAGCAAAAAACTCTGCGTCCTGAAGAGGTTAATTTATTGTTTCTATGGTGATTGTCCAGGTGGGAGAGCTGGAATACGTTAGTACATGACAAGTTAATTACTGCATTAAACCCAAATTTACCATTTATATTCCTGGTTTGGACCAGAACACGCAATGTACAGAACTGACAGAACATTGCAGTCCAGGTCCACTCATCACCACTCCTGACAACTGCCTGTAGAGAGATTTTTATTTTTTTGGGAGGGGCATGTTTTACATATTATTTACATATCATATTCATTATCAATATAAAAATGTATCCAGCACACACAGGGATCGGTTCTGACAATGCTTTATTCCTTAAAAACATATCATAGTAACAGAAACAAATAAATCTCGACAGTGGTGCAGACTTGAAAAGCCAAATATGGACACAGCAATATCAAAGTAAACCAGTGTGGTGTGTACGAATGATCCTCAAGGAAATATAGATTGGTTCAAATAGTAAATATAAAGTTTATTGAAGACACCATTAAAAACATTTAAAACTGCATGAAAAAGTTCATGCACACAAAGGGAATGGTTATGATGCAACCAAAAAGTCCTCCACATTACCCCCTGGATATAAGAATGCAGAAAAGACAAATCACAAAGATTCATATATAGATGTTATAGGCTGGAAGAAAGCAGGTAGGTATACAAATCACAGTCTATAGTAAAGGCACAAATAGCCGATCAATACATGAACCATTTCATGCTAACACCAAAGCCAAATATTACCCAATTGGGACTGCATTCAGGGGGTGTGTGGCTGCGAGCCCCACACGTATCGCCACTACATGTGGCTTCCTCAGGGGTAATTAAACACTGGGGTGTCCGGGATATTTATACAAAAAAGTAAGTAAGTTGTCTGCCAATGGCGGCCGTTCTTACCTAACTACCTGCAGTTGCGGCGTCCGCGAACCTCCCGCGCCGTCACCCGAACCACGCGCATGCGCAGTCACCCCGATCCTCCTCCTCCAACTCGGGGGACTGCGCACGCGCGGGCCGAGCGACGATCGCGAGAGTAGTGCCGCAATCGCCACATCACAGGTAGAGGTGATGATACATATCATGGTATGCATAGAAGAGGGAACAATCATATATTGTGAAGGAGTCTATGGGAATATATACAATTGTGACACATATACATATTAAAAGTTTGCAAAGAAATCGAGTTAATACTCAAGTTTTTACAATGGTAAGTAATTCACAGTATAGCCATACATGATGAGAACCTTGTGCAAATTAGTTAAAGTGACCTGTGCAAAACAAATTGCACAATTAATAAATTTATATCTTAAGGCTCCAGTTGTTTCTTTTTTTCTTTTGTCTTTTACTTTTCATAACCATTCTCTGGAGTGGGCAGTGGATGAGGATATGTGTAGAGAAAGTGCACGTTGTGCATAAACTTCCTAGTGTTGATAGGGAACACCCATAGTGAACAAAGGAAGGGGAGGAAGAGAAGGAAGAAAAAAAATAAATAAATAAGACCTTCATAAAAGAAAAAAACACACTGTGACATGGGTGTGCTTATCCTAGGGTGACGTGTATGTGTACATATGAGTGTTGACATATAATTACATTGAGAATTCAATGTACTCCATGTATGTCCGCCATCATATAATGGATAAGGGTATGGGTTATTTTTATTAAAAGTGATTTTACATTTTATTCCTATTGTTGGTATTATTTTTTGTAAAAACCAGTGAAGAGGAATTCCTCGTTTAGTCCTCTGGGAGTCATGGCCTGAGTTTGGAAGATCCACTTGGTTTCTTTTTGTAATAATTGTGGAATTACACTCCCTCCTCTTATGTTGGAAAAAACTTATGAAAAGTAACCAAGTTGTTCTTTGGTGTGGATCCTCTCTCATATGCTATAATTTGCATATCTTGCCACCCTCTTTCGATATCAAATATGGACACAGGTCCACTGACCTATGCGTTTCTCTAGAGTAGCTTAGTCAAGACTAAGCTACTCTAACTTGTCTATAGTAGGGCCTGAGGTTTCGAGGTGTGGCTGGCTCCTTTGCACCAGGAAAGATCAAGGGAGGTGAGCTTCTTTTCGTTTTGCCTATTCATTATCAAATACTGTAAATGTCTTTTCACAGATGTAGGAACGTCATCACATTTTGTGCTGTCCCATATTTGATACACTAGATAGAAAGCAGAGGTTGCTCTCAGCCTGGAATAAAGATTTGCGCATTTTAGTGGTTTTAGTGATTACTTGATATAAGAGATCAGCAAGTTGAATTGGATGAAGTTGAATTGGATCAATTGAAATGAATGTCCTGGTCATTTGTGGTATCAAAGTATCCCTTACACTACCAGAGTCGGGTGCCAGGAGGTCAGATGAGGCTTCCACAACCTCCCAGAATTGTTGCCTGTGAGGCTACGCTCAGGGCATCTATCTTCTCTCACCATCGCTATGCTTAAGATCCTTAAACATGTACTTAGGGATAAAATAGGATCATCTACGCTATTAAATTAAAATAGTAACCCTAATTACCCTGAAAAGGGGCGATTATTTGTATCTGACCCCAACAGCCTTCATTATCTCCCTATATGCCCTCAAAAGGGCAATTGTGAAATTATTAATGCTCTATTCTTTCCCTCACTGACCCTCTCCCTAACTCTCTCCTAACTGTAATCACAATGGGACATGTGACCCTTGTCATATACAGAAGGGTCACATGTCATATCTAGCCAATCATGGCCAAGCACAAACTTGGCACAGCTGTGGTTGCTAAGAGACTAAAGCTTTTTTTATTGGCTGCTCAGCAATCAGATCCTTGTGGTTTCCCAAAGCTGAACCCAAAGCTAGAACAGGATGTCTTTCAGCTCCGGGGTTGTGGGTGCTGAACCCACCATGTTAGAAATGGACCCAAACTTTTGAGTTCTCATCTGTTCTTCACTCCAATTACAGTGACATCCTATATAGTGGATAGTTTTTATGGGGACAATAACATTTTTTACTAGATTTTGTGTCAAAGGAGCAGAAATGTGTAGCCTTTTGTTCAATGCACCAATAACCCTCATTAGCAGCAGATTTTATTTTGCATGATAACATGTTATTGATGATATTGATGATTGATGATATGTAAAGTTTTTACTATGCGGTGTCAGTAGCATTTAACTTTTGAATTATTTTTTTACTATTATGTAAAAAAAATTTTTTTAAATTGTATTTTGTTAACCTCACCGGGGGTCATCACACTCTCTAATACACTGGTCCTGCAAGCTCCTGACATGAAAATATTACTAACTGTCTAAAAAAATTCCCCAGTCTTTCGGTTCCAGGCTCCTGTGAATACTGTAAATGTTTGTGTCTTAGACTTTTTGTATTTATTTTTATTTTAACTTTCTTAAATTTAAATTTTATATTTTTTATATTTTTAATCTCTCTCTCTAGGCGGCTTTAACATTTGTACAGTTTTTTGATAACTTTTGTATTAAAGTGTTTGTTCACTCTCTTTCTATTACACTTAATCTGTGTGATGTAATACTGGTGAAAGCTCTTTATAATCCACTCCATAGTGGACTCACCTGTAACATGTGATATATAGCTAACACCATCTAATAGGAGTAGACAGAAAGCCTTCTCCACCTGTAGCTCCCACCTCATTGTGGTCTCCGTATTTTACTGCACGATGTTAACTGTCTATGTTTTACCAACAAGAGGACAGTCCCTGAAAAGCAGTAAAGTTTTATCCCTGCTCTATACTGTATTTACCCCATTCATTAACCCCATTATCTACAGTCTGAGGAACAGGGAGATTATGAAAGCTTTACATGAAACCGTGCACAGGCACTTCACTCCAGACTAAGGCCACATGCACACTGCCGTTGCCCGCCGTACCGTAGCACGGCGGGCACACGGCAGGCTCGGGGGGAGAGGAGGAGTTGAGCGCAGCTCACCCCCACTCCATAGGAACATATGGCACCGTATGCACCGTATCACGGGAAAAGATAGGACACGTGTGCTGCACCATACCGCTCCCGTACAGGGCCATGAGTCCATAGCTATGTATGGGGGATGTATATCGGCCGTATATATATCTCGGCCATATATACGTCCCCCATACATGTGTGTGCGTGTAGCCTAAGGCTGAGTGAACCTGTTAAGACCAAACTTGTAAAAGTACCCTAGAGGGTCTAAAAAAACATAGTAAAAAAAAAAAAACAATTAAAAACTAATAAAAAAATTAATTAACCTAAAGATTCAAATCACCCCTTTCCCTAGAAACTAAAATAAATGTTATAAACACAATAGGTATCCTCTCTCTTTTTTCACCAATTTCTCCACATTTAGAATTTTTTCCGGCTTCCCAGTACATGTCATGGAATACTAAATACTGCCACTGAGAAGTAACATTTTTTACGCAGAAATTAGTCCTACCACAAACGGAAAAGGAAAAGTTATGGATTACGAATGTGGAGATAGCGGAAAATGAGCGAAAAAAAATCTGCGTCCTGAAGGGGTTAATTTATTGTTGTCTTGGTGATGTCCCAGCTGGGGGAGGGAGCTGGAATACCAGTACATGACAAGTTCATTACGCATTAAACCCAAATTTACAGTTTTAGTCCCTGGTTTGGACGCAGATACACGCAATGTACAGAACGACAGAACATTGCAGTCCAGGTCACTTATCACCACTCCAGACAACTGCCTGTAAGACACTGGGGGTGTATTTTTTACTAAGGGCCCGCCGATTCGCATTTCCAACGTGTTACCCGAATATTTCGATTTGCGCCGATTTTCCCGTTATATTTAATTTTTTGGGGGAGAGGGGCATGTTTATCAATATTTACATATTATATTCATATCAATAAAAATGATCTAGCACACACAGGGATCGGTTCTCACAACGCTTTATTCCTTAAAAGCATATCATAGTAACAGTAGCAAAAAAAAAACGGACAGTGGTGCAGACTTGAAAAGCCAAATATGGACACAGGTCCACGGACCTACGCGTTTCGCTAGAGTAGCTTAGTCAGTCAGCTACTCTAGTGTCAGAGTTAGGACCTGAAGTTTCGAGGTGTGGCTCCTTTGCACCAGGAAAGATCGGGGGAGGTGAGCTTCTTTTCGTTTTTGCCTTTTCATTATCAAATATTGTAAATGTCTTTTAACAGATGTAGGAACGTCATGACATAAATCAATAAACAGGATTTGCAATATCCTGTCCCGTATGTTATACATTAGATAGAAAGCAGATGTTGCTCTCGTCCTGGAATAAAGCTCTGCACATTTTAGTGGTTTTAGTGATACCTTGGCACGAAGAGATCAGACAAGTTGAATTGGATGAAGTTGAATGGATGAGTTGAATTGGATGAAGTTGAACTGGATGAAGTTGAATTGGATGAAGTGAATTGGATGAATTGAAAATGAATGTTCTTGGTATTTGTGGTATCAAAGTATCCCTTACACTACCAGAGCCGGGTCCCAGGAGGTCAAGATGAGGCTCCACAACCTCCCAGAATTGTTGCTGTGAGGCTATGCTCAGTGGATTAATATCTCTCACATCACTAGATTAGGATCCTGAGCATCGGACTCTTAGGGAAAAAATATGATCATCTCTGCTATTAAATAAGGGCTCATCACACGGCCGTCTGCGGGGACGTACATGCGGCCGCAAATGTACGAGCCCCCATTAGACATAATAGCGGCCGGCGGGGGATACGGCGATTCCGGGCCGCAAACCGCAAAAAAAAATAGAGCATGCTCTATCTTTCGGCGTGTGCGCGGCCGTGGCCCGCATTCTCTATGGAGGAGGACGGGTCACCCTCCTCCTCCTCTCCAGCACACGGCATACCGCTGTGTGAATTACCCTAAAATATTAACCTGAGTACCCTGAAAAAGGGTGAGATTTGTATCTGACCCAACAGCCTCAATCTCCCTATATGCCCTCACAAAGGGCAATGTGAAATTATTAATGCACTTATTCTTTCCCTCACTGACCCTCTCCCTAGCCTCTCTCCTAATGTAATCACAATGGGACTGTGACCCGCACATATACAGAAGGGTACATGTCAATTCTAGCCAATCATGGCCAAGCACAAAAAGCTCATGGCGGTGGTTGCTATTGAGGACTAACGCTGGTTTTGGCTGCTTAGCAATCCAGCTTCCTGGGCTTTCCTAGAGCTGAGCCCAAAGCTTAGAACAGGATGTCTTTTCAGCTCCGTGGTTTGGGGTGCTGAACCCACCATGTTGGAATGGACCCAACTTTTGAATTCTCGTCTTTTTCACTCCAATTACAGTGACATCCTATATCTAGATAGTGGATAGTGAAAAAGTTATGGAAATTATGAAGTGGATGAGCGGAAATGATGATGATTGAATTTCTTTTTTTTTCTTTACAAACTGTGCGTCCTGAAGGGGTTAATTTATGTGTTCTCTGGGATTGTCCAGCGGGGGGAGCTGGAATACTTACTCGACCATGACACGAAGCGTCATTATGCATCAACCCAAATTTTTATAGATATGCGTACTGGTTTGGACAGAAACGCAATGGTAACGAAACGACAGCACTGCACGATCCAGGTCCAGCTTATCACCACGTTCCTGACACTGCCTGTAGAGACACTTGGGTGTCAGTTTACTAAGGGCTCGATGTCGCGTTTTCCTCAATGTGTCCTTCCTTCCTTTTCGACATATTCGATTTCCGCCCGATTTTCCCCCACTGATTATTTTTAATTTTTTTGGGAGGGGCATTTTGGTTTTAAATAATTACATCATTAGTACTCTCTTATCATATAAAAATGTTATCCAGCACACACAGGGATCGGTTCTCATCAAGCTTTATTCTTCAAAAGCATCATCCAGTAACAGTAGACAAAAACAAAAAACCGGACAGTGGGCAGACTTGTGAAAAGCCAAATTGGACACAGTCACGCGGACCTGAAAAAATAACAGAGTTTCGATTAGAGTAGGCTTAGTCGGTCTAAGCTACTCTAGCTTGTCTCGAGAGTACGACCTGAACCCTCTCCTTTTTCAGTTGCGACCGGCTCGTTGGCTCCTTGGCACCAGATAATTTGATCGGGGGATGGTGGAGCTTATTTTTTCGTTCTTGGAATGTTTTAGACACAATACTGTAAATGCTTCCACAGATGTAGGAAACTTCATGAATTACAGCTTAAATAAACGGATTGTGCAATTACCCCTGTCTCTCGTAGGTTATACATAATAGATAAGGAAACAGAATGTCGATGTAGCACGCCCCCACATATGACGTATAATTAGTCCGGCCAAGGCGGGGCATTCTAACGGCCGATTCCGGTGTCCTCACGCCACCTGCAAAAGATAGAGACATGCTATATCTTTAGGTCGTGTGTGCGGCCGTGGCGCCGCATTCTCTATGGAGGGAGGAGGGGTCAATACGCCTCCTTCCAGCACACGGCGGGCATACGCTGTGTGAATGTAACCTAAAATAGTAACCCTGTTACGGCAAAATGGTGATGATTTGATAGACCACCAGCAGCCTTCATATCTCCCTAATGCCCTCAAAGGGCAGTGTGAAAATTATTAATGCTCTATCTGGCCTCACTGACCTGCTCCCTACTCTTCTGAACTGTAATCACAATGGGACATGCTGACCCTGCACATATACAGACGGGGTCACATGTCATATCTAGCCAATCATGGCCAAGCACAAACTGCTCATGGCTGTGGTTGCTATGAGACTAACGCTGGTTTATTGGCTGCTTAGCAATCAGCTTCCTGCGTTTTCCTAGAGCTGAGCCCAAAGCTAGAACAGGATGTCTTTCAGCTCCGCGGTTGTGGGTGCTGAACCCACCATGTTAGGAATGGACCCAAACTTTTGAATTCTCGTCTGTTTTTCACTCCAATTACAGTGACATCCTATATAGTGGATAGTTTTTATGGGGACAATAACATTTTCTTGTTATATTATTTAGTAGGTTTTGGGTCAGAGGAGCAGAAATGAGTAGCTTTTTGTTCAATGTACCCAATTACCCTGATACCTGTACCCCGATTGACAGCAGATTTTATTTTGCGTGATAAGATGTTATTGATGATATTGATGATTGATGATAAGTTTTCAGTAGAACCATTTATGGACCATTTAACTCAGGGGTCCCCAAACTTTTTACATAGGGGGCCATTCACTGTCCCCCTCAGACCGTTGGAGGGCCGGACTAAAGTTTAAAAATAAATAGCTTGTGAACTATTTTATATATTGGCCCAATTAATTATTAAATATACTGGGACCCCTCTCCATTAATTATTCAATATGCCTCCCCCCCATTAATTACTAGACTGCCCCTCATAATTAATTATTTCCTATATCCCCACCATTAATTATTTCCTATGCTGCCCCCACCATTAATTATTTCCTATGCTGCACCCCACCATTAATTATTTCCTATGCTGCCCCTCATAATTATTTCCTATGCTGCCCCTCATAATTATTTCCTATACTGCCCCTCATAATAAATTATTTCCTATGCTGCCCCTCATAATTAATTATTCTCTATACTGCCCCTCATAATTAATTATTTCCTATGCTGCCCCTCATAATTAATTATTTCCTATGCTGCACCCCACCATTAATTATTTCCTATGCTGCCCCTCATAATTAGCTGAAGTCATTCAAGAAGGGTCTTGTCTGTATGTCCAATTGTCTTTCTGATTCTTGGTTGTCCTTTAGGTTCTCTCCAGGGATTAATTAAGGCTATTGGGGTGTAGCGTATTCAACTTGAAGATCCAGTACTTTATTCACTGGTTCAGTCAGTTCAGATGAGACTTCGGCACTTGTTCGATGGGAATAAGTGTGAGGCTACATATATCCCTATCGTGATGTGACAGACAGTGTCTTGAGACACTGTGCAAGAGGAAAACTACATGAAATAATCTGTGTCCCCCTTCTTGTTGGGGGGCACTCATGTCTGGAAGTGTCCACCCAAGGCAAAGGGTAAGAAAAGATATATCTCTTTTTTTGGTCTGATGAGTCCGTGTTGCCTGGCCTGTGCATAGCTCGATGGTGTAAGGAATTGAGTGGATGGTTTATTATGTGACCTGCTTATGTGATGTATTTTTGTAGGGCTTTTTTAATGTCTTTATTCCTCAAACTGTATATTATGGGGTTGAGCAAAGGAGTTAATACAGTGTACAACAAGGAAAGAATTTTACTTATCGTGGGGGTTTTTGTGTTTGTCGGGACAACATAAACACTGAATATGGTCCAGTAGAAGATGGCGACCACAATGAGGTGGGAGCTGCAGGTGGAGAAGGCCTTCTGCCTCCCGGTGCTGGATGGGATTCTTAATACTGTTATAACAATGTAAGTATAAGACACCACAATGATTATTGTTGGAATGAAAACAATGGGAAGACTTAATAAATAAACCTCTAAGTCCACCATGAAGGTGCCAGAACAGGCAATTTCTAGTAAAGGAACAAGATCACAGAATACGTGGTCAATGATATTGGGTCCACAATAGTCCAGCATTGCTGTCGTTACAGTGTAAATCAACATAATAGAAAACCCAAACAACCAGCACATGGTGATCAGTTTTACACAACGCCCACTCGTCATGATAGTCGGGTAGCGGAGGGGGTCACAGATGGCCACATATCTATCATAGGACATCACCGTGAGGAGAAGACACTCAAATGCCTCTGAGACACAGAAAAAATAAAATTGAGTGATGCACCCAATAAAAGTGATGGTCCCCCCATTATTCAGCAGAACGTAGAGCATGTTAGGCACAATGTCTGTAGTCAACAGAATGTCACTGATGGACAGTTGTGAGATGAAGAAGTACATGGGAGTGTGGAGGTTCCTGCTGGTGGACACCAGGAGCTCCTCAGAGATTTTGGTCCATATTGACATGATGGCATCACACAGTTGCCGCAGATTTGTCGGCTGCACATCCATGATGCGAATCTCCTGTTCCACCACATCCCAAAGATGCTCTATTGGATTGAGATCTGGTGGCTGTGGAGGCCATTTGTGTCCAGTGACCTCATTGTCATGTTCAAGAAACCAGTCTGAGATGATTCCAGCTTTATGACATGGCGCATAATCCTGCTGAAAGTAGCCATCAGATGTTACAGGGTACATTGTGGTCATAAAGGGATGGACATGGTCAGCAACAATGCTCAGGTAGGCTGTGGCGTTGCAACGATGCTCAATTGGTACCAAGGGGCCCAAAGAGTGCCAAGAAAATATTCCCCACACCATGACACCACCACCACCAGCCTGAACCGTTGATACAAGGCAGGATGGATCCATGCTTTCATGTTTTTAACGCCAAATTTTGTAGCCCATCTGCCTCAAAGTTCGATGTACTGTGCATTCAGAGATGCTCTTCTGCCTACCTTGGTTGTAACGGGTGGCGATTTGAGTCACTGTTGCCTTTCTATCAGCTCGAACCAGTCTGCCCATTCTCCTCTGACCTCTGGCATCAACAAGGCATTTCCGCCCACAGAACTGCCGCTCACTGGATGTTTTTTCTTTTTTGGACCATTCTCTGTAAACCCTAGAGATGGTTGTGCGTGAAAATCCCAGTAGATCAGCAGTTTTTGAAATACTCAGACCAGCCCTTCTGGCACCAACAACCATGCCACGTTCAAAGGCCCCAAATCACCTTTCTTCCCCATACTGATGCTCGGTTTGAACCACAGGAGAATGTCTTGACCATGTCTACATGCCTAAATGCACTGAGTTGCCGCCATGTGATTGGCTGATTCGTAATTAAGTGTTAACGAGCAGTTGGACAGGTGTACCTAATAAAGTGGCCAGTGAGTGTATATATATATAAATATGTGACAATTTACCAAAGCTGCAAGAGATGAGTGATCGGCGGTGATGTTGCTGGTTTCAAATTGGACATCACCAAATGTGTATTTATCTGGTAGACACTAAAATCTGAAGGGTAAAATTATAACAGTAATTTAATAGTATCCCTGGGCCCAAGCCTTCTAGGGGTGGACATGACTACCCAAACCAACCACCAAATGTTATTATCCCAATACTCTTTTGGAACATCTAAATGTCCTTCAGACAGAACCAGATATTCACTGGTTTCAGCAGGGGGACTCGTCTGGCACTGCAGTATCTGAGTACCTAGTCTAGGCAGCATAGTGTGCTACTGACAGTAGACTTTATAGTTACGGGTTAAAAAGTAGTATTACGTGGCGCCCTGAGAAGGTCGAGCGGTGGAACGTGTAGATATCTGTAGATGATTTTGCACAGTCTTGGGAGGGGGCTACAGGGTAACCTGTGTCTGTCAATGTGTGGCTGGCGGAAAAGTAAATGAATGTATGAAGTATGAGCAAAAGACAGGTTTTTGAATAACCACTGCCCCTCAGATTGAAGTGAAAGACAAATAGGTTGATAAGAAATAATTTTTATTTTTGTACAAACAACACATTTCAAGGACAGGTCATCCTCTTCGTCAAGTCCAATATAAAAATGTACACTAAAAAGAAAATATTGTGACAAAGCCTAAAAACAACATGAATACATTGTCATAAATGATGTGTAAGCAAAAAAATGCATAAGTAAAAGTATATAAAAGAATAACATAAGTAGTTATACAAATGAATATGGAAGCAAATACTCAGTACAAGATTTCATAGTTTGTGAAATAAATACGTAAAAATGTATAAATATGTATATACACAGAAAATACATAGTAAAAATTCATTGTTTGTGAGGAATATATGTATAAAAACAGTAAAAGCAATCAGACCATTGACAGTATAGAATGCTGGCATAGAAAACCGGCTAAAGTTTGTAGAATCTAAGTGATTAGGGGAATTCTAGCTGGAAGGGAGGGGAGATTTTAGGCTTACCTGGGAGAAGTAGAGGTGAACAGAGGAATAGAGCAATAAAATGGATCAAAGGCATTGGACCCGAAGAGGGTGTTGTTGACCTGAGGGTGGGGGAGAAGGAGGAAATTAATGAAATATGGTATACTGGTATGGGGAGATGGAAAGACCATGGAGAGTGGGGAAACCTAAGGGTATTAGCATTTGGTAGTTGAGGTATGAAATTGGGATATGTAGTAGTATCTTTAGCAGAAATACATATATTGCAAATGGAATAATGTATGGCAGGAAGTACAGGGCAATGAGAAAAATGCCGACCTGTAGGGATTGGGAAAGGGTAATGAGTAGGGGCCAAGGATGTATGTTCTGGGTGGCTTAGGGTAAGAGGGTCAAGGGGGCTGACCTCAGTTTAGTGGAGGTAATCCAATCACAAAGTCAAGGTTATTGGGGGAAATGCCGACCTGTAGGGAGTGGGTATTGGTTGAGGGCCATGGATGCACATTCAAGGTGGATATAGGGTAGAGAGGAAGGGGGAGGGGAAGACTTACTATTCTGAGGAGAAACAAGGGTTCCTACTGCACGCCGTGGTGTATTAGCAGAACAGGGATTTTGCAGCTTTTTATGCCCGTAGTGAAGGTCCGGGAAGTGCGCATGGGCAAATGAGTGGAGGCGCGCCTGGCTGGTACTATGGGAATAAAGAAGGGAAAGGGGCAGTGTTTAACTCACAGGGGAGGGGAGAGTATAATGGGGATGGGTGGGAATGTAAGGGTACCGGAATGTGGAGTATCCATTACAGGTAACAAGTATAAGTATATGTCAGTATAAGTATATGAAAATGTGGTATAACCAATATAACAATGGCCGTAAGTGGGCACTAATAAATAATACATACAATATACATATATAAATGTGATATTGTTGTGCTCACATTGAACCATAAAATAAAAAGAAACATTTCACCAAACATCATAACAGTATCTTAAAACATTCCTGCAGATTATTACAGGAAATAATCTGTGTCTCCCATCTCGTTGGGGGGCACTCATATCTGGAAGTGTCCACCCAAGGCAAAGGGTAAGAAAATATATATCTCTGTATTTGGTCTGATGAGTCCGTGTTTGCCTGTGCATAGCTTGATGGTGTAAGGAATTGAGTGGATGGTTTACCAGGTGACCTGCTTATGTAATGTATTTTTCTAGGGCTTTTTTAATGTCTTTATTCCTCAAACTGTATATTATGGGGTTGAGCAAAGGAGTTAATACAGTGTACAACAAGGAAAGAATTTTGCTTATCGTGGGTGTTTTTGTGTTTGTTGGGACAACATAAACACTGAATATGGTCCAGTAGAAGATGGAGACCACAATGAGGTGGGAGCTGCAGGTGGAGAAGGCTTTCTGTCTCCCGGTACTGGACGGGATCCTTAATACTGTTATAACAATGTAAGTATAAGACCAAACAATGATTGTGGTTGGAATGAAAACAATGGGAAGACTTAATAAATAAACCTCTAAGTCCACCATGAAGGTGCCAGAACAGGCAATTTCTAGTAAGGGAACAAGGTCACAGAATACGTGGTCAATGATATTGGGTCCACAATAGTCCAGCATTGCTGTCGTTACAGTGTAAATCAACATAATAGAAAACCCAAACAACCAGCACATGGTGATCAGTTTTACACAACGCCCACTTGTCATGATAGTCGTGTATCGGAGGGGGTTACAGATGGCCACATATCTATCATAGGACATCACCGTGAGGAGAAGACATTCAAATGCTTCCGAGACACAGAAAAAATAAAATTGAGTGATGCACCCAACAAAAGTGATGGTGCCCCCATTATTCAGAAGAACGTAGAGCATGTTAGGAACAATGTCTGTAGTCAGCACAATGTCACTGATGGACAGTTGTGAGATGAAGAAGTACATGGGAGTGTGGAGGTTCCTGCTGGAGGACACCAGGACGATGATCAGGAGGTTCCCATATATTATCAGGCAATAAGCCACAAGAAACAGGAAGAAAAGTAAAATTCTTAAAACTTGACTGACTTGAAATCCTAAGAAGAAAAGCTCGGTGACCACTGATGTGTTGTTCTGTGTTTAGACAGAGAAAGACAGAAGACAGAAAGGCTTCAATAAGAAAACTGCATGAGAAATGGTATTTAAGTGAAATTTAAAGGGAAGGCCCTTCACCATGGGCCGATTTTAACAGGGAACATGTAATTAACATGACACAGTAATTAATGATGTAAAATGCTCTCAAAAAAGCTCTGACTCTGACATTAGCTGACAGCGTTCACAATCGAGTACTTGGGGCATTTGGGCAAAGGAGCTGAGCCGTCCCTCCCCCTCCTGTCGTGAAATAAACACTCAGTTCTTGTCTTTGTTCAAATTAAGTCTCAATCCCTGCAGTTAACCAGTTAACTGATCAACACCCCATCACATCATCGATATGCACTGAATACCCATAAATATTTGAATAAAAGATGAGCAAATCGTCACTTAGGTCCCAAATTGTTATACATGAAAATGTCACCATGTACTGCAAAAGATGCGCCTTACACAGGTCCATCCAAGCATGAAAAAGTCATTGGGGCAGATTTATCAAGTGTCTGAAAGTCAGAATATTTCCAATTGCCCATGGCAACCAATCACAGCTCCCCTTTAAAATATTCATGAGCACTGGTGAAATGAAAGCTGACCTGTGATTGGTTGCCATGGGCAACTGGAAATATTCTGACTTTCAGACTGCTTGATAAATCTGCCCCATTGACTTGCGAATCTGGCAAAATGGCACATTTTTTTTGTACAAAAGAATCATTTTTAAAAAAAAAATCTACTAAAACATAATAAAACCTGTATAAATTTGGTATCCCAGTGATCGTACCAACCCAAAGAATAAAGATGAGGTGTCATTTGGAGCCCACAAAGAAAGCCACAAAAACTGAGCCCCTAAGAAAATGCCACAAATGCATTTTATTTTCATTTTTTTTACACTTGGAATTTTTTCTATGGAAGATTAAATGGTGCCAATAAAAACTATGTCATGGCTTTGGGGATGAGGACAGTAAAAATCAGAAACCCAAATACGAGAAAGGGCTGAATCATGTAAGGGTTAATTCTATGACATTGCTCCATGATACACCTACATACAGTTTCACTATACAATAACATAGAAAGCCTTTACCATGCTGATCACTGCCTTCTCTATTAATTTCCATCCTTTTTTTTTTTTAAATGCGGCGGTTTTTCTGAATCCGTCGGGTTTTTGTTTGGCCACGCCCCCCATTTTCTGTTGCGTGAATGCCGGCGCCGATGCGCCAAAATCCGATCGCGTGTGCCAAAAACCCGGGGCAATACAGGGAAAATCGGCGCAAATCGGAAATATTCGGGTAACATGTCGGGAAAACGCGAAAGTAAATGACCCCCATTGAATCTGGCAAAATGGCAAATTTTTTTTTGTACAAAAGAATAATTTTTTTTAAAATGTATTAAAACATAATAAAACCTGTATAAATTTGGTATCCCAGTGATCATACCAACCCAAAGAATAAAGGGGAGGTGTCCTTTGGAGCCCACAAAGAAAGCCACAAAAACTGAGCCCCTAAGAAAATGCCACAAATGCATTTTATTTTCAGTTTTTCTACACTTGGAATTTTTTCGACAGCTTTCCATTATTTTGCATGGAAGATTAAATGGTGGCAATAAAAACTACGTAATGGCTTTGGGGATGAGGACAGTAAAAATCAGAAACCTAAATACGAGAAAGGGCTGAGTCCTGTAAGGGTTAATATTATGGCATTGCTCCATGATACACTGATAAAGGGGGGTTGGGGATTGGGTTTCTGTTGGCTGGCAGGCTGTATACTACTAGGGGCTGCTGTATACTACATGGGGGCTGGCAGGCTGTATACTACTAGGGGCTGAGAAAATGACTGTTCATGACCATGACTAGAGTACATAATTTATTACTAAGTGGAATTTGTAGATTGACATGAGTGAACTTTTTAAAAATTAGATTTAGCAGATTTGACACATTTAAAAAAAAATTGGCACTGAAGTGCGCATTAGAAATGCTACTTGTAAGCAATAAAGGTGTATGTATATACTAGTACACTAAAAAAAAGTCACAGAGCCCTAAATAGCCAATAGTCACACAGCTCCCAGTAGACAATTAGCATGCAGAACCCCTCAACCAATAGTCACACATCCCACTCTAAGTAATAATCACACACCCCCATGAAAGCAATAGTCACACTGCCCCCTTTAGCCAATAGTCCCACAGGCCAGAGTATTTCCATCAATATAAAAGGGGAATCAATTCTGTACCAACTAGTGTCAAAGGGAACCTGTCACCAGGGACCTCATTTTCACTAAAGACAGGTTAGAGAAGCCCATCACACCTGCAGTGCAAATATGTCTTTCTGCTTTCTCTAAGCATTTGCATTACAACTTACCTTGCATCCTGACAGAATCCTCTGTGTAGTCCCAGGGTTGGGCTTTGGTTTGGATGCAAACAACATGTGACTTGTCTGAGCTGCCGACTCCTCAGCTTTTGGCTCCTACCTTTGTGCTCCTTCCTCCCCCACAGTTCCTCCCTCTCCTACTGATGTCAGGTCACTAGGTAATAAGCTCTGAAGGAACAAGGGGGAGGAGCTATACAGGAGAACAAAGGTGGGAGCTAAGATCTGAGCAGTCTGCAGCACAGACAAGTCACAATTTGTTTATTGAAATTCATCCAAACCAAAGCCCAACCCCTGGGACTACACAGAGGATTCTGTAAGGATGCATTATAACACACAATTATATTGTAATGTAAGTGGTTAGAAAAGACAGGCAGATTTACACTGCAGGTGTAATGGGCATCTGCAACCTGTGTTTAGTGAAAATGAGGTCCCTGGTGACAGGTTCCCTTTAAACAGGAGGAGATGGACTTGGAATCGTAGCACAAGAACATAGAAACCCCACTGTTGATCACTTTTATCTTCAGATTTAACCTTGTGACATCTCACCTATACATATGGGACCAGTATAAATCCAAAGGCAACTCACTGGAAGAAACATGAAACAGAAACATGCTGAACTTAAAGACCCTGAGCACACTTGTTTAATTTTATAAAATGTTTAAATTATATTCTTGTTAGCAGTTGGTTTGAATTCAGGTTCTGTTTGGATTTTGGTCCACTCATCTCAACCAAAGAGCAGAAGGGCATTATGGATATATAGATATACATCTCAATGGGGCTTATTTACAAAGGGTCTGTGACATCACATAAGCCTGCCGGTCACTGATTGGCTTTCATGTCTGCACATGTGATCGGGGGTGTTCCTTTCTTCTTCCCAGAGTTCTCTGCCCCATGTAACATGTTGTGCTCGCAGCCATTTTGCTAATAAAGGGGAAAAAATCCCTGTAAACTTCGGCTTCGCGACGAACCGAAGTTTTCCTGAAATTCGAAACAAATTCCACTTCGTTAGAATCGATTCGCCCATCTCTAATTATGACGTATCCTGCTCTCTTCCCCACCCTTCTCCCTGTGTCTGTCAGGGAGATGGACTGTGCAAGAAAGAGGATCATGAGTGATGCCATTAGGACGGACTGAAGGAAGCTGTGTATATATGCAGAGAGAAGCAAAGTGAAAACAGGGAAAAGCTGAAGCTCTCAAAGGAGAATTATTGAAAAGTTTCCATCTGCTTTAAGTGCAGGGATCTGGGGAGTGTGGTCGAATGATGAAATCCAAGTATATTGCCCCCTGCTTCTCCATGTTATGCTGCATATATACAGTATATACTTGTGTATTAGCCGAGTTTTTCAGCACATTAAATGTGCTGAAAAACATCCCCTCGGCTTATACATGAGTCTATTACAAAAAAAATTACCCACTTAAAAGAAATAAACTATACTGGCATGGACGCAGCCATGTTTTCTTCGTGGCCGCTCATACTATGATGTCAGCAGCGGCCGTGTCATAGTATGCTCCTGCTAGAAGAAAACATGGCTGCGTCCAAGAAAGAAGAGGAGCCGCGGAGAAGAAAGAAGACGGAACACGCTGACATCGGGGACATCGGGGAGCCGCGCCGACATCGGAGGGTGAGTATATAACTTTATTTTTTTTTAAGGGCTGTGGTGGTATACAGGCTGGCTGTATACTGCTAGGGGATGTTGTATACTACATGGGGGCTGGCAGGCTGTATACTACTAGGGGATGCTGTATACTACATGGGGGCTGGCAGGCTGTATACTACTAGGGGCTGGCAGGCTGTATACTACTAGGGGCTGGCAGGCTGTATACTACTGGGGGGGTTTGACCAATGCATTTCCCAGCCTCGGCTTATACTCGAGTCAGTAGTTTTTCCCAGTTTTTGGTGGTAAATTTAGGGGTCTCGGCTTATACTTGGTTCGGCTTATACTCGAGATATACGGTAGTTGCAATTCCCAGCTCTGTACCGGGAATTTCAATTAAATCACATCTTTTATACTGTATGTACAAGTTATGATAAAGACGCAGTTTGTGTGGCTAACACACAGCACAAATATACAGTTGTGCGTGTGAAGCCTTAGGCTACATTCACACTACCGTATGGGGGACGTATATACGGCTGATATACGTCCTCCATAGACGGCAATGGGCGCACGGCGCCCTATGGGAGCGGTATGGTGCAGCATACGTGCGGCACCGTACCGCTCCGTACCCGGGAAAAAGATAGGACCTGTCCTATCTTTACCCGTAGTACGGCGCCATGCGCCATAACTTCCTATGGAGAGGGGCAGGGGTGAGCTGCGCTCATCTCCTCCTCCTCTCCCCGTGCACTGCCGTTGCCCACCCGTACTGTACCTTAGGCTACATTCACACAATGTGTGCCCACCATACCGTATTCACAGCGAGCACGCGTCAGCCCTAGGGAGAGGAGGAGCGCTGCTCACCCCCGGCCCTCTTCATACCAATGTATGGCACACAGCGCCATTTTCTTGACAAAGATAGGACATATCCTATCTTTCTCCCAGCTACGGAATGATGTGGTGCCGCACGTGTGATGCACAGCACCGTTCCCGTACCGTGCGCCCATTGCCGTCTATGGGGGACGTATATATTGCGTATATATGTTGGCCGTATATACATCCCCCATACGGTCATGTGAATACAGCCTAATAATGTATAATTTAAAACACATCTTCCATCAGATTAATTTCTTATATCTTTGAATGGCCACTTTTTGTAAAAAAAATAAGATTATAAAATATGCAAATTAGCCTCCGATCAGGCTCCACCGTAATATAATTTATGCCAGCCGCATTTTGAGAGCTGACTCAATTTCAAAAGAGGTCCGATGACATCACCGTCTCTCAGAACATGGCTGGTGTAAATTATATTAGGTGGAGCCTGATGGGGTTTGCAACACACGCAGCTCCTTCCTCTTTCCTTAAGTGTGTACACTGGTCTAAATTTCGGAGTCTCTCACTCCTAATAATCACCATACATGAGTAAGACTTAGACCACCATAAAAATTTTCAAAAATACTTTATAGTTTAAGTAACATTAACAACGTTACATTTGGCATGAGTACTTCACCCCTCTTCGGTTGTAGTATGCCGTAGTCCAGATAGAGAGTCCACACTTAGTTTTCCATAGCTTCCACTGAGACGCTGAACGCCAGGTGAGTCCTGTAAACTCAGAGTGAGCCTTAGTGAATGTGGGGTTATTATTCAGTGTGAACAGGAAGGGGACACATTGAGGGGACTTTAGTGTGCCAGCATTTTTTATTGGGAGCATTATTTAGTATGGGAACATGTGGGTAACTAGTGGTTGGTTTCTTACAGTCTGCTTTATTAGGGAGTGGGCCTCATATAGGTGGCAAGTGTAGATGTTTCATTGAGGAGCATTATAAGGTAGGGACATTCCACGGATATGTCATAAATACATGACAGGTGCAGATCCCTCAGGGCCGTCTCTAAAACAGGGCTCTGATGACATCCTTTGTGTTTCCTTTCCAAATGAAAAGTCAATTTGCTCTGTTTTTTTCATAACTCCCACAGACTCGAGTGGAAAGTGCATCTGCATTCTGCCCATTTGTGTGAATGGGGTCAGCTGCCCCCCATTTTTGAGATAGATGCAGATCCCAACGTTGAGTGTTTTAGTGTGATGGCCACAATGACCCCAATATCACTAGATGAAATAGGGACATCTGTACATCTCCTGTGTTTTCTGTAGCTGTAAATGATATGCACTGTTGTTTGTAGCACAAGCACACATGGGCGGAGGGTATGTAGAGGAGTGGACATTACTGAGAATTCAACGTATATGCATTGGGGCCCATGCCCCGAATCTTTTACGACCCTAGCAACGCCCCTGGGGGACCCAAAGTTGAGTATGAGATTTTAGTCTGCTCATTAGTGCCGATCCTTCTTGCCCGGAGATCTGGTAGTTGCATAAACTCAAGGTCAGAGACATCAAAAGGAGGGAAACATTCTTAAGTAAATAAGAGAGTGACACTGAAGACGAATCAGGGTATGCACTTACCTTGCATCTCTGCGGCCCTTACTCTGCGGTACATTCAGACTGCTAGTACCATAGTTATATCTAAGGAACTCCTATTAGGTTCGCAGTGTTCTGCAAGCACTGTGCGACTTTGAAGTGGTGTGAACCATCTTTGAAGGCCAACTTTAAACTGGAACTTTCAACGTGTTTACCATACCATCGCTCTTTTTTTTATCAGTGGTTATTTATAAATAAATAAAAAGACTATACACCAGTCACATTTAATACAATGTATATTGGATTCTTTGTTTTTAATCTGATAATCAATTTTGATTATTATGTTATACCTCACCCATTTTTTCTTACTTTTTCATTGTCGGAAATTATGGCATTTGCCGATGTTGGCGGTAAACCTTTATATCGCAGCGGTTTTTATCATATTGTTAGGAACCAGATGGAGCGCTTGTTACGAGAGCAAAATGTGTTGTTCTATATCAATGTTTTTAATGTAATGTAAAAATAAACTGCTTTTAAGAAAAAATTTAAGCATCGGAGTCATCCAGCGCAGGACCAAAACGCTCATTTATCAAGTCCATTGGACGGATCTAGGATTCTTTACTTGTGATGAAATTATGCCCTGGATGGATGGAGTCCCTAGATTATTTTATACCTACTTGTGAAGAGTTTATCCCCAGGGTATACTATGGCCTGGGTCATGTTAGAGGGGTATATTCTGGCTTAGGCTACTTTATACTCTGGGGTATACTCTTGCCTTGGGGAGGTACATTCTGGACTAGGCTACTTTATACCCTGGGTATATTCTGGCTTGGAAGGTAAATACTGGCATAGTCTACTTTATACCCCAGGTATTCTATGGCCTGGGGGTAAATACTGGCCTAGGCAGTATACTCTGGGCTTGGCTACTTTATACCATGGGGTATGCTATGGCCTGGGGGGTAAACTCTGGCCTAGGTTACTTTATACCACAGTTATTCTTTGGTCTGGGGGTATACTCTGGCATAGGCTACTATTTACTATGGGGTATACTCTAGCCAAACTATACCAAGCTATAATCTGTGACAGAGTTATTGTGGGCCTCTGACATCAGGTCAAATTCAGGATGGTGGTGAGGCACAGTATCAAATAGCAAGAGAATAGTCAAATAACATAGCAAGGGTAAGATACACAGAATAGCAAAGCGATAGCAATTGGCAAGAGAAGCAGACAACAAGTGCTAGAGGAATTAAATAACCATCAGTCAGTAATCAGAACTGGGAGGATACCTTAAAGAGTTCATGGATGCCGCCCCTGCAGCTTACTGGATCTACAGCTGAACACAAACTGAACTCAAAATGACACATCCAGTCTCCGAAGGAAGAGATCCAGAAAGGCATCTGTCAACCAAAACAGCCCTGGGGATGGTTTTTAAGAAAAGAAGCCGGAAACCTGATCCCATTCAGAGGGCTCTGACAGATATCAATATTATTCACTTGAGACAACTTGGCTTCTCCTTCCTAGGCCATATTCTCTTACAGGAGTCTTTGAGAGCCAAGGCAGCCAATAAAGAACCAACAGCATGTTATAGTGAAGCAGTATGTTAGAAATACTTTGCAATGCAATTGCTTTTAGAAAGTCTAAAAATAGATAAATAATATAGAAAGTCTGGAAAAACCCTTAGAAGTGAAATGTTTTCCTGAGTTATCAAATTGATTTTTGGTTCCCATCCCGCAAAAAAATGGCTGCCAGCCAACCTCTGCTTATACTACTGAGTATCAGAAAAAGACGATGCAGTCATTTTTTTAAAGGTGTTATCTCCCTCTTTGTTTAAAAAAAATTAAACTTTGTTATAACTAAATACTTGAATTATTTAAGGATATATATGAACTTCGTAATATAGGGGGTTGGGGCTCAATGATAATAATCTTTTTTGTATTTACTACTACTGTGGAATTAGCACTTGCCGTCTACTTCCTCCATGTGGTCAGCAGCCACTGGGACAGATCTGTAGACTTTGCCCTCCCTGGGATAATAAGACTGCCTCAGGATGCGTATATACATATTTTTGCATAAGTATATGAATGTGAATATGGGATGTGTATATGGTATATGATGTGTATATACTGTATGTGTATCTATGCTGTATTGTAGAAGAAGAATTGTGTATATATGGTATTGTAGAAGAGTGAAGAATATATATATCTATGGTATTATGTGTATGTGTGTGTGACGAAATGTGAAGTTTTCGGACCCCTGAGGGGTACGCATGGTCAATTAATTATTCTTTTTATAGATACTCCAAGAATACACAGGTTCTGGGAGGTGCAGGAAGTGAATTAGCGTTGTCCACACAACCTCCGGATATGGGACAACATTAAATCCCAACCCTGCACTGCTGAAAGGCCCCTTTCACTAGCTTCAGTGAAACAGAACCTTATCAACCCAAATAGGCTTCCACCAGTTCTCATCTAAAATAAGGCCATTCTAATCAAAACTCCATAACTGTCTATAACCAACATATGGTTTATATGGCTGAGATTTATGTGACCCATTTTCTGAAAGTATAGGGAAGCCTCGGTGCCTGGGCATCTGAGGAAGTCCTTTGAGGTTCTACCTCCTGGAGAGTTAATTGATACTTCTATTTTTGACTCAATTAGGCAATTTGGGTGATTTGTACCAGCACTGTTGAATATAAAGCCCCCTCCCCCTAGCCATATTTATCACACCTCTCTCCTTTAGAGGGCGCTAAGGGATAGCACTTCCATGTTACCCCATGCGCCCACTCACTACCAATCTACACCTGAATGATACCCAGCTTCAGAATCAGTTCCATCAGTCACTCAGCTTTGGTGCTGTTGCACCTCAGGGGAGACACATTATGCTGAGTACTCAGTTAGGGTTTGGTCCCTGGGGATCATGTGATGGACTGCCAATGGGTTCCTCCCGGGTTGGTTGCTGAGCCGGGAGGGGTGAAGGGTTGCCCACAGCTGGGACCATTGGTCGGCCCGCAGCTGCTGGCAAACCTCCACATACCTCATGGATTCTTCTGCCCAGACCACACAGGGTACCTGTGGGTCCGTGGGCCACAACTCCAGTATAAACTGCTGGACTGTCCACTGGTACAGCCATCATTGATCCCAGACCTGCTTGGAGTCTGAGACCAAGGCAGACTCTACCACCCGTTCCTTCTGAACTTTCCTGAACCCATTCCTCCTCCGTCAAGCTTCTAACGCTTTTTGTAATTTGGTTTATATTCTCATTAGTCAGAACAGCATGTTTTAGTCCCAGCATGCTCAATCATTGCATTAGACAAGTCACATATCATTCTAATTTCTCTTTCGGTTGAAGCCTCTAATGCTGCCTGAAACTCTTTGCTGGACATGGCAAGAATTGGCGAGACTTCCCAGAAACTATCTCCTGGCCTCTTTCTGACACAGTGGCCACTTGGTCGGACGGAATGAAGTCAGCGGACGCCAAGGGGCATCAAAACTGCTGCTGCGCATCACCACGGTGATGGTCGCCCTGACCGCAGGTGTGCTGCTTCCTCTCTGCTTCCTCTCAGCTTCCGACCCAGTTACCAAGACAGACAGACCAACCCTATCCTGTGACAGCCCAGTTGGGGATGGGCCTTGTAGTGAGTCCTTACCTAGGATACCTACCACTCCTGGCACTTTCCTGTCCTCAGTCGCAGGCCCTCTTATCTGAACCCCCTGACTCGAAGTGGTGGGAAAATAATTCAAAAGTCATGGAGATGAACCTGTAACCAAAAATTTAATTTTTGGCGAGTGACAGCTTCCAGTAGCCTGTACTATGCTGATTTAAAAATGCCTGTGTCAGCAATTCAGAATTTTTTCAGTAGTTTATAATAGTTTATTTTATATTACATGACTTCCAGCGAGCAGCGTGTGGTGAGTCCCGCGGTGGGGACTTGCAGCCTCGTGTGCCTGTGTCAGTCTCCCCTCATCCAGCTCTGTCAGCCTTCTGCACTTCTTGTCATGTGCAGGCAGTGGAGGGGGATGGTGTGGAGGAGAGGAAAAATGCACTAGGACATAGGCACATGCAGGCCTATGAAGTGACATATGAAAAAAACACAGATTAGTTCCAGCAAGATTCTATGGAAAAGTAGCAATAGCACTAATACATAGGTCGCCCTTCTAATGCTTCAGTATATTTCCCCACACAAAGGTTTCAGGAGAAGCAATGACTTTTACAAGAAGTCCAAAAATGACGGATTGAGCCTCTCTGCTGTTGGGGAGCACTATGGAGGCCCCTCCAGTCCCGGCAATAGTAATAAGACACTTCATAAATAAATAAATAAAACTTGAGTAATTGGGTAATAAATTACGTTTTCCTCTGTGACTGGGGATCCTAGGAACCAGTTGGAAATTATTTATATTCTTTACCCAGCATATGTCCTCAAACTTAACCCCCCCCCCTTCTCCATTATAGTGATTGTGTCCCCCAACTGCTCTGCCTCTAGAAAGTCTCCTTAACACCTCCACCAGCTCAGAATATGTTGTCCATATGGCTATGGCGCAGGTCCTTCTGGCATTCATGTTGGATGTTCCTGGATACATTTATCAGTCTCTAATTCTGGGGGTATTACTGCTGCTCTCTACAGTGCGGCCTGAGCACTCCACCCTTAAGGTCCTTGAGGTTAGCCTTCACTGATCTCAGCTCAGTCGGGGCAGGAGTAGGGTTCCTGTTGATGGATGCCCAGTTACACCAGCAGAATCTCAAGGGCCTATATTTTTATCGCGGGGCATGAACTGTCTCAGGTTAAGCATGAGAATGCACATGTTTGGTCACTTTGGTCAGTTCAATACCTTCCGTGTGATATGCATCTGTGATTTCTGGCTTCCTGACCTCGGCTTGTTATTCTGACCTCTCTTCTGTCTAGTATTTTTGTACCTTGCTGCCATACTTGCCTATTGCCTTATATAGCACTTGTTTTGTGTTTTTGGCAGGAGGGATTGATATCTAGTTGTCCTGCCTTGGCTCACTGTCTTGTCTGTGTGTTTGAATTCTGTCCCCTCATTACATCATATAACATGCTGTAAAACAAGACTTTTCTAAAAGTCAAATTGCTCTTTCACGAAGTTTTACTTTTTACGCAATATATATATATATATATATATATATATATATATATATATATATTTGTAATATTTAAACAACAACTTATTACCAGAGGGTTTCCTCCTCAGTGATCTGGAGCTCAGGAGACACATGAGACCCAGGCAGAACTTTCCAGCATCACAATATATATATATACAGGTGGTTACTCAATGGCTTATTACACTGTCATCAACAATGCAGTGCTTGAATGAGAAATTTCATTAAATATTTTTTACAGACAATTCAAGGAAAAGGAACATGGAAATGTCTAAGGTAAGTAAAAAATAATTTTGTATTATTATTGTTAATATTATGATTACAATGTTACTTTACAGGAATATTCAGAACTAAAGACATGGAAAATGTCCTGTCTGCCGGTGTCATCTATCTCTATGTATCACTGGAAGAAAGTGTCTCTGCCTAATGAGACACTTTTTTTTTGATAAAAAATCAAGAAAGATCCGGTCTTCTATGATGCATTTTGTGTGTTTGAGATCTTTAAATGATCAATATTTATCTCCAATATGTTTTTCTCTCGTTCTGTATAGAAAATAACAATTTTCAAAAATATTGATATTAATGTAAAACTGGTAACACGGTGGTAGATTATCATATGAACTTCCCTCTTATTGACTCATTCAGCTAATATTCAGATAATTTTACATTTTTTTTATTTTATATATAAATATAAATATATATATATGTATATACTGTATCAGCCATATGGCTAAATATTTTATGCACTGACTTATTATTGATGGTAAAAAGCTTAAAGGGCTATTCTGGGATTTTCAAATTGATCAACCATTCTTAGGAGATAGTCGTGCAGTCAGTCCTAGGTGCTGGTGGAAGGGGCTCTGGTGTAGATGACCCCCATCTGTATGGTCTGCATACCAACGGCAATTTAAAGGGTTTTCTGGATCATTTGTGGATCATTTATCTCCATGCAGACACCTGGCACCCAATCAGCAGTGTGCAATAGCCTCTTGATGTATCCGTCGGGATGCTGCGCAGCGTTTATTTCTCTATGTCTGGCCTGGGGTAGAAATTATTGCAGCCGGCAACTTATCACATGTGAAAAGCCACCGGCTGCAGCGAGTGCGCGTGAAGGTGGCGGATTGGACTAAATAATCGCAAGTGCTAGCAATAAGCTATAAGCCATAAGCAATAAGCAATAAGCTATAAGCAATAAGCAATAAGCTATAAGCAATAAGCTATAAGCAATAAATAATAAGCTATAAGCATTTGCAATTTTTTCAGGGCTTCATCACTGACGATGTAGAGACCCCGATATACTGTATGTCCCCACAGTCTGTATGTTATCTGTGATTTTCATGGATATTGTACCGACCCATTGTTACTAATGCGCCCAGTCACTTGTCAGTTGTTTTTGATTGACTTGTGATCCGTGTGCATTATTTTTTTAGCACAAAATCCATGGATGTGATATGTGTTTTGTTACGTTGCTGTGTTAGATATGGTTGGGGAGTTTATGAGCAACATCCATCTAGTTTTGTTTTACAAATGCCACAACCCTGACGATTCCCTTAGTCTTGTACAAGGAAAGGGATCTGTCCATTAATACCAAGAAAAGACACTACACACTGTACAGCACTGGTGAGCTTGGGTGCCGGTGCAGTGGTATCTAAAAATGGCTGATCTGATATAGATCACATGTTCTGAGTTGATTTCTTCCCCTATAGGAATTCTGGGTGACCAAATGTTTTTCTATTTATCAGCAGAAATACCAATCTGTGAACCATTTAGAAAACACCATTTATGGTCAAATATTTATGACTTGAACTCATGACTCTTATGCATGTGCCGTTCAATGCTGTGTGTTCATTTCTCTTTTCTTCTCAATGCCCCTTCTTGGGGTGGATGTTCCAAGATAAGTATTGGGATGTGTGCATACATATCAGACTGTATACAGAGGATCAATGGTGGGTGGGTCTGGATAAGTTGAAGGATGTGGTTACATTTCATGAGGATATTTTCTCCTTTATTCACTTTCTTATTCCACATTTTTTTTACAGACGAATCTGACTGGGGTCACAGAGTTTTTCCTCTTAGGATTTCAAGGCAGCCGGCTATTAAGAAGTTCTCTATTTCTGTTGTTTCTTGTTATTTTTGTTGCAACAATATGTGGGAACCTCCTGATCATCGCCCTGGTGTCCACCAGCAGGAACCTCCACACCCCCATGTACTTCTTCCTCTCACATCTGTCCATCAGTGACATCTTGGTAACTACGGTTATTGTCCCCAACCTGCTCCACATTCTACTCAGTAACGGGGGGACCATTACTTTTGCTAATTGTTTGACACAGTGGTTTTTCTTCTGTACCTCAGATACATTTGAGTGTCTTCTTCTCACGGTGATGTCTTATGATAGGTATGTGGCCATCTGTAACCCCCTGAGATACACCTCTATCATGTCCATGGAACTCTGTGGTAAATTGGCCGCCATATCCTGGTTATTGGGTCATTGTATTTCATTTGTTGTTACTGTAACACCGTCAAAACTACATTTTTGTGGACCCAACATCATCGACCATTTGTACTGTGATCTTGTTCCCCTTCTAGAACTTTCCTGCTCTGACACTTTTATTATCCACTTGGAGATATATATTATGGGCACACCGATAGTAATATTCCCAACAACAATCATTGTGGTGTCTTATACTTACATTGTTTCAACAGTCTTAAGGATCCCATCGAGCATTGGGAGACAGAAGGCCTTCTCCACCTGTAGCTCCCACCTCATCGTGGTCTCCATCTTCTACTGGACGATGTTCAGTGTTTATGTCCTTCCAACAAAAGTCCTCACACTTAATATAAGTAAGAGCCTCTCCCTACTTTATACTGTGTTTACTCCTTTTATTAACCCTATTATCTACAGTCTGAGGAATCAGGACATTAAGAAAGCCGCTCAGGAAATCTTTCAGTTTATTACAAATTATGAATATAATTTATAATGGATTGATGATTACAATATCTATATACGTCTCTTAGAGGTAGAATTATGTCTAAAAGTAATAGTAAATACCAAAACTCTAGAGATTAATGTATATACTCGAATATAAGCGGAGTTATTCAGCACAAAAAATGTGCTGAAAATAACAAACTTGACTTATACCTTCAGTAAAAAAATGTAAACTCACCTTTGCGGCACCCACGCAGGTCTCCCGTGCGATCTGTCGGTCAGCGACAGGCCCATGCAACGTCACAGGCACCGACGTTCGCCGCCGCTGCAATAGTATTATGTGTGCCGGCAGCCGCTCTGATGTCAGTGGCTGCGGCTGACGTCAGAGATGTGCGCCACACGGACCTGGCGCTGACCAACGGATCGCACGGAGTACCTGCGTGGGCGCTAGAAAGGTGAGTTTAGATTTTTGTTTTTAAAATCTACTGTCTGCATAATGGGGAAGGGACTGGATCCATAACGGGGATGCGGCCGGACCCATAACACGGCAGGGGGTTAGGGTTAACGTGCGGGTGGCCGGCTCCATGTGGGCTGGCTGGCTATATACTACTGGGGGGCTGCTGGCTATATACTACTGGGGAGGCTGCTGGCTATATATTACTGGGGGCTTGCTGGCTATATACTAGGGGGGGGGGGCTGTGACCAATGCATTTTCCACCCTCGGCTTATTTTCGATTCATTAGGTTTGGGAGTTTGTTGTGGTAAAATTAGGGGTCTCGGCTTATACTCCAGAATATACAGTATTGTTGGGTCGATTTTGGCTGAAGTTTACACTTGGTCTGATATATTTCTATGTCAATCAAGAGCTCCCGGATTGTCTTCAAAAGTACAGTATCACGGGCTACGGTGTCACAGGACTTTCAAATTTCAGAAGTAAGTCAACGACAGTGAATAAATCTGTACAAGGACTCCTACATGGTTACAAAAATGTCCCTGTGCTCTGGTTTGAGATGTGTTGCAATTGTCTTTTTTCCATGGACCTTCTACGATTACTACAATTCATTGAACAGCTTTCAAAATAAGATCCATGACAAGTGATGAGCAGATCTGTCGGGTTCTCAGAGTTTCAACCTTGAAGAAAAGTTTGGTTCAGCACCTGATCCTGAACACTCACTAGTTACACCTGCGATTGGGTACGAGTGTGTTCATCACTATTTAATGGCACTGATCACTTGTGTTACCCATGGTCTGCCTGAACACTTCTTCCTTAAGTTTGGGTCCACTCATCCCTACCTGTGACTTCTAATACCCTGAGTCAGGGGGTCACTACTGTAGCAAGAAAGATTAGTGTTCCAACGGGTTTTGATGTTTGTGTGAGGCTCTATTGCAGGTTTACATTTGGTGTTTCAGGTTTTCTTTTTAAAAATAAATATGTGTATTTTTTTTTTTTGGGGGGGGGGGATATTTAAAAAAAAAAAAAACATTCATGACAATTTCCAATATTAAAAGTAACCACCAGTAAAATAAACCCCCAAACTTTTTTTTTCTTCTGTCTGTGTTGGCTCCGTTCATACCAAAGTATGAAAAAGATATTAGCAACAGAATAAGGAGAAACATCCATGTAGACTGTAAGCTTGTATCCTCATAGACTGTAAGCTCTTGTGTCACCTCAACATCCTCATAGACTGTAAACTCTTGTGTCCCCCTCATACTCATAGACTGTAAACTCTTGTGTCCCCTTCATCCTCATAGACTGTAAGCTCCTGTGTCAACCCCTCATCCTCATAGACTGTAAGCTCTTGTGTCCCCCCTCATCCTCATAGACTGTAAGCTCTTGTGTCCCCCTCAGACTGTAAGCTCTTGTGTCCTCCCCTCATCCTTATAGACTGTAAGCTCTTGTGCCCCCCCTCATCCTCATAGACTGTAAGCTCTTGTATCACCTCCTTATCCTCATAGACTACAAGCTCTTGTGCCCCCCTCATCCTCATAGACTGTAAGCTCTTGTGTCCCCCCCTCATCCTTATAAACTGTAAGCTCATGTGCCCCCCCTCATCCTCATAGACTGTAAGCTCTTGTGTCACCTCCTTATCCCCATAGACTGTAAGCTCTTGTGTCACCCCCCCCATCCTCAGACTGTAAGCTCTTTTGTCACCCCCTTATCCTCATAGACTGTAAGCTCTTGTGTCACTCCCTCATCCTCATACACTGTAAGCTCTTGTGTCACCCCTCATCCTCATAGACTGTAAGCTCTTGTGTCCCCCTCATCCTCATAGACTGTAAGCTCTTGTGTCACCCCACATCCTCATAGACTACAAACTCTTGTTCCCCCCTCATCCTCATAGACTGTAAGCTCTTGTGTCCCCCCTCATCCTCATAGACTGTAAGCTCTTGTGTCCCCCCCTTATCCTCATAGACTGTAAGCTCTTGTGTCACTCCCTCATCCTCATAGACTGTAAGCTCTTGTGTCACCCCCTCATCCTCATAGACTGTAAGCTCTTGTTTCACCCCCTCATCCTCATAGACTGTAAGCTCTTGTGTCACCCTTTATCCTCATAGACTGTAAGCTCTTGTGTCACCCTTTATCCTCATAGACTGTAAGCTCTTGTGATCAGGGCCCTCAGTCCTACGGTTTCATATGACTGTTATTACTGCAATGTCTTATTTTATATAATACTATATAAAATGCTTGTGTCTCTGATTCTCACTCACTCTTCCTGTCTGTCTCTCAGTTACTCTCCCTGCCTATCTGTCTCGCACTCACTGACTCACTTTCCCTGTCTGTCACTTGGCCCCTCACTTGTTATCCCTGACTGTCTCTCTGTCTCTCATTTACTTACTCTTCATGTCTGCCTCTCTGTCACTTACTCTCCCCGCCTATCTCTCACTTACTCTATTTGTCTCTGTGTCACTCACTCTCCCTGTCTGTCTGTATCTCTCTGTTTCTCATTCACTCACTCTCCCTGCTTGTCTCTCACTCACACTCATTGGCTGTCTCTCTTTCACTCACTCTACCTGCGTTTCTCTCACTCATTCTCCCTGCTTCTACTACTGTCTCCCTATCTTTCACTCATTTTCCCTGTCTGTCATTAAATCTCCCTACCTGTCTCTCTGTCACTAACTCTCCCTGTCTGTTTCTATTCATATTACCTCACACATAAACGTCTTGTACTCATTTCCTATTGTAACCATTCAGAGCTCATATTAATGACCTGTGGCAGAATAGCAACCAATCACAGCTCAGCTTAAAGCTGCCACAGCAGCAGCCGACAATGACTTCTATATATGGTGGATAATTGTCATGGCTGCTCCTGTGACCCATGTCTTGGGTCGCAGGCACACCTGTGTACCTCTGTGTACCTCTTCTAGGCAGCTGCAGGCTTACTCACCTGTCCATGTTCCAGCAGCGGCGCCTGTGGTCTGGTGTGTGCATACCCGTCCCCTTGGGTTCTCACTCATGGGCTCTGTGAAATTTAACCACCCCTTAACGCTGCAACCCTTTTTCGTTTTTGTGTTTTAATTTTTTACTCCCCAACTTCAAAAATCTGTAACTTTTTTATTTTTCCATGTACAGAGCTGTGTTATGGCTTATTTTTTGCGTAACAAATTACACTTCAAAATGTTGTTATTTAATATTCCATGCCGTGTACTGGGAAGCGGGAAAAAAATTCCAAATGCAGTTAAATTGGTAAAAAAACGCATTTGTGCCGTATTCTTGTGGGTTTGGATTTTACGTTTGGATTTTTATGTACGCCCCAAATGACAGGTTTTCTTTCATTTCATTTTCATACATTTAAAAAAATGAAAACCTCCTGTACAAAAATTTTTTCGGGGATTTTGCCATCTTCTGGCTCTAATAACTTTTTTATACTATGGTGTATGGAGCTGCAGGTGGTGCTTTCTTTTTTTGTGGATTTTGATGACGTTTATAATGTTATCATTTTTAGGACTGTACAAACTTTTGATCCCTTTTTATCGAATTTGTAATTTTTTTTTTAAATGGCAAAAAAGTGCCATTTTCGACTTTGGGCACGATTTTCCGTTACGGGGTTAAACGCAGTGAAAAACGGTTATCACATTTTGATAGATTGGGCATTTTCGGATGCAGCGATACCTAATGTGTTTATTATTTTTACTGTTTATTTATATTTAAATCAGTTCTATTTATATTTAAATCAGTTCTAGGGATAGGGGGGTGACTTGAATTTTTAGTTTTTTTTATTATAATTTTCTTTTAAACTTTTTTATTTTTACTATTTTTCAGACTCCCTAGGGTACTTTAACTCTTGTTTCTTCTTTACAATCCTATCATATACTGCCATACTACAGTATGGCAGTATATGTGTATTTTACTACTCATACATTACAATGTGCTGATAGCACATTGTAATGAATTGGTTAATCCGAAGTAGCTTCGGGTCTTCGTGAGACCCGAAGCTACCATGGCGACGGACCCGCGATCGGCACAAATGTGTTTTTTTTACCAATTTCACTGCATTTGTAATTTTTTTCCCGCTTCCCAGTACACGGCATGGGATATTAAATACCACCATTTTGAAGTGTAATTTGTTACGCAAAATAAGCGATCACACAGCTCTGTACATGGAAAAATAAAAAAGTTACAGATTTTTGAAAGTGGGGAGTGAAAAATTAAAAAGCAAAAACAAAAAGGGCTGCAGCAGGAAGGGGTTAAAGGGCCAGCACATCACTGGCTGGCCGCTGCCCTGCTATATAGCCTGACTCTTCCTATATCTTTCTGCCCAGTTTCCTTAAAGAAAACATTCTTATTGAGACTCTTGTGGTTTATGTGTTGTGACCTCTGCTTTGTATCCTGACCTCTATTCTTTGCCGCTTGCCTTGACCTCCTGCTATGTTCCTGACTACGTTCCTGACCTCCTGTCTGACTTCAACTCTGACTATGCCATCTGTGTACCTCACGTTGGCCACTACCGCAAACAAGTACCACGCTGCAGCAAGTCCAAACTGCTTTGTGGCAGGCTCTGGTGAATACCGGGTGCCACTAAGACTCTGCTACCAGGTGTCGGCTTGTATCATCATCGCTCCCGGTGGTTCAGTGGGTCCACCCCCACCGATACTGACTGCAATAAATGTATTTTGGAAAGTGCGGGGTGCAAATTTTGTTTAAAAACCTAATCTATGACATTCCCCGAGTCACAGTGTGCGGCTGTGAAAAATTTGGTGATTGTAAACGTCATGGTGCACATTCCTTTAGCAGACATAGATACATACATACACACACACACATACATACATACATACATACATACATAAATACATACACACATACACAAACATACACAAACATATATAGACACACATACATACACACACATGCATACACATACACACACACATACATACGCATACATACACACACACATACATATACACACGTATATACACACACACATACATCCAGCTTTATATATTAGACATTCCACAGAATCTAAAAAGCTAATGAATGTGATGATCTTGTATTGATAGCCCATACGCTCTTAGCCGTGGGGCTAATGACTGCCTGCAAGTTTAGGCGTGAAAGTTAGCAAGGTTTTTAGCAGGTGCAGCATGACTCCTTTAAGAAAAGTTTGTTTATCCCCTGGTACATGGCCTATGTAACTGGGGGTGGGCTACAGGTGTGGGTGGTATCAAGGGGTGGGCTAAAGTGATAAAAGCAGGCTGCAAGTTTGAACTCATCCTCTTTCCTGCAAATCTTCTGGAGTGTGCACTTCGCCATGGTTTCTGACGCTGCCATCAGCCGTCGCATCAGGGAAGAGGGATCTGCATGGCTGGCCTCACTGCTGGCCGAGGCTCAGGCCTCCAGCCTCCCAGCGAATACTGCTCCCCCGGCATCTGATGGGGTTCATTGTTCGGGTAGGCAATCACAGCCGCCTCAGCGCTTGTCTTTATCAGGGCAGGCGGCCGTGCATAATATCCCTGCCACCCCCCCCCCCATCAGGCTCGGGGACAGGTGCTGCTCTGGCCCAACCTGCGATCATGGCTGTGGTGAGGGCAACTTACCCAGACTGCATCCCCCCTACGCTGATGCTGGCCTCCTCTTCCTCGTTCCGGCACCTGCAGCCCCTAGCTAGTGCTACTGTCGGGTGAAGTGGGGCCGTCCCTCTGCCTCCCATTCACTAACCTTGGTCAGTGAGATTTCCCCTCCCGTCCAGACATCTCTCAGTACTCTGGCGCCAAGCTAGTGGTGGGAGTGCGGTAATGACAACACCACTCACCCGGCTCCCACCTATGGCTGTTAATTGCCCTTCTACACCTTCCCCGGGTCAGATTAATTCCAACTTACTGGGTGCCGACCTGGCCCGCTGGGTGCTGGCACCTTTGTGGTCCCGCCCCCGCTAGTCGCCCCAATGTTGTTCGGCAGTTTGGGTCCGGGTTATATAGTCCCCATAGCCGCCAGGCTTTCGCCGTCAGCCCACTCGAGAGCTAGTTCCAGGGCCAGTTACCACAGGACATCCTACGAATGCCAGTCTGCATCCCGGTCAACCCAGGGGAAAAGGCGCCATCTACGTCTCCCTCAGTCTCGTCTAGATCATCCCGGGGATGGAGCTCTGATTCCTCCAGGAGTCCATCACCACGGCATCATTGTTGCAGACGGCGATCCCTTCGGGAGACCTCCAGGCCCGATCGGGAGGTGGTGCCACCAATGCCTTCTACTGCCACGCAGGCTCTGGTTGCAAGAAGAGGGACCGTATTTTACAAAACGATTATGTTGATATTTGGTCCCTGGTTTCTGTGAACATGGTGACAGTCAACAAAGAGCGCCATTTCGAACGCGGTGTGGAACGGAAGCCAAAAGTCGCCAAGACATTTCATAATTGGCTCAAAGCCTTTTCAGTGTTAGGCTGTGTGTTAACTCAAAAAATGCCAGAAAACGTGCCTTAACTGTTTGTTTATTTAGACACCATTTGCCATGCCTTTGGTGGCGTTATGACGAGGAGTTCAGGAGGCATCTTGCTCGAAAAC
Organism: Engystomops pustulosus; assembly: GCA_019512145.1. NCBI lineage: Eukaryota > Metazoa > Chordata > Amphibia > Anura > Leptodactylidae > Engystomops > Engystomops pustulosus. The sequence continues at coordinate 56,766 of WNYA01000333.1, read as the reverse complement.
CTGAGGTCGCCTGGGACACTAAAGCAACTGATCCCTGGTTGCGCTTAGTGACTGCTCAGAAGCCCCTTCCGACTGCAGCCTCCTCGTCCATGGTCCCATTTGCCCCCCAGGGGGTGGGGGCGGCTCGCAGGTCAGGAACGTGTTTTGTGTTTAACGATGGACACTGTCGCTTCTACGGGTCCTGTAAGTTCCGGCATGAGTGCTCCAACTATGGGGGCACCCATCTGCTGTTCCAGCCCGGCTACCACACCCCTCTACGCCCTCAAGGTGGTGGTCGCCACGGGGAACCCAATTTGCATGCTAGAGATGCTACCCTGGCTAAACCTTTATCCCAAGAAAGCGGAAGCCGTCCTACTTAGGACGGGTTTCACTTTCGGTTTCTTTATCCCTTTCAAGCCTAGTAGTTTACCCGTTTTTTCACATAATTTGAAGTCGGTCCGGAATTTTCCTGAGATCGCGAGGATTAAGGTGTCCAAAGAGGTCGAGCTGGGTAGGATGGCGTGTCCCTTTCGGGTTTTGCCCTTTCCTAATTTGCGGATTTCCCCTCTCAGGGTGGTCCCCAAGAAGGAGTCGGGCAAAATCCATTTGATTCATCACCTGTCTTATCCCACCGGTGCATCTGTTAATGACGGCATACATAATGATTTAGTGTCAGTTTCTTATGTTTCCTTCAACTGGGCCATTGAGTTAGTGTGTGCCGCTGGCTCAGGCGCCCTCCTGGCAAAGCCGGATATCGAGTCAGATTGTGTTCAGATTGTGTTCAGATTGTTACCAGTTCATGAAGATTGTTTCCATCTTTTGGGTTGCCAGCTGGACGAGAATTTTTTTTTTTAATTTATGGAATTAGTTTTCCAAATTTTTTTAACAGAATAACAAAAAGAATGAACATTCAGGCTTAGTAGCCTTATGGAACAGGCCAGACGCAGCTGGTGAAAAGGACAAGCATATTATTTTAAGTTTAGCATCAATAAAACAGGTAGAATTTACATTTAACATGTATAGAAAGTACATATAAATGAGCATGATCTCCTGCACTTATATATCTGGGTGTACACTATAGGCTTAAGGGCGCAAATACTGTACTGTCAATCCAGGACGACCATTTTAGGTGAAAGGATTTAGCTCTGTGTTGTTGGACTGCTAACAGCTGTTTGAATGCACAGGTTGAGTTAACTATCTCAAATACTTCATTTGGGAGGGGGCAGGTTTGGGTTTTCCAATGGCGAGTTATCACTTGCTTGGTTGCCATAATCAGATGTGCCACAATTGCTCTGTGAGCTGGTTTAAAGGTTCTCAAGCCTATCATCAAGAGGCTCAGTTTTGGGTGCAGTGTGAGTGGGGTTTTGGTGATTTGGTATATTGCAAGCTTAGTTCCGTTCCAAAGGGCAGCGATCCGGTCACAAGCCCATAGTATGTGTAGGAGGGATCCCTTGTTGCCACAACTTCTCCAACAGTAAGGGGAGGCAGAGAGAAAAATCACATGAAGTCGTGTGGGAGTGTAGTCCCAGCGTAGGGTGGTTTTGATGGCGGCTTCCTGGTGGTTTGTACATCTAAATATTGTATATATGTCGGTAAAGGCCTGCCGCCACTCTTCCGTAGTGATGTTGCAACCTTGGTCTCTACTCCAATTTTTCAGTGGGGCGGTTAGTTGTGTTACGTTTTTGTCTCCCAGGATATTATAAATCGGGGCGATAGTTTTGGATTTGGTGGCAGAATTGTCCATTATTCTGAGCAGTTCATTATTTATGGACAGTGTTTTCCCCCCTAGTGTTTTCAGAAAACTCCCAACTCTATGAACTGTTAGGAACTCAGTAGAGGCAATGTTGTACTTTGAGGACAAGTAGTCATGTTGTAAAGTACCAGTGGGGGTGAGAATGTCATGAAGAGAGGTGATCCCCTTCTCCCTCCACTGTCTTAAGTCAATCCCAGGGATGTGCATCTCAAGAAATTCTAGAGAGACATTGGGGCAGATTTACTTACCCGGCCCATTCGCGATCCAGCGGCGCGTTCTCTGCTCTGGATTCGGGTCCGGCCGGGATTCATGAAGGCAGTTCCTCCGCTGTCCACCAGGTGGCGCTGCTGCGCTGAAAATCGTCTCAACGCGCCGGAATGCACCACCTCGGACCAGGTGAAGGTAAGCGCTCCCCAAGCGACACTTTTTCAGTTTTTAAATGCGGCGGTTTTTCCGAATACGTCAGGTTTTCATTCGGCCACGCCCCCCGATTTCCGTCGCGCGCATGCCAGCGCCGATGCGCCACAATCCGATCGCGTGCACCACAATCCCGGGGCAATTCAGGTACAATCGGCGCAAATCGGAAATATTCGGGTAGCACGTCGGGAAAATGCGAATCGGGCCCTTAGTAAATGACCCCCATTGTGTTTTGGGAGTACCGTGTCTTTCTTGGTGCTAGAGAGAACTTTATGCCAAACCTTGTCTGATGTACTGACTGAGTAAAGATAGGTAAGGGGGGGAGCAATGCCCCATATGCTCGATAGTATTCGTGCCTTCAAGGAGGGGGAGCCCGTGATTTCCTTTTCTAGTTTAACCCATGGGATGTCATCAGATGCAAGCCACCACGAGGTCATTTGGCTAACAATGCAGGCCATGTAATAGTCTTCTAAATTTGGCAAACCCAACCCACCCGCCCTTCTGTGTCTGGTTAGTATTGAGATAGAGGTCCTGGGCTTTTTGTTCTGCCATATAAATTTACTGAGTTGTGTTTTGGTTTGCATAATAAAGCTCTTGGGAAGGGGGATGGGATGGGTCCTCAGAAGGTACATATATTTCGGGAGGACTAGCATTTTAAATATAGCTACTCTACCAAACCACAAAGTCATGAATTGTGAATATTCAGTCAACTCCCGGGTGATTTTTGCAATTAGTGGAGGGAAGTTAAGTTTGTATAAGGAAGCTGTTGGCAAGGACAGTTGAGTGCCCAAGTAGGAAATGTGTTCGGTTTGCCAGTCTAGTTGGTATGTGTCGCGTAGGGCTTTTAATTGATCTGGGGGGAGCGATGCGGGGAGAATCTGGGGTTTTGTCGTGTTGACCTTGTAGTAGGACACCTTTCCAAAGCTTTCTAGAAGCTGGAAGATATGATAGAGGGATGACATGGGCTGGGTGTTCATTAGAATGATGTCATCCGTAAAAAGAGCAATCTTGTGGGTCGTGGATCCCACTTCTATGCCTTTGATCTCTGGATGCATTCTAATTTTTTCGGTGAGGGGTTCAATTGAGAGATTGAAGAAGATTGGGGACAAAGGGCAGCCTTGCCTTGTTCCGTTAGACAAGCGAAAGGATCTAGACAGTGCCCCATTCACAAACACTGACGCGTTGGGATTAGAGTAGAGGGCCTGTATTGCTGAATATATATAGCCCGAAAATCCAAACTTGCGTAGAGCCGAGAAGGCATACGACCAGTTGACTCGGTCAAACGCCTTCTCGGCATCCACTGTCAAGAATGTGGCAGGTATTTGGCGTCGTTCACACAGCTGCATCAGGGAAATAATTCGTCTGGTGTTGTGTGGTGCTTGCCTACCCTTGGTGAATCCCGTCTGATCATCTCGTATTAGTTCTGGAACATAGCTCATTAGCCTAGTAGCCAGGATCTTTGCATATAGTTTGATATCTCCATTGAGTAGCGATATTGGGCGAAAATTGGATGTCTCTGTCGGGGATTTGCCAGGTTTCGGGATGGTAACGACTAATGCCGCTAAGAGATCTGGTGGAAAGCTACCAATTGTGGCCGCTTTATTAAATACTGTAACTAGATGGGGGGCAAGAAGGTGGGTGAATTTATGGTAATAGTCATTAGAGTACCCATCTGGGCCAGGATATTTATTTTTTGTTAGTTGTTTGATGGTTTGTAGTACCTCAGTCAAAGTGATGGGTGAATTCAGTTCTTGCAATTGAGTCATAGAGAGAGAGGGGAGATTCACTCCCCTTAGAAAGTCATCTATGTCGGATTGGGTCGGGGGGGAGATAGAGGGGTTGTCTTTGAGATTGTATAGTGCACTATAATAATCTTTAAATGCGTTGGCAATACCTCTTGGGGCAAGGATCTGCTCCTTGGTGGTGGGGTGAATTATAAATGGAATACGTTTCTTTTGGGCTAGCTTTTTAAACCGTGAGGCGAGGAGACGACCTGTTTTATTGTCTTGTGTATAGAAACACAATTTGAGTTTTTTAAGGTTGTGTTCGTATTTAGATAGAAGTAAGTTGCGTAGGTGATTTCTTTCTTCTTTTATCGCGTTGGAACAAGATGGGGTTGGGTTAGTTTTGTTCAGTGTTTCCCAAGTGTGAATTTTATGTAGGGCCTAAGAGACCTGTTTCTCCCTCTCTCTCTTAACCCTGCCTCCTAGTTTTGAAATTGCGTCCCGCACATACACCTTGTGGGCAGCCATAGTGTTAATTCTTCTACATCATTCGTAGTGTTTAGTCTGAAATAATCCTATACGTAGCCCTCTATTTGTTTAGAGTGCTTGTCGTGGGCTACCAAGTGAGAATTGAGTCTCCATAGATAGTCGCTGTATTTTGGACGTTGGTCGGAAAGGGTGATCGTAACTGGGGCATGGCCGGACCACCCAATGTTACCTATTGCATCATTCTCAACTCAATGTAACAGGGGCTTCTCCACAAGGAATAGGTCAATTCTAGAGTACATTTGGTGTCTTGATGAATAAAAAGAGTAATCTCTTTCATTGGCGTGCTGGGTCCTCCAGACATCAAAAAGAGCGTGGGACCACGGTGTAGGGCTCAGCTGTGGGGGGGTCTGGTTGGGAATTGAGGAACTATCTATTTTAGGGTCGGGTGTGATGTTGAAATCTCCACAAATTAATAGTGGTCCCTTTTGCAGCTTCTTAGCGACTCTCAGCACTTTTTGAATAAAGTGAATTTGGCGCTTATTCGGACCGTATACATTCACAATAGTTAGGTCAATATTGTTGATCGTACATACTATCACAACGTACCTGCTTTGTGGGTCTACCAGCTGTTTGTGTATTGTTAGGTCTAGTGAAGAGTGAAAAGCTATGAGGACTCCTCTTTTTCTTTGGTCAAAAGAGGAGGCAATTATAGTTGGGAAGTTTTTATGTTTTAGAAGGGGAATGGTTGCTCTGTTTGCATGGGTTTCTTGTGCACATATTATTGCACATTTTTGTGTTTGTGCTTCCTTCCAGAGCATAGACCGTTTAAACGGGCTATTTAAACCTCTGGTGTTTAATGACAGTATCTTGACGCCCATTGTGCTAGGATCTAATGTTACTTATAGTCGCTGGGTGTCTGTGTTTTATATACTTTCAATAAGCTAAGTGCAGTCTACTTTTGTTAGGTTAGAGAAAATAGATCTTACTGTTAGTATACCTAAAACAGAGTTAACTAAAACAGTTTACAATTACAAAGAAATTGTAGGTACAGAAATGTACTCAAAACGTGTGTAGGACGGAAAGGACTCAACGTGATCCTGGGCCATCCACAGCTATTGTAATATTTTTCAGAGCCAAAACAAGCAAAACATGGTTTTACGTTATACGACCTGATCAGTCCCCAGGTCTACGATTGCCATCCGTGGCTGGTGGTTTATTCGGTGGTCGATAGTGGTCGTCTTCCAGATTCCAAGAGTCGAGGAGTTGCATACCTTCTGACACCGATGAGACAGCGTGCACTGCATCTTGATACTTTATCAATATTTTGATGGGGAATCCCCACCTGTACTGGATGTTGTGCTGTCCTAGTAGGAAAGTTATTGGGTGAAAGTCTCTCCGTGCCTGGAGGGTTGCTGCCGAGAGGTCTGCGAACATTTTGATCGCTGCATACTGTGACGAGAGGGGTTGATGTTTTCTGGAGTATGCTAAAAGTTGGTCCTTGGCTTGAAAGAAGACAAATCGAGCCAGGACATCTCGAGGTACAGTTTCTGGTAGGTTCTTGGGTTTAGGGACCCTATGGGCCCTATCTATAGCGAGCTCGTGTTCCGCTAGCGTGGGAAGAAGCTGTTTTGTCAGTTGCTGCACGTAATCCAACAGCTTGTGCGCTGGTATGTTTTCTGGGATTCCTCTAAATTTTATATTATTGCCGCGATTGCGATCTCCAATATCTATCATTTTAGATTGAAGTTGTTGGACCTTATCTTTGAGTGCTAGGTGGTTGTCTGCAAGGTCATTATACGCTGAGGCATACTCCGCCATTTTTGTCTCTACGTGTGTGACAGATGCCTGGACTTCTTTGATGGCGGTTTGAAACGGAGTCACCATTTGAAGCATGTTGGCAGTGATAGAGCTTCTTAGGGCTTCCAGAATTCCCTTCAGTGTGTTTTCTGACACTGCTTTTTCAGTAGTTTGGAAGGCGGCAAAAGCATCGTAGGCTGCAGCTATCTCCTTGTCTATAGACTTGCTGACATTTTGGGAAGTGTCCACTGCAGGGTTGTCAGACTGTAATTTCTGGCGCTGCTTCGCTGGGCTAGATGAGGGAGACTGCGCCACATTGTGTCGCTTGGGTTGCCGCTGCGCCACTTTTTTCCCCTGCAAGGGCTGGAGATGCGAGAGCTGTTTAGCGGGTCTATTTGCAGTCGCCATCTTAGATATTATCGGGGACGGCATGTCGGACCACTTACTAGGAATTTCAAATGCAGGAGATGCTCTCTGGTGATCTGGCAGTCTCGGGGGCTGAGAATCCTTCTCTGGAGTCGAAGGTAAGAGGTCCGGTGGCTGAATCTGTTGGAGTTTGGGCTTGCTTAGTCGCGTGCTGCCAACGCCATTATTCTGTCTTTTCCTGACTGCTGGGAAGAAGTGCTGGATTTGCCCGTTTGGCTTGCTGTACTCACTCCTCTTCTTGCCCATATGTTTCTTGGGGTGTCGCTGACCCTTTTCTCTCCAGGCTTTGCAGTCGCTGGCGAGAAGAAGGGGTTTTATGAGCTGTGGTGACACGGAGCTCTGGATCAAGCAGCCATCATGTTCAGCGGCTAAGCCACGCCCCCGACGAGAATTTTTATTACAACATGTGTTTTTCTATGGGCTGCTCCATCTCGTGCTATTACTTTCAACTGTTTAGCACATTTTTGGAGTGGTCCCTACGCTCCCTCACTTCTTCCAGACTGGTTACTCATTATTTGGACAATTTCTGTTTGTTGGTCCTCGTGATTCTTCTTACTGCTCTTTCCTCCTGACTTCATTCCAGGATTTGGCACAGCATTTTGCGTTGCCACTGTCAACTGAAAAAACGGTTATCTTTTCTAGGCAATGAGGCCTGAGGATAAATTGCTGAAATTGCAAATTAGCGCTTGCGGCATGTTTGGCGGCATCAAAAGTGATGCTGCGTGAGGTGCAGTCCTTGTTGGGTCTCTTGGTTTTTGCGTGACGGATTATGCCCATGGGTTGGGTCTTCTCACGTCGCCTTTCTTTGGCTGGATCCGGTACCCGTCGCACAGGGTCAGGATTACACGTAACATAAAAGATGACTTGCAGGTATGGGATCTGTTTTTGTCCTCTTATAATAGGAGGACTTGCTGGCGGGAACCCGCCGTTGCTAGCCCTGATTTGCAGCTGTTCTCTGATGCGTCCGGAAGTTTGGGTTTCAGTGTGCTGTTTGGCTCTGCCTGGTGTGCCGAACCATGGCCCGAATGTTGGCGAGAGAGGGGTTTGTGCGGTAATTTGGCACTTTTAGAGTTGTTTCCCATAGTAGCAGCTGTGGAATTGTGGGGTTCGGCCATGTCCAACAAATCCATAATCTTCTGGACAGATAACATGAGTGTTGTACATGTAGTTAACTGTCTTTCTTCTTCTATTTCAGAGCCCGTCAAATTCCAGGAGTGGATAATTCCGTTGCTGACCCATTGTCTTGTTTTAATTGGCAGCTTTTTCAAAGTCTATGTCCTTTGGCAGATGTGGAGGGAACCACATGCCCAGGCTCCCTATGGTCAACCCTGGAAGCCAGCTTCTCCCGCTGCTGAGATCTACATTGAGTGCTCATGGTAAATCCTGGGGCAAGTGGTGTGCTGCAGCGGGTGGGAGGAGTTGAAATTCAGCTGCAGGGCCGAGGCTTGAAATTACCTTGAAGTTCTTGGAAGGTTTGAGGGCTCAAGGGGTATCGGGTGTAGGTGGGCAACGGTGGTTGGCAGGCGTTTCCTTCTTCTTCAAGCTTTATGGGAGGTCCGATGTAGCACAGGGTTTTTTCATCCGGCAGGTGTTGAAGGTTTGGAAAAAGGGCTCAGTGCGGCAGGAGGCATGTCGCCCTGTCTCGTTCTCTGTTCTACTGCGCCTTTTGCCTTGCTTACATGCAGTGTGTACGGATTCCTTTGAGGTTCTTTTGTTTCGGGCCGCTTTTGTTTTTTGCTTCCTTCGGGACATAGAGAGTGTTGGAGTTGGTTTCACCTAGCGCAGTGTGTCCTGGGGGACTGCTTTTTGAGGATGTGTCAGTCTCAGCAGGAGGATTGAGGTTTCGAATTCGCCATTCCAAGACTGATGTGTTTGGTAAGGGTTGTTGGGTAGCACTGCGTCAGGTAGGGGGTCCTGCTTGCCCGGTGGCCGCTGCAACACCATTTATGGAGGTTAGGGTTGGGGGAACCCAGTTTTTCTCACATTCTGATGGTTCTCCTCTGACTCGTTTCCAATTTACATCCGTGTTTAAAAGGGTGCTTGAGGCAGTAGGCCTTCCATCGGGTGAGTTCGGTACTCACTCCTTTTGTATTGGCGCTGCGACTACTGTGAGTGAATTAGGCCTGTCAGATGCTGATGTGCAGAGAATGGGGCGCTGGCATTCTGATTGCTTTGCAGGTTATATTCGCCCCGATCTGCTTATTTGTTATAGATTCCCGTCCCAATGTGTGGATCCTGGGGCAATCCCACGTCTACTGGGTTGAGCAAAGAGCCATGATACGGCCTGGCGGCAGATCAATGGGTTTCTACAATGCAGATGTTCGTTGGCGGGGAATTTGAGGCCTGCGATGGCTGCAGGCCCTACCGGAACTCGTGGACATCAGCCGCTATGTCGAAGCACCTTCCATCTTGGTTTTACATTTGGGGGGAAACGATTTATGTTTCGTGCATCTAGGTGAATTGATAGCCCTTATTCAGTCTGATTTAGAGCGTTTTTCCTCATTCTTCTAACAATTCATTTTGGTATGGTCTGATATTCTCCCTCGTGGAGTATGGGAAGGCTTTAGGGATGTAGTCACCATCGAGTGAGGGAGGCGACTTCTGAACACCAGAGTGTCGCGTTTTGTTAGTGAAAGAGGCGGTGTAGTGGTCAGGCATTGGGAGTTGGAAGGGGATAACAGGGGCCTGCTGCTGCCTGATGGGGTCCATTTGTCCGATATAGGCTTGGACATTTGCAAGATGGTATTGATAGGGCATTACAGTTGTTGTTGGGGGGTCAGAGTGACATGTAGGTGGTACATGTCATCTTCCGGGGCGGTTTTTTATCAGGTTTGTGACCTGCATGCCCTCTGAAAGGCGGGCTCACAGGTGCCCGGGTTTATCTGTTATATTTAACAGTACTACTCTACGAGTAGAAGTTACTTGTTATAAGTTAAATAAAGCTGTGGCCGACTCTCTAGTCGTCATACCACAAAGTTAAAAGTCAAACGTGTCTGTGGTCTTTTCTGGTTGGGTTAAAGGGGGCATTTGGGAGGGCCTATCTGGGTTTTGGGGAAAGGATATGCAGGCAGTCTCAAAATGTTTTTTTTCCTAAATAAGATTGATCATTTCTTGGCACATTACTATGATGGATTTTCCTCTATTGATCCTTGATCAGTTTGTCACATATTTCTAGTAACTTCTTTCTTAAAGTCAAACCTACTTTCAGAAAATTTTACTTCTTGAGGGAGAAATTTTGTTAACCTCCAGACATTCTCTAAGGATCAGACGTTTCCCTTCTAAGGAGACACAGGAGACACAGGAGACGCATGAGATGCATGAGACACAGGAGACACATGAGGTCACAAGGAGCTTTGTATAGAGTCATCCACCTACTGTGTGTATTATATATATGTGGCTCATTATATGTATGGGGCAGTTGTCTGATCGGCTCCCGAGGTCCCAAGGTCTGTACTTTGTATTTCTATTATGTTACATTCATGTCAGTTTCTTTTATCTATCCATGTAATAATAATGGGAAGGTGAAAATTGTTTCCAAAGATTTCGAAAAAAATGGAATCGTCTGATGTTGGTTCATTGTAGGTTATTAATGTAGAAGTGACCTGGGGACCATCTATGGAGATCGTAGATACTCCAGATGTATGCCCAAATGTAGAAAAAGGAGACAAGTCATCGGTATCCTAGTGCAGTGCGTAGAGGGAATAATCAGGATATTAGTTGGTAAATGCTCTCACCTTGTAGCGCTATTTAGGGCGCTTTGAGTGATCTCTCTAGGCGGCTGACGGCTTCCACCTCCTAGCGTTGATCTGCACCAGGGAAGTCAGACGGCGCTATTGTGATACAGTGGAAGGACCCAAATGTGGCTTTGGAGGTATCGGATGCTCCTGGCGCTCAGGCATACAAAGTTCTTCGGATTAGTTTCTTTCAAAGACTTTTTATTGCAACGCGTTTCGTCTCGTCTCATGCCAGACAAAGGCTTGGATTCCGAGCCGAAACGCGTTGTAGGTTATTGTGTTCTATGTTGATGATGATGGTTATTATTACAGGTATAAAGCAATGTGGAAGGCCCAGCACTTCCTTATATTATGTGAGCAGCTGCTTTATGGACCTTTCTATGATGGATTATGGTGTTGTTGTTTTTTTTAATTCAATGACTGAACTTTCATCATTTCTTAAAGCTCCACTTGTTTACTCCATCTGGACTTATGAATCCAAAAATAACTTCACACCTAACACAGTAAATAAACTGGGACATTCTGATTTTTTTTCCATTGATATCAAAGGCTTCTGTTAGGAGTTCTCAAGGTAAACACAATAATAGTAATAAGAACAGCACAGATAACAATAATAATAATGATAAAGCTTTATATGTATAGCGCCATCATAGTCTGCAGTGCTGTACAGATCATGGGGACCATAGATATATAAAATAAGATGTAACAGAGTAATAACCATAAGGAAATTGACGCTTTTCGGCTTTAGTCCTTACTCCTGGGATAATGAGAAAGATGTAAAGCTGAAATGGGTCCATTTTCTTGTAGTTCACACTTTTTTTGCTGTTTTTTTCTCTAATAAAGGTGAATTCTACTGGAATTCAATGTATGACTCAGGAATATAGGTTCATGCATTTCCTTAAGATAAGATGAGTCCCCGACAAATCCTAAAAGTAAATATCAGTAGCTGATATCCAAGTCTTCTGCCTGGAGAGGATGGTAAGAAAGTGTCCAAAGTTGCTTTAATTGTAAGGGAAGTTGCTATATATTCCCCCTAAAGGTATTTTATAACAAGGTCCTATACCAGTGGTGGCGAGCCTATGGCACGGGTGCCAGAGGTGGCACTCAGAGCCCTTTCTCTGGGCACCCAGGGCTTCACCCCAGCACAAAATTTGGTAGACATGACTCAAGGTTTCCTCCTGCGATCCAAAGCTATTTTAAAGCGACACCTTCTTGGCTGCCAGGACAACACAAGAAGCAAAAAGGTATGGACAGAGATGGATTATGGTTGGAGCTTCCTCTTCAGGGGACACTGGAAGGAAGCTACAATCCAAATTTTCTTTCTATTGTATTGGTGTCCTCAGAACACCAATACTATTAAGACTTATGATACAGTTGGGATCAATAGGTTATTGCTTAAATTGTCATCTTGGCACTTTGCGACATAAAAGTAGGTTTTGGTTGTAGTTTGGGCACTCTGTGTCTAAAAGGTTCGCCATCAGTGTCCTAAACGATTTAGTTAATTTTTTCCAAATTTTTTTTTAATTTTCAGTTTTCACTAAAATCATAATGGAAGCCTAAAACTATCAGAAATTAATTGAGATCAACTGACATTGTATTAGGTGTGTTAGTCTTCCATTGTTATTGTATATAAAAGATTCGTCTTAAGTCCATCAGAAAATATCTGAATTCCATTTGTTGCCTGAGAATTGTCCGATCTGTTCCAATCCTATCAATTGATTTGCTCATCTCTAACACTTTTCATAAAGTAATTCTTAATGATTTGTAATTACATCAACTCCTGATCCAGATCTTCCATTTTTTTTATTGTTTTAGTCATCTCTATGTAAAACACATATGATCAATTTAAAAGTTTAAAGTTTAAAAAAATAATTATTTTTTTTTTCAATTGATCAGAATAAGAGCACCCTATGGACTCCTGACAACTTTTACTAATCTGAACTAATCCATTCCATGGACGTCCACCACGTCAATCCAAATAGTGGTTGCTACGTCATATAATCTGAAGTTGCGTTGGATTTGCTTCTTTCCATATGTCGTTATACCTGCAGAGCAATGAGACTGTGGTCACCGAGTTTTTTCTTTTAGGATTTCAAGGTGGTCAACTTTTAAGAAATTATCTATTCTTGTTGTTCCTTGTTATTTCTGGGGCAACAATTTGTGGGAATCTTCTGATTATATTATTGGTATCTACAAGTGAGATCCTCCACACCCCCATGTACTTCTTCATCTCACAACTGTCCATCAGTGACATCTTGGTAACTTTAGACATTGTCCCCAACCTGCTCCACATCCTTCTTTACAACGGGGGGACTATTACTTTTGCTGATTGTTTCACCCAGTTTTATTTCTTCTGCTCCTCAGATGTGTTTGAGTGTCTCCTCCTCACGGTGATGTCATATGACCGATATGTGGCCATCAGTAACCCCCTCCGCTACACCTCTGTCATGACCAGTTCATACTGTGGGAAGCTGATCTCTATGTGTTACCTTTTGGGTTTTTTTGTTTCATTCATTCTGACCATTACACCATCAAAACTACATTTCTGTGGCCCCAATATCGTTGACCATTTTTATTGTGACCTTGTACCTTTTCTAGAACTTTCCTGCTCTAACAACTTCTTCGTTTATTTGGAGATTTATGGTTTAGGTGCTCCAATTATAATAACATCCACCACAATCATTATATGGTCTTATGCTGAGATTATTTTAGCAATACTAAGGATCTCATCCAGTATCGGGAGACAGAAAGCCTTCTCCACCTGTAGCTCCCACCTCACTGTGGTCTCCATATTCTTCTGGAGCATATTCAGTGTTTATGTAGCTCCAGCACAAGCGCGACAGTCAACCATCAGTAAAGTTGCATCTTTGCTATATACTGTGTTCACTCCACTCATCAATCCAATCATTTACAGCTTTAGAAATAAAGATATTAAAAAAGCCATAGAAGAAAAATTCCATAAACAATCTTGATAGTTCCTGTGCTTCCAGGTCCTCCACTGCTGGTCCTGGCGCTGACTGATACAGAGGAAATGGTTTGTTCTTTGTGTTGCCTCTGGGACCAAAGGCAAATAGTGTGATCAATGAAGGTCTTGAGTGTAGGACCACAAGTCTTCTGATATTGCTTATCTAATCTCTGCATATTTCTCTCTTTAAGGCACCTTTCACATGACAGTATGACACAACCGGAACCGGATGTAGCATATGTACGACTGGAGAGGTGGAGGGGTGAGAGCTCCTCTTCCTTTCCCTCTCCATAGGAAGTGATACGGTTATGATGTAAATCCAACGAAAGTGAGGTCATGTCCTATCTTCTCCGGTGTGGCCGCACGGCTAGGGTAAATGGATGACATTATTGACCATTGCAGTAAATATGTACGTGTGCTACCCATATGGAAACGGTATGGTAGGGGGAGCACCCAGATGTTTTCATAGGTTCGTGTGAAAGGGGCCTTAGCACCATTAGGATTTCTCTAAAGATAAAATATATGGATCTTCCTTTATCATTATTGGGAGGAAACCATTTTTATAAGAGTTTGTTACTATTTCTAATATAGACTACTCCTGTGTTGCTAAGGCATTTTTAAGGATCTTTATTTAGGTATATATCTTCTGGATATGAGGGCATCTCATGTGTCATGTGTCATGTATTGTTAGATACTGTAGATAAATGGTAACAGAAAATATCTTGACCTGGACTTTGAGGAACAATTGACCTGCTTAGAGAGGATGAGGCTAAACTAGAAGCATCTAATATCAACATTGGGGCAGATTTACTTACCTGGTCCATTTGCGATCCTGCGGCGGCGCTCTCGCTGCGGTGGATTAGGGTCCAGCCAGGATTCACTAAAGTAGTTCCTCCGACGTCCACCAGGTGGCGCTGCTGCGCTGAAGTCCCCTGAGGCCCGCCGGAATGCACTGAAGTTCACCGGCCTATTCCTGATGAAGGTAAGTGCGAGTCCCTCGACACGTTTTTTTAAAAAATGCAACGTTTTTTTTCCGAATCCGTCGGGTTTTCGTTTGGCCACGGCCCCCGATTTCCGTCGCGTGCATGCCAGCGCCGATGCGCCACAATCCGATCGCGTGCACCAAAATCCGGGGGCAATACAGGGAAAATCTGCGCAAATCGGAAATATTCGGGTAACACGTTGGGAAAACGCGAATCGGGCCCTTAGTAAATGACCCCCATTGTGTCAAAAGAAACTGTAAGGAAGAGATCTAATTTGCTGTTAAAGGGAACTTGATATCAAAAATTGCTCTAATAAACCATTACCAGTATGTTGTCAAGCAGCTGAGAACTTTCTAGATGATGTTTCTTTCATGGTCTACTGTGATGGCAGCATCCGGAAAATCAACTTTGAAGTTAGATGTAAATGGTTTTATAAAGTCAAGGAGGAGGAGAGTGTAACATTGCAGTGAAGCTTTTCCTGAATTAGAACGCCCCCTTCCCTGTAATTGATGGTCCTGCATCTAGAGACATCATTGGTCAGATCTCCTGTCCGGTTGCACAATGTCAATAACATGGTAGGAGGTTTCAGAGGCAGATAGGGCTTGACTTCTCCGCCTCCTTGACTTTATACATCTAACTTCAAAGTTTAATTTCTGGATGATGTCACCGAGCTGGGTCATGAAGGAAGCATGATCTAGAAGCTGTTCAACTCCTTCACAACATATTGGCAGTATTTATTACGGCAATTTCTGATGACAGGTTCCCTTTAAAGGAAAACTACCACTGGGATAGTTGTGATTTAGACTATTTATAATTACAGGTCGGGGGTTAGTAGTCTGTAACAGAACATGTTTTCTTTAAGCTTTGAATAGCGTCATCCCGGAAAAAGACTACTTTTTAAAATATCCTAATTAGCGCCTGACGCTCCTGCGCACGGGAGACCCGTCGCTTCTTTATCTGGTAATTTTGTTCGCCACCAATCTTTGATTTACTCACACTCCCTTCTACCCTTCTGGCTGAGAGACAGTGATGTCATCCAGGTCTCGGGAAGTCTCGTGAAAGCGATCCGTCAGATGGGACTGCTTAATAGCGATGTACACTGCGCATGCGAGAGACTTCCCAAGAGTTGGATGATGTCTCCATCATCGCGCATGCGCAGTGTACATCACTATCCTGCAGCTGCATCTGATGTCACTGGCTCTTGGGCCGATGGATGGGAGGGAGTTCTAGTAAATCATAGAACAGAGATGCGCATAATTACTAGATAAAGAAGCGCCAGGCCGCCTGTTCCATGTGCTCAGGAACACCCAGCGCTAATAAGAATAAGTAGTTTTTCTCTGGGATGACACTATTTAAAGCTTAACGAAAACATGTTCTGTTACAAAGTACTCACCCCCGACCTGTAAGTATAAATGTATTAATGCTTTTGTGGAATTAATATGAAGATGATATTATGGAAATCCTGGAAGAGGTAGACATATGGAGAATGATGGGAGTTCATAACATATTTTGGCTCTATAAATTACCCTCTGGGGACATGAAAAGTTTTATTAATCACAAACATGAAGATGTTTCAGCTTCATTTTTCTGACACTATGTTTAAAAATTATGTAAATTTTAAAAAACCTTATAAACTGGCTGCACCAGTTGTCTGCTGTAGTTTGCACATAGTTCGCAGGTGTAAGCTGCTGGCTCTAGCTATGGGTCACAGCTGTACTGGGTCCACCACAACACAAAATTCTGCACCTAAAGGGGTGTTCTGGGGCCGATTCACATCATGCACCATATTTATGCCAAAAGTCAGACAGAAATGTGGCTTGCACCAGTTAAACTGAGTGCACCGAAATAACTGGTATACTCAGTAAAAGGAAACCTACCACCACGGATCTACCTATTAAGTATGTACGTATGTAAGGATAGGCCTTTGTAGAGCTAATCCTTTGGTCCCCTGTATCTTTTGTAATCTTTAATCGGGGAGTATGCAAATTTTCAAATATGCAAAGAGGCTACTGGGGCGTGGAGTAGCCGGAGCTGAGGCTACACGGAACTGCTATTCCACGCCCCAGTAGCCTCTTTGATCTTCCTACCAGATAGCTTCAGTGTGCAGCTACGGGGAGCTGTGTGCACTCGTTTACTAAACTGGAGTCCTGCGCATGCGCTAAGGCTTTGGAGCCCAGATCACTCAGCCACCGGCCTAGGTTCTGCGCATGCGCAGATGTCAGGCTTCGCGGACGAATGTGCGCAGCTCCTCGAAGCGTTGTGCTGAAGATATCTGGTAGCAGGATCAAAGAGGCTACTAGGGCATGGAGTAGCCGCCATGTAGCCTCAGCTCTGGCTACTACACTATCTTGCAAAAGATATAGGGGACTAAAGGATCAGCCCTAAAAAGGGCTATCCTTACATACATTAGATGCACCTACTACCGGATCTACCTTAATAGTTAGATACATGGTGGTAGGTTTCCTTTAAAGTTCAACTTGTGCGTGCATAATGCGCCAGATTATTTAAGACGTGCGCCGATCTTCATCTGGAGCACTCTGCACATTTGTGTGGCACCTAGTGTGCTGTTTCCCTCACTATTAATAAATGTGGCCCATAGAGTAAGCTGAAGGATTTTTCTTTAGAGCCTCCCCAGAAGACCACAGCTGTGAGCAGAGCACTTATTAAAGCTGCACCTGACTGTGATTATCTTAGGCCCCTTCCACACTTGCGTTTTTCACGTGCGTTTTCTGCGCGTGCTTTTAACGTGCAGAACTTGCATTGCACTCTGACCCATTGTAATCAATGGGCTTTTTCAGACTTGCATTTTTATTCACGCGCACACGCACGTTTTTTTTGATGCACGTTTAAATCTCATCATGCTCTACTTTTGCAAGTCTATGGAGACGCATCAAAAACGCATCGCACTTTGAGACACTTGCAAGTGCAATGCGTTTTTCAATCATCAATTGCCATAGAAAAGCTAGAGCTCAGTCCTGAGTCCATTTCTCACGCATTATCTGCGCGTGAAAAACGCATTGAAATTGCATTGAAAATGTGCGTGAAAAACTGAGACACTGAGCAAACTCTGACTGAAAACTGATTGCACTCTGATCAAACTCTGACGTGATCTGCAACACAAGTGTGGAAGGGGCCTTACCTAAAATTCCTTTCAGAGCTTTTTTTTTTTTAAGAATCCCTTTGAATTTGTATATTATTCACACAAGTTGTTATTTGTAACAAGTTGGTATTTTTGGAGGGGCAGTGAGCTTGGTAAGGTTTTTGAGATTTTTGAAAAAAAAGTAGCAAAAAATTGCCGAAAATAATTTTTAGTAAGTGGCCGGTTAGAAACTAGGTGGGTGAGAAATCTCAAGACTGAAGTGCTGGTGCGATAGATGCACCAAATATAATACATTAGGCACAAATTAAGTCATTGTAGGCTCCAGCCAAAGTGACTTTATAAATTCCCTCCATTATAAACCTTCTGTTGTGAGTAATTTGATATACTACACTGATATAAAATCCTTTACCTATTTTTCACCCATTAAGGCAGGTTCCTGTAATGTACAGTAGTATATACCTTTTAGGGCTAATTCATTTGTGGCCCAGAGCTTTTATACATTTTAATTCCCCTAATATGCAAATTTTCTAAAGAGTCTACAGGGGCGTGGAGAAGCCGGAGCTGAGGCTACACGGCGCGGATACTCTACGCCCCAGTAGTCTCTTGTGTTCCGCCTACCAATATATCTTCTGCGCGCGGCTACAAAGACCTGGGCACACTCAACTGCGACGCTGGGTTCTGCGTATTCGCGGTCTCGGCTTTGAAGACACAGAGCCCGTCTTTGCGTACGATGCTTTGGTAGGCGGAACGCAAGAGGCAGGTGGTAGGTTGGTGGTGGTAGGTTTCCTTTAAGTTTCTTCAACTTATTGTACAGTGCCGGGGAATTTCTACTGCTCTATATAAATAATAATAACAAGAATAATAATGAAAGTTTGTGCTCATTATTATTTGCATCAAATTCAAATATTTTTAAAATATTCAGCAAATTCATTAACCTTTTAATTACATATTGGGATCCTAGACCTCTAGAAGCCCTATCAGCATTTGAAGGCGGTCATTAAGGGTACTTCTTCTGATGCAACGCTTTTCTACAGAGATGCGCCAGAAATAGATTGCGGGACATTGTTTTTCACTGGTGCCGGGCTCTGATGGCACCTGAGATTTGACCCCCTTCCCCTCCGGTGAGCTTACCGGGGGATCCGATCCCTCCTACCGCAGCCCCGGGGTCTGGCATGTGCCCCGAGGTTGCCAGTTCTTCTTTACATGGGGTTCTGCCTCCTTGCAGGACCTGGCACATGGTCAGTTACTTACACTGTACACTGCAATACAAGTGTATTGCAGTCTAATGGCTTGAACAAGCGATCCGATGAACCATTGTTCAAGCCCAAAAGTTACAAAAGGGAAAAAAAAACCATTAAAAATCATTTTATAATAATAATTAAATAAATAAATGAGTTCCATAATCTCACCAGTTACACATAAAATGCAAATAAAGTGTATAAAACACAAAAAAACAAAAACACATACATCTTTGGTATCACTGCGTGCGTACTAATGTGTACAACAAATCTAAATCAGTGAAATTCACGCCTGTGAACGAAAAAGAAAAACACGAAATGTAATGTGCTTTAATATGATATGACTGAAAAGAACAACTCTTTTTGCAAAAAAAACAAAAACAAAAACAGCCCTCGATCACATCTGTCAACAGAAAAATACAGAAGTTATGGCCCTGAAAAGTTCTTTGATAATAAAAACAATGCAATTTTCTCCAATACTGGTTTTTCTCAGTAAAATTGAGTAAAGATAAGAAAAACTCAATAAAAGAAGTATCACCGCAATCGCAGTAACCATAGAATAAAGAATAAATATTATTTTTACATTATGGTGAGCGCTAAAAAAAAAAATACAAATTGTAAAAAAAAAAAAAAAAAAAAAAAAAAAAAAAAAAAAAAAAAAAAAAATTTATTCATTATGAAACCATCTGGTTTGGCCTAAATGAATGTATTTTCCCAAAAAATTCAAAAGTTTCTAAATTGCACTTCCATTTTGTTTTAACCCATGTGAATTACCGTATATAATCGAGTATAAGCCGATCCAAGTATAAGCCGAGGACCCTAATTTTACCACAAAAAACTGGTAAAACCTATATATTTTTTACTCGAGTATAAGCCGAGTTTGGGTTTCCAGCACATTTTTTGTGCTGAAAAACTAGGCTTATACTCGAGTATATGTGGTACTTAAATGGTTAATAGACTTTAATAGAAGATGTTACACACGTTGAGGGGTGTAGTTTATATAGTGGGGTAATTTATGGGGTTTTACTATTATTTAAGCCTTTCAAAGTCACTTAAAAGTTGAGTTCCCCCTCAAAATGTGAGTTTTGGTGATTTTAATGAAAATGAGAAAAATCGCACCTAAAGTTCTGCGCCTTATAATATCCTAGAAAAATGACCGGAAGCATAAAATATCATCCCAACATAAAGAAGACATTCCGGAAATGCTTTTAAGTATTTTGGATAGGTTTACTTCCTGTCTGGAATGAAGAACATTTCAAACTTTAAAAAATGAAGAATTTTTACAAACTTTTGCCAAATTTTCATTTTTTTTCAGAACGAAACGCAAAACTTATCACTTAAATGTTATGAAGTACAATGTGTCTTGAGAAAACAATCTCAAAATCACCTGGACATGTTAAAGCATGTGTCTTGAGAAAACAATCTCAAAATCACCTGGACATGTTAAAGCATTCCAAAGTTATAACCAAATATTGTGACACATGTCAGCTTCAAAAAATCCAGTCTGGTCATTAAGTTGGAAACAAGCGTCGGAGATAAGGGGTTAAATGTTGGGGACATACACTTTTATCTCATGTCATCTATTTGAAAAAATAGTCACTAAGAATTTTTTTTGTTGTTAACATATTAACAAATATAAGGAAAAGAAGGAAGAGTCAGGATTAGTTGTTTTCATAATTTGCACAAAATTTGTTAACCCATACTATTAACCCCTTAAACCACCGTGACGTTAGGGAACGTCATGGTGAGCTTCTGTTTGTCATGTGGATCGCACAGGCTCTGTACTTGACAGCCAAGTCCCCGCACAAGCAGCTGGGATAATGATAGTTGCTATGCCGCTTTTTAACCCTGTAGACGCTGCAGTCAAACATGATTAAAGGGGACCTAAAAGGGTCCTCTCGACGTTTACCCCCAACCTCCCTGCACGCCAAGTATGCCATGTCAGCCCGGGGTCCGATGAAGGACCCCATGGCTGCCTTGTTTTACTGCCAGCAGTGCAGATGTTAGCCTATCAGTATGGCAGTGTATTAAGTCACAGAGGGGGGACAAAAAAAAGTTTAATAAAAAATTTGGTACAAAATAAAAGTCCCATAAATGTTCCATATAGTGTAAAACTCCCAAAACAAAATAAAACATGAAAATTCACCACACAAAAAGCACATATAGCACATTGCCACATCCGTGACAACTCCTACAATAAAATAAAATAATTACTGAACCCGTATGGTGAAGGCCTTGAAAAAATAAGTAAAAAACAAAGCGAAAATTATGATTTTTGTGTATCCAACAAATAAAAACAAAACATAAAAAGATATCAAAAAGTTACATTTACATAATACAAAAATAGTACAACTCAAAACAGCTCAATCAACAGAATAATAAAAACATTACACCGCTTAGTCGACGGGAATGCAAAATCAAAGGTTTTCTTCCTCCGTTAGTTTTTATTTTTTTGAACAAGTCAACCATAAAAAAGCTATATGAATGGGATATCACCGTAACCATAGTGACCCATAGAACATTAGTAACATGTTATCTATGCTATTTATTGTAAAAAACACAAAAAAAAATATTACTGAATATAATTTTTCTGCGACCCTCCTCCTAAAGGTCAAAAAGGCAATGCAACATAGCGCCTGAAATCTGTTCCAGCAAAATCCGCCACTAGACGCTCCTTCCCTTCCAAGCCTGACAGTGTGGCCATAGCAGTTTGTGATCACATGTGGGATATTGCTGCATTCAGCAGAAACTGGGTAACAAACTATGGGGGCATTTACTTCTTTAACCTCTTCTTTAACATGCCAGAGCATGTTTTTTTTGGAAAAAGATTATCATGTACACAAAGCAATGTAATTACTTTCTATAAACCATGATAAATTCTCTGGGTGGTGCAGATTCCAAACTAGGGAATTTATAGGGAGCTGGGGAAAACAATGCAATTTTATCCATACTGGTTTTTCTCAGTAAATTGAGTAAAGATAAGAAAACTCAAAAAAAAAGTATCCACCGCAATCGCAGTAACCAGATAAGAAATAAATATTATTTTTACATTTGGTGAGCGCTAAAAAAAAAAATACAAATTGTTGATTGTGGTATCGCTAAATTCAGGAGAAATTGGGCATCAACTTTGCAGAGCATTTCATTATTTATGTCATTATGAACCATCAGTTTTGCCTAAATTATGTAATTTTCCCAAAATTCTAAAGTTTTCTAAATTGCACTTCATTTGTTTTTAACCATGTGAATTACCACATCTACCGCGTATAAGCCGCTTCCAAGATAAGCCGAGGACCTTATTTTACCACAAAAAACTGGTAAAACCTATATATTTGTTACTTGAGTATAAGCCGAGTTTGGGTTTCCAGCAATTTTTTTGTGCTGAAAAACTAGCTTATACTCAGTATATTGGTACTTAATGGTTAATAGACTTTAATAGAAGATGTTACATAGTTGAGTGGTGTAGTTTAGTTATATGTGGGGATTTATGGGGTTTACTTTCCAAAGTCAACTTAAAAGATGAGTTCCCCCTAAATGTGAGTTTGGTGATTTTAATGAATAATGAAAAAGAAAATCGCACCTAAAGTTGCGCCTCATAATATCCCTAGAAAAATGGAGGGAACGCACATAAAATATCATCTCCAACATAAAGAAGACATTCCGGAAATGCTTTAGTATTTGGATTAGGTTTTACTTCCTGTCTGGAATGAAGAACATTTCAAACTTTAAAAAATGAAGAATTTTTACAAACTTTTGCACAAATTTTCAGTGGGCCATAGCAGTTTTGTGAGCACATGTGGGATATTGCTGCATTCAGCAGAAACTGGGTAACAACTAGGGGGCATTACTTCTTTAAACCCCTTCTTTAACATGCCAGAGCATGTTTTTTTGGAAAGATTATCATGACACAAAGCAATGTAATTACTTTCTATAAACCATGATAAATTCTCTGGGTGGTGCAGATTCCAAACTAGGGAATTTATAGGGAGCTGGGGTAGGGGGGGGGGTGTCTCTGTTCTCGTAGCTTAGGAATTTTTCAAATTTATAATGGCACCTTAAAACAACGTAATCAAAATCTGCCCTCTAAAGCTCAACAGCTCCTTCCATTCTGCTGTGGCCCTAAAGTAGTTTACTTTGACATGTAAGGTATTGCACTACTCGTAAGACACTGAACAAAATCTGATATGTGTTTTCTCATTTTATCCTGTAATGTGTAAATTTTAGAACTAAATAATCATTTTATTGTCAAAATGTATAAATATTAAATAGAACCTCCATTTTGTGTTTATTCTTGTGAGAAGCTTAAAGGAAACCTACCACCACCAATTAAGGTAGATCCGATGGCAGGTTCCTCTCATGCATAGTTGTATAACCCTTTTTAGGGCTAATTCTTTGGTGGCCCATAACTTTTGGAAATTTTAATTCATACAATATTCAAATTTTCTAAAGAGGCTACTGGGGCGTGGAGTAGCCAGAGCCCCAGTGGCTACTGGGGCGTGGAGTAGCCAGAGCCCCAGTAGCCTCTTGTGTTCAACCTACCCTGACATCTTCAGCGCGCAGCTCCTGGTAGCACTTGTCAGTGCGCAGTAGCTCTGGCTTCAGAAGAGCCGGGGGCATGCCCAGAACCCAGCTTCTCAGACGAGTGCGAGCAGCTACCAGGAGCTGTGCGCTAAAGATGTCAGGGTAGGTGGAACACAAGAGGCTACTGCAGAGTTGAATATTCGCACAGTGTAGCCTCAGCTCCAGCTACTCCACGCCCCAGTAGCCTCTTTAGAAAATTTGAATATTGTGTGAATCAAAATTTTCAAAAGTTATAGGCCAACAAAGAATTAAGAAGGGTTATACAACTCTAGATAAGAGGAACCTGCCACCGGATCTACCTTAAAAGGTAGATCCGCGGTGGTAGGTTTCCTTTAAAGGGTTAACAAGCTTACCAAAGGCTGTTCTGAATAGTTTGAGGAGTGCAGTTTTAAAATTGTGCAATTTTTTGGGATGCTTCAAATAAATAGAACTTTGAAAACCCTTACGAAGATGAATTGTCCTCTAAAAATATAAAATCTGAAATTTACTTGAACATTTTTAAAATAGCTGTTTTAAAATGTATCGTCCTAATACAATAAATTAACCAAACAATGTCAGCATAAAGCAGACGTATGGTTAACAATAAATTAACCAAACAATGTCAGCATAAAGCAGACGTATGGTTAATGTTAGTTGGCAATGATTGGACCGTCTAACAAAAACATCATTAATCACCTCAAATATTACATCAATTATAATCGAACAAAAACATCATTAATCACCTCAAATATTACATCAATTATAATCGGAAATCACACTATTGGTTTTGTCTGCCTAAAAAAAGGTTAAAAATTATCCAAACAGAAAATAAGTGAAGAGATAAATAAATAGAAAATGGTGTTTATTTGTTTATTTTTGCCAAAGACCAAAAAACTCTCCAGGTTTGGTATCGTATCGTGTCACACATCGGGCGAGATCCCGATTCATTAATTTATAGAAGAATTTATCTTTGTGATGGTTTGCTGTACGGCTTTCCAAATATCCTTATTTCTTAAGCTGTAGATAATGGGATTACTCAGAGGGGTAAATACAGTATAGAGCAGGGACAGGATCTTACTGATGGTCATTGTTTCTGTTTTTGTTGGAAAAGTATAGACACCAAACATAGTGTAGTAAAATATAGAGACCACAGCAAGGTGCGAGCTGCAGGTGGAGAAGGCTTTAGGTCTTCCCGTAGTAGATGGGATCTTCTGCAGGTGGAGAAGGCTTTAGGTCTTCCCGTAGTAGATGGGATCTTCAAGATTGTAGAAACTATCCTACTATATGAGAAAACAATCAATGTGGTTGGGACGATAACTGCAGGAATGGTGAGCACATAAATCTCTAACTTAACAACGAAAGTGTCCGAACAGGAAATCTCCAGTAAGGGAAGGAGGTCACAGAAGAAGTGGTCGATAATATTTGGGCCACAAAAACTCAGCATTGACACGTTAATGTTATAAATCAATATGAAGGACAATCCGGACAACCAGCAGATGACGACCAGCTTCACACAATGTGGATGTGTCATGATGGAAGAGTAGCGGAGGGGGTTACAGATGGCCACATACCTGTCATAGGACATCACTGCCAGGAGAAGACATTCAAAGGCTTCCGAAGCACAGAAAAAAAATAACTGTGTAATGCAGTTGGTAAAAGTCATGGACCCCCCATTATTGAGTAGGATGTGGAGCATGTTGGGGGCAATCGTTGAGCTCAATATGGTGTCACTGATGGACAGTTGTGAGATGAAGAAGTACATGGGAGTGTGGAGAATCTTACTGGTGGACACCAGGGCGATGATCAGGAGGTTCCCACATATTGTTATACAGTAGATCACTAGAAGTAGAGAGAACACAAAAACTCTGGAATGTTGATCAAGCTGGAATCCTAAAAGCACAAATTCTGTGACGATTGTCTGATTTTTCTCCTAGTAATAAAGAAAAAAGAAAAGTATAGACACCAAACATAGAATAGTAAAATATAGAGACCACAGCAAGCTTCACCAAAGGTCACAGTGGGCAGAGAGGTCTGTATTTAACTAGAGGTCGTCTGTAAGTCGGGTGTCCTTAAGTAAGGGACCGCCTGTATAAGAGTCTAAGTGTGACAGAGGACATGTAACAAACTACATCACACATGACATACAAGACAAACTAGTAAATGAACTATTCGGCTGAAAACCTTACCAACCACCACTGATTCTTCATTGAATAATTTGTCCGTGTGTATTGTGGGGTTACAGCACATGGAAGCGAGAAAGACCATACAATGTGTAGACGTCTATACACGGAACATTACTGGACCCAACAGAATGTCCTTAAAACAAAGTAGAAAATTTTCCCTTAATAAACGTCCTTACAGATCAAGGACGAAAATGACAATGAAAATTGAAAATGATACGGAGGAATTTGTGCATCAAGGTGTCGCAACGAGACAGTGTCAGAACGTCAGTACATCAATATTTTTCATGTTCTTCTCTTTCTGGTTTTAAGCAGAAATATTTTTTTCATCAGTTATTTGCCCTTGTCTTGATATTATTCCCTGATTATATTTTCATCTTCTTTTTGCCCTTGTCTTGATATTATTCCCTGATTATATTTTCATCTTCTTGTGCGCTCGATGGGAATGTAACCTTCTGTATAGATCAGAGCTCGGAGCTGGGGCCTAAACCAAATAATTGCACCTAATTGTTCTTACATTTAAATGTATTAATGGACTTATTTTTCCATGCATTTCTTGAATCTGATAACGTGTGTATCTTTTTAGTACCACACAGAAAATACCATTGACATACAGTAAAAGTATCTTTTTAGTACCACACAGAAAATACCATTGACATACAGTAAAAGAGATCAGTTGAGAGGCTGCCATAGTTGTTCTTGGTTATCACTAGAGGAGATCAGTTGAGAGGCTGCCATAGTTGTTCTTGGTTATCACTAGAGATTGGCAAATCGATTCTAACAAAGTGGAATTCGTTTCAAATTTCAGGAAAACTTTGGTTCGGCACAAATCCGAAGTTAATGGTGATTCGTGGGCACAATTTTTTCCCCCTTTATTAGCAAAATGGGTGCGAGCACAACGTGTTACATGGGACAGAGAACTATGGGAAGAATAAAGGAACACCCTTGATCACATGTGCAGACATGTAAGCCAATCAGCGACCGACAGGCTTATATAATGTCACAGCCCTATAGAAACAGACAGCCATTTGCCATCTTGTCATTTCACACTGCATCTCTAGCATCCAGCTGCTTGTACTCAGTAGCTGATGGAGGGATTTTTTCTCAAAGTCCAGGGTATCTCTGGGTGGTGCAGATTCCAAACTAGGGAATTTATAGGGAGCTGGGGTAGGGGGGGGGGTGTCTCTGTTCTCGTAGCTTAGGAATTTTTCAAATTTATAATGGCACCTTAAAACAACGTAATCAAAATCTGCCCTCTAAAGCTCAACAGCTCCTTCCATTCTGCTGTGGCCCTAAAGTAGTTTACTTTGACATGTAAGGTATTGCACTACTCGTAAGACACTGAACAAAATCTGATATGTGTTTTCTCATTTTATCCTGTAATGTGTAAATTTTAGAACTAAATAATCATTTTATTGTCAAAATGTATAAATATTAAATAGAACCTCCATTTTGTGTTTATTCTTGTGAGAAGCTTAAAGGAAACCTACCACCACCAATTAAGGTAGATCCGATGGCAGGTTCCTCTCATGCATAGTTGTATAACCCTTTTTAGGGCTAATTCTTTGGTGGCCCATAACTTTTGTAAATTTTAATTCATACAAAATTCTAATTTTCTAAAGAGGCTACTGGGGCGTGGAGTAGCCAGAGCCCCAGTAGCCTCTTGTGTTTAACCTACCCTGACATCTTCAGCGCGCAGCTCCTGGTAGCACTCGTCAGTGCGCAGTGGCATGCCCAGAACCCAGCTTCTCAGACGAGTGTGCGCAGCTACCAGGAGCTGTGCGCTAAAGATGTCAGGGTAGGTGGAACACAAGAGGCTACTGCGGAGTGGAATAGTCATGCTGTGTAGCCTCAGCTCCAGCTACTCCACGCACCAGTAGCCTCTTTAGAAAATTTGAATATTGTGTGAATCAAAATTTTCAAAAGTTATAGGCCAACAAAGAATTAAGAAGGGTTATACAACTCTAGATAAGAGGAACCTGCCACCGGATCTACCTTAAAAGGTAGATCCGCGGTGGTAGGTTTCCTTTAAAGGGTTAACAAGCTTACCAAAGGCTGTTCTGAATAGTTTGAGGAGTGCAGTTTTAAAATTGTGCAATTTTTTGGGATGCTTCAAATAAATAGAACTTTGAAAACCCTTACGAAGATGAATTGTCCTCTAAAAATATAAAATCTGAAATTTACTTGAACATTTTTAAAATAGCTGTTTTAAAATGTATCGTCCTAATACAATAAATTAACCAAACAATGTCAGCATAAAGCAGACGTATGGTTAACAATAAATTAACCAAACAATGTCAGCATAAAGCAGACGTATGGTTAATGTTAGTTGGCAATGATTGGACCGTCTAACAAAAACATCATTAATCACCTCAAATATTACATCAATTATAATCGAACAAAAACATCATTAATCACCTCAAATATTACATCAATTATAATCGGAAATCACACTATTGGTTTTGTCTGCCTAAAAAAAGGTTAAAAATTATCCAAACAGAAAATAAGTGAAGAGATAAATAAATAGAAAATGGTGTTTATTTGTTTATTTTTGCCAAAGACCAAAAAACTCTCCAGGTTTGGTATCGTATCGTGTCACACATCGGGCGAGATCCCGATTCATTAATTTATAGAAGAATTTATCTTTGTGATGGTTTGCTGTACGGCTTTCCAAATATCCTTATTTCTTAAGCTGTAGATAATGGGATTACTCAGAGGGGTAAATACAGTATAGAGCAGGGACAGGATCTTACTGATGGTCAGGGTTTCTGTTTTTGTTGGAAAAGTATAGACACCAAACATAGTGTAGTAAAATATAGAGACCACAGCAAGGTGCGAGCTGCAGGTGGAGAAGGCTTTAGGTCTTCCCGTAGTAGATGGGATCTTCAAGATTGTAGAAACTATCCTACTATATGAGAAAACAATCAATGTGGTTGGGACGATAACTGCAGGAATGGTGAGCACATAAATCTCTAACTTAACAACGAAAGTGTCCGAACAGGAAATCTCCAGTAAGGGAAGGAGGTCACAGAAGAAGTGGTCGATAATATTTGGGCCACAAAAACTCAGCATTGACACGTTAATGTTATAAATCAATATGAAGGACAATCCGGACAACCAGCAGATGACGACCAGCTTCACACAATGTGGATGTGTCATGATGGAAGAGTAGCGGAGGGGGTTACAGATGGCCACATACCTGTCATAGGACATCACTGCCAGGAGAAGACATTCAAAGGCTTCCGAAGCACAGAAAAAAAATAACTGTGTAATGCAGTTGGTAAAAGTCATGGACCCCCCATTATTGAGTAGGATGTGGAGCATGTTGGGGGCAATCGTTGAGCTCAATATGGTGTCACTGATGGACAGTTGTGAGATGAAGAAGTACATGGGAGTGTGGAGAATCTTACTGGTGGACACCAGGGCGATGATCAGGAGGTTCCCACATATTGTTATACAGTAGATCACTAGAAGTAGAGAGAACACAAAAACTCTGGAATGTTGATCAAGCTGGAATCCTAAAAGCACAAATTCTGTGACGATTGTCTGATTTTTCTCCTAGTAATAAAGAAAAAAGAAAATTTGCCCTTGTCTTGATATTATTCCCTGATTATATTTTCATCTTCTTGTGCGCTCGATGGGAATGTAACCTTCTGTATAGATCAGAGCTCGGAGCTGGGGCCTAAACCAAATAATTGCACCTAATTGTTCTTACATTTAAATGTATTAATGGACTTATTTTTCCATGCATTTCTTGAATCTGATAACGTGTGTATCTTTTTAGTACCACACAGAAAATACCATTGACATACAGTAAAAGTATCTTTTTAGTACCACACAGAAAATACCATTGACATACAGTAAAAGAGATCAGTTGAGAGGCTGCCATAGTTGTTCTTGGTTATCACTAGAGGAGATCAGTTGAGAGGCTGCCATAGTTGTTCTTGGTTATCACTAGAGATTGGCAAATCGATTCTAACAAAGTGGAATTCGTTTCAAATTTCAGGAAAACTTTGGTTCGGCACAAATCCGAAGTTAATGGTGATTCGTGGGCACAATTTTTTCCCCCTTTATTAGCAAAATGGGTGCGAGCACAACATGTTACATGGGGCAGAGAACTATGGGAAGAATAAAGGAACACCCTTGATCACATGTGCAGAAATGTAAGCCAATCAGCGACCGACAGGCTTATATGATGTCACAGCCCTATAGAAACAGACGGCCATTTGCCATCTTGTCATTTCACACTGCATCTCTAGCATCCAGCTGCTTGTACTCAGTAGCTGATGGAGGGATTTTTTCTCAAAGTCCAGGGTATCTTACAAGCAGCTGGATGCTAGAGATGCAGTGTGAATGACAAGATGGCCAACAATGGCGCGCCTGTTCATAGGCTGTGACATCATATAAGCCTGTCTCGTGATGGCTTACTTTCTGCCACATGTGATCAAGGGTGTTTCTTTATTTTCCCACTAGTTCGCTGCCCCATTAACACGGTGTTGTGCTCGCGCCCCATTTTGCTAATAAAGGGGGGAAACTTGTGCCACGAATCACCCATTACTTCGGTATTGTGCCGCCACCAACTTTTCCTGAAAATTGGAAACAATTCCCTTTGTAGAATCGATTTGCCATCTCTAGTGATAACCAAGAACAACTATGGCAAGCCCTCTCAACTGCCTCTTTTTCTGTATGTCAATGTATTTTCTGGTGTGTCACTAAAATGAGTACACACGTTACAGATTCCGAAATGAATTGGAAAATAAGTCCATTAACATTTAATTGTAGAAAACAATTAGGTGGCAATTATGGGTTTACTTTTACAGTTCCACAATGAATGAGGACACAGGAGACCTGAACTGACCTAGAATTTACTGTACAATTTGTAGATAAATCCGGCCCCAGCTCGACTCTGATCATCAGTTACTTCCACGCCAAACCAAGATTATCATGGAACACCCAGGATATCGAATTTTGACGAAAGACAGTATTGAAACTTAAAACCAGTGAACATATCGAAGGACAAGGACATATTGATGGAATACTAATATGGTGAACCACGGAGACTGATACCCTATGCGCTTCACATGACGTTCTGACATGTCCTCGTTCGCGACACCTTGATGCACAATTCGCCTGCTATCATTTTCAATTTTCATTGTCATTTTCCCGTCTTGTCGTAAATGACGTTTATTATGCACACTATTTCCTCCTCGTTTAAGGCTCATTCGACCGCTGCAGTAATGTTCCGTGTATAGAAGTCTACACTGTATTGGTCTTTCTGCTTCCAGGTGATGTCTTCCACAATACCACCCGGACAAATTATCACTGAAGAATCACTGGTGGTTGGTAAGGTTTCATTTCCGAATGTTTATTGTATAGTGTTGTCTTTTATGTCGTGTGATTAGTGTTTGTACATTCCTCGGTCCCCTAAGACTCTACAGGCGGTCCCTTACTTAAGGACACCCGACTTACAGACGCTCTCCCTGAGACGGCCTCTCATGCCCCACTCGTGACTCTGGTGAAGCTCTCTGGATTTTAGATAGTCCCAACTGCCATGATCAGCTGTAAGGTGTCTGTCATGAAGCTTTATTATGATAATCTTGATCCCATCACCATGAACTCGATTCATAAAAAAAAATTTTTGTCAAATATATAACAGTTACGATCTAATCCAGAATTGAACCCTTGTACGTTGGGCTGGCCAAACTTACATACTCTTAAGTAATTTCTTTTTAGGGGAAAATCGACAATCGCACAATTGTTAGATCAAATAGGTTCCCCTACAGTTTATGTGTCATTGGGAACCTCTATCATCTCTGACACAGGCTTCTCCACACTTTTCTCACACAATGTCATCGTAATAGACTCGAATTCCCAACATGCTCAGCTACAAGGGGTCCATCTTTTAAAAAGCCTGCATACATTAAATAGTGTAATGTTTTTTTCTGGCTCGAAGCAGTTTGAATGTCTTCTCCTGGCAGTGATGTCTACTATGGACAGGTATGTGGCCATCTGTAAACCGCCCTCCGCTTTACTCTTCTCATCAGACCATCCACGTATTGTGTTGAAGCTGGTCGTTCATCTGCTGGTTGTCACGGATGTGTCCTTTCTATTGATTCTATAACATTAAAGGGTCATGCTGAGTTTTGTTGTGGCCCCAAATATTATGACACTTCTTCTGTGGACCTCCTTCCCTTACTGGAGATTCCTGTTAGGGCACACTTTCGTTTGTTAACGTTAGAGATTTATTGCTCCAACTTATTCTGCGTTAAGTCTCCCGACCCACATGATTGTTTTCTCTATATATAGGATATTTCTACCATCTTGAAGTACCGCATAACTACGTGGAAGACATAAAGACTCCCCCTGACGCTCGCACCTTGCGTGCTCTATATTTTACTACAATATGTTTGTGTCTATAACTTTCCAACAAAACCAAAACCTGACCACAGTAAGATCTCTGTCCCTGTCTATACTGTAATTTACCACCCTCTGAGTTACTCCCATATCTAAGTTAAGAAATAAGGATTGTTGGAAAGCCGTACAGCAAACCATCACAAAGATAAAATCTTTCTATAAATTAATGAATCGGGCTCTCGGCCGATCTGTTGACGCGATACGGATCCAAACCTGAGAGTTTTGTGGCTTGGCAAAATAAACAAATAAACCACCATGTTCTATTTATTGTAATCTTCTCACTTATTTTCTGTTTGGATAATTTTTAACACTTTTTTTAGGCAGACAAAACCAATAGTGTGTTTTCCATCCGATTATAATTGTGTATATTTGAGGTGATAATGATGTTTTTGTTCAGACGGTCCAATCATTGCCAAACTAACCTTAACCATACGTCTGCTTATGCTGACATGTTGGTTTATTATTGTATAGGGCGGATACTTTTTAAAACACTATTTTAAAAATAAATTTCAGATTTAATATTTTTAGAGACAATTCATCTTCGTAATGGTTTTCAAAGTTCTATTTATTTGAAGTCATCCCAAAAAAAATTGCAAATTTTCAAACGCCACTCCTCCCAACTAGTTCAGAACAGACTTTGGTAAGCTTGGTTAACCCTTTAAAAGGAAACACCACCGCGCGTCTACCTTTTAAGGTAGACTCGGTGCAGGTTCCTCGTATATCTAGAGTGTAAACCCTTCTTTATTCTTTGTGGCATCTATAACTTTTGAAAATTTGATTCACCACCATATTCAAAGTTTCTTAAAGCGGCTTACTGGGGTGGAGGATAGTGGAGCTAGGCACAACTGTGCGAATATTCAACTCTGCAGTAGCCTCTGTGTTCCCTCTCCCCTGACATCTTTAGCGTCACAGCTCTGGTGCTGTCAAACATCGTCTGAGAGCTGGGTTCTGGGCATGACCCCCGGCTCTTCTGAAGCCAGAGCTGCGCACTGACAAAGTCTACCATGAGCGGAGCGCTGAAGATGTAGTAGGTTTGAAACACAAGTAGGCTCATGGGGCTGGCTACTCCGCCCAGTACCTCTTCTGAACAATTTGAATATGTACTGAATTAAATTTACAAAATTATGGCCACCAAAGAATTAGCCTAACAGAGGTTTTCTTACACTATGCATGAAGGGACCTGCCATCGGATCTACCCTTATTTGGTGGTGTTAGGTTTCCTTTAAGCTTCTCACAAGAATAACACAAAAATGGAGGGTTATGTGTAATATTTACATTTTGACAATACAATGATTATTTAGTTAAAAATTTACACATTACAGGCATAAAATGAGAAAACACATATCAGATTTTGTTCAGTGGCTCTTACGGTAGTGCATACCTTACATGTCAAAGTAAATACTACTTAGGCCACAGCAGATGGAGGACGCTGTTGAGCTTTAGAGGGCGATTTTGAATACGTGTTTTAAAAGGTGCCATTCAAATTTTGAAAATTCCTAAGCTACTGAGAACAGAGCCCCCCCCCCCCCCCCCAGCTCCCTATAAATTCATAGTTTGGATTCTGCACCCAGCAGAATTTCATGGTTGTAGAAAGTAATTACATTGGCTTGTGTCCATGATGAATAGTTTGCCAACACAAAAATGCTCTGGCATGTTAAGAAAAGAGGGTGTTAAATAATAATGCCCCCTAGTTTGTTACCAGATTTCTGCTGAATGCAGCAAGATATTCCCAATGTGTCACAAAACTGCTATAGCCCCCCTGAAAATTTGTGCAAAAAGTTTGTAAATTCTTCATTTTTAAAGTTTTGCAAATTTCTTTCACCAGAAGTTAAACTCCACAAATACTCAAAGCATTTCCGGAATGTCTTCTTATGTGGGATGATATTTTATTGTGCGTCCTCCTCTCAGTTTTCTAGGATATTATGAGGCGCCAACTTTAGGGTGCGATTGTTTCTTTCATTATTCATTAAAATCACCCAAACTCACAGTTTAGGGGGGGAACTCATCTTTTAAGTCTTGAGGCTTAATGGAATATAAACCCGCATAAATTCCCCCACTATTAAACTACTACACATCAACGTACTGTAACATCTTCATAAAGTCTATAA
The DNA here is from genome assembly GCA_019512145.1 of Engystomops pustulosus. Taxonomy (NCBI): domain Eukaryota; kingdom Metazoa; phylum Chordata; class Amphibia; order Anura; family Leptodactylidae; genus Engystomops; species Engystomops pustulosus. The sequence goes on along the minus strand of WNYA01000333.1, from coordinate 22,902 downwards.
CAATTAAGGACCAATATACTAGATAAAGCCTAGTTTTGTAAGCACAAAAACAATTGTGCTGTGAAACCCAAACTCGCTTTATACTCAAGTACCAATCTATAGGTTTTACCAGGTTTTTTGGGTACAAATTAAGGGTCTCGGCTTATACTTGGATAGCGGCTTATACGCTAATGTGGTAATTCACATCGGTTAAAAACAAATGGAAGGACAATTTAGACCTTTAGAATTTTTTGGGAAATAATTACAAATTTAGCAAAATGATGGTTTGCATATGAAACAAATAAGAAATGCTCGCAAAGGTTGATGCCCAATTTCTCCTGAATTTTTCGCGATAACCCAATCAACAACTTTGTATTTTTTTTTTGGCTCACCAGAATGTAAATAATATTTATTCTTATCCTGGTTACTGCGATTGCGGTGTGGCGGTAGACTTCTTTATTTGAGTTTTCTATCTTACGCAATTTACTGAAAAAACACAGTTGAGGGATAAAATTGCATTGTTTTGTACTCAGTAGCTGATGGAGGGATTTTTTCTCAAAGTCCAGGGTATCCGTTTTGGGGGATCTGTATGCCCCAAATTTCAATTGTTTTTTGTTGCTAAAGTAGATAACAATAAATTTGTCTCAAACCCCTAATGAGGAGTGCACTTTACCACCAGGTAGAGGATCCCCTGGACTACTGGGCAGCCAAACTTGATGTGTGGCCGCAACTTGCAGAGTTTGCAGTAAAGAAGCTGTCCTGTCCGGCCAATAGTGTGGCATCAAAGTGGGTGTTCAGTGCGGCAGGGGCCATCGTTACCCCAAAGAGAACCCGCTTGTCCACCCGTAATGTGGAGAGACTGACCTTTGTTAAGATGAATCAGACGTGGATCAGCCAGGATTTCAACTCACCAATGCCTAATGAATCAGATTAGATCAGCCATGATGCCGACCCCAAACGTTGAGAAATGAGTCTGGATTTTAACTACCTTCCTCAGCTGGATTTTAACTACCTTCCTCAGCTACTATTCTGATGCTGCCACCCGACTGGTGCCACATATCTGCTGCCAGTTGCTCCATCTGCCTCCCAGTACTCAGTAGCTGATGGAGGGATTTTTTCTCAAAGTCCAGGGTATCCGTTTTGGGGGATCTGTATGCCCCAAATTTCAATTGTTTTTTGTTGCTAAAGTAGATAACAATAAATTTGTCTCAAACCCCTAATGAGGAGTGCACTTTACCACCAGGTAGAGGATCCCCTGGACTACTGGGCAGCCAAACTTGATGTGTGGCCGCAACTTGCAGAGTTTGCAGTAAAGAAGCTGTCCTGTCCGGCCAATAGTGTGGCATCAAAGTGGGTGTTCAGTGCGGCAGGGGCCATCGTTACCCCAAAGAGAACCCGCTTGTCCACCCGTAATGTGGAGAGACTGACCTTTGTTAAGATGAATCAGACGTGGATCAGCCAGGATTTCAACTCACCAATGCCTAATGAATCAGATTAGATCAGCCATGATGCCGACCCCAAACGTTGAGAAATGAGTCTGGATTTTAACTACCTTCCTCAGCTGGATTTTAACTACCTTCCTCAGCTACTATTCTGATGCTGCCACCCGACTGGTGCCACATATCTGCTGCCAGTTGCTCCATCTGCCTCCCAGCGTACTCGAAACTGCTCGTTGCTCGGACGAATACTTCGCCCGCTCGCGAAAATGGCAGCTCCCGCCGTTTTGCTTTTTGGCGGCCAGAAACAGAGCCAATCACAAGCCAGGAGACTCTGCACTCCACCCAGCATGACGTGGTACCCTTACACGTCGATAGCAGTGGTTGGCTGGCCAGATCAGGTGACCCTGGGATAGACTAGCCGCTGCCCGCGCTGCTCTCTGCTGCCGCTGCCTCTGCATGCCGTCCCCTATAGTGTCAGGGTCAATTATTGGATGTTTTAGATGCTATCTAGCTTCATTCTGTCACTCTGTCATGGCCATGCTGTTGCCCATAATTTTGGCATAATGGTGCGATTAGGCAGCCTCAGAGGCATCCATGCATGCTGCCCCTGCTGTTTCCTGTCCATTTCCGTGGTGTTTCCATCCTTTTCTGAGGTTCCCAGGTGTTTGGCCAAGCTTCCCTGTGCAGAGCCTTGGTCCCCTTGAAAAATGCTCGAGTCTCCCATTGACTTCAATGGGGTTCGTTATTCGAGACGAGCACTCGAGCATCGGGAAAAGTTCGTCTCGAATAACGAGTACCCGAGCATTTTAGTGTTCGCTCATCTCTAATCGCCAGATATCGCCAGACCTTCTTGACATGGCTACTGCAGAACTGCAGACAGTTTAGCAGGATCCATCTGGATACCTACGTCGGAAATTATGTAACCGAGAAAAGGAAGGCTTCTTTGGCGGAACTGACACTTCTCGAGCTTGGTGTAGGTACTATTAGCCCATAAAGCTTCTCCACGCCTGATTCTCCCCGTGCTCCTCAGCATTGGCACCGGTACTCTGGTCCAGGTTTCCGCTTTTCTGGATTCGGGCTCCACAGCGAACTTTGTAGATGCTGTCCTGGTCTCCCTGCATCATTTCCCGGTGGTTCGTCTAGAGCAGCCCTTGTCCATTGCCTCAGTCAGTGGCCAGATTCTCTCATAAAGAGAGACTCTCCTTTTTTGTGCTGCCACAGTGCACTTCCACTCTCCTGCTGGGTCTCCCCTGGTTCCAGCATCATGCCCCTGTTCTGGACTGGTCTTCCGTTGGGGTCCGGATTGTTCCTCACCGTGCATAACGGTTCCACATCCGCTCCCTGTCAGGACTACTACCTTGTCTCCCAAGCCTCTGGAGGGACTTCCAGCTCCGTACCGGGACTTTGCAGATGTGTTTTCTAAAAAACAAGCCGAGACCCTTCCTCCACATCGTCAATTGCCCCTCTCCACCCCTGTATCGACTATCGCGGTCTTAACAAGGTCACCGTTAAGAATCGCTATCCTCTGCTGCTTATCACGGAGCTATTTGATCGTCTGCGGGGTGCAAGAATTTTTTCCAAATTAGATCTTCGTGGGGCCTACAACCTCATCCGCATCAGGAAGGCTGACGAGTGGAAGACCGCCTTTAACACCCGTGATGGGCATTTTGAATATTTAGCCCTTCGGACTTTGTAATGCGCCAGCCGTTTTCCAGGAATTTGTGAATGATATTTTCCGGGACTTATTGTACAGTTGTGTTGTGGTTTACCTGGATGACATCCTTGTGTATTCTGCTGATCTCCAGTCCCACCAGTCTCATGTACGGCAAGTTCTCAGCCGCCTCAGGATGAACCACCTCTATGCCAAGCTGGAGAAGTGCCAGTTTCATCAGAAGAGCCTTCCATTCCTCGGCTACATAATTTATGATAAAGGTTATCTGCGGTTCTTCAGTGGCCACGGCCAGTGGGACTGCGAGCTATACAAAGATTTCTGGGCTTTGTTAATTATTATAGACAATTTATCCCACATTTCTCATCTCTGGTCGCGCCAATGGTGGCGCTTACGAAAAAGGTGCTAATCCCCGCTTCTTCTGCTGCAGCAAGCAGCAGAAGAAGCCTTCACGAAATTACAAACTGCCTTTTCCTCCGCTTCAGTCAAGCCCGGTGGTCCCTCTTATTTTCTCGCTTTGACTTCCGAATCCATTTTCGTCCTGCAGAGAAAAACATCAAGGCTGACGCCTTGTCCCGTGCTTCTGATGTTATGGGGGAGGACTCTGCTTCAAGGCATATTGTTTCTCCAGAGACTTGTGCTTGCCGCGCCAGTGGACCTCTGGCAGCTGCCTCCCGGCAAGACTTCTTCTGGCAATCTGGATGGTGACTGACCGCTTTTCGAAAATGTATCATTTTGTCCCTCTACCAGGTTTGCCTTCTGCTCCACGTCTCGCCAGCCTCTTCTTCCAGCATATTTTACGTCTTCATGGTCTCCCTCGGCACATCGTCTTGGATCGAGGAGTTCAGTTTGTGTCAAAATTCTGGAGATCTCTGTGCAACCAGTTGCAGGTGAACTTGGACTTGTCTTCTGCTTATCACCCACAGACTAACGGCCAAGTGGAGAGGGTGAATCAGACTTTAGGTTGCTATCTCCGCCACTTCGTCTCTGCCCATCAGGACGACTGGGCCTCTGTTCTACTATGGGCGGAGTTCTCTTACAATTCCCTTGACTCCACTTCTGCCGGTTCTGCTCCCTTTTTTATTAACTACGGACTGCATCCTCGGCCTCCTCTTCCGTTACCCATGTCTGCAGATGTTCCTGCTGTGGAGGACCTGGTACGTGATCTAAAAGCCATCTGGGAACAAGTCCACACCTCTTTTCTCCAAGCTTCAGCCCAGACCAAGCGTCAAGCAGACAAAAGACGCCCACCATTTCCTGTTTTAGCTCCTGGTGACAGGGTCTGGCTGTCCGCCAAGTATGTTCGGCTGAAGATCCCGAGCTATAAATTGAGACCCCGGTTCTTGGGTCCATTTGAAATTCTCAGCCGCATCAACCCGGTGGCTTACAAGTTGCGTCTGCCTTCCAGCATGCGCATTCCTAACTCTTTCCACGTTTCTCTCCTTAAGCCAGTCATCTTCAACCGCTTCAACCGACAAATTACTCCTCCTCCGGCACCACAAGCCAATTCCACCGATGTCTACAAGGTGAAAGAGATCCTGGATACTAAGCCAGTGAGAGGTAGGCAGTTGTTTCTGGCATCCGTGCTCCTCCATGTGCCCCCGCTGCCGCCCGGTCTCCTCACTCAACTCTCCTGGCTCCTGCTCTTCCCCGGACTGCCGTGCGCACACGTCCCCGCCTCCTAGGGCACACGCGGGGCTCCTGCCAAAAATTTAAAGGGTCAGCGCACCGTTAATTGGTGCACTGGCTGAACACCTCACCTTTAAGAATCCTGCCTTTTCCTGTGTCCCCTGCCGGATCTTTGCGCCTCACAGCCTAAGAGAAAGCTTCCTGGTGATTATTCCTGCGTTCCTGTGTATTCCTGCGTTCCTGTGTGTCTCCGCTCCTGAGTCCTGTGTAGCCGTGTTACCCGAGTTTCTCCGTGTTGCTGTGTTCCATGTGCCTGTGTTCCCGTTCCCACCTGCATGGACCGCCCATTGCTGACCCCGGAATTTGGACTTGACCTCGCATCTCTGCCGCCTGCCCTGACCCCGAGCCTAGACCTGACTACGAGACTGTCTTCTGCTAAGGTACCTCGACCTCGGCTGCCACCACGGGCTGGTCGCGCCTGGGAACGACCTGGTGGTATCCTGCCGCAGCAAGTCCAACCCGCTTTGCGGCGGGCTCTGGTGAAAACCAGGTGCCACTTGGATTCTGGTCCCAGGTGTCTGCTAGTTCCACCTCCCGTGGTGGTTCGAGGATCCACTGATCCTGACACTTAGTCATTTGTGCCTGAGTGCAAAGATGCTGTAGGAATGCAATTAAAAGATATCTTCTTGCAAGGTTCTATATGTGGGGTCTTGCATGAGTCTGAACTAAGCGGTCTGGGGTCTTGCAGGTGTCTAAATACATGGTCTGGGGTGTCTAAAAGGTGTCTGAGTGTGTTGTCCGAGGTCTCTGAGTGGTACAGAAAGGGAGGTCTGGGGTCTAGTTTGGGTATGGCCATGAAGTCTGAGGTTTCATAGGTGTCTGGATGTGTGGTCTGGGGTCTTGCTTGGGAATGACCATGGGGGCCAGGGTTTCACAGTTGTGTGGAAGTGGGGGCCAGTGCTACAGACACTGCAGGGCATCTGGTCTTTCCCAGTGGTTCAGACATGGGATCTTGGGTCTGGCAGGGCTAAGTTGCGAGAGAGAGATTACAAATGATCTGTTATTTTCAGGTTTGGGGTTCATTAATCCTGTCGGTGACATTGACTTCTATCCTAACGGAGGTGGAATCATGCCAGAGTGTCCAGACGTCACCGCAATCCAGCACCAAGGTAAATCCACAGAAAATCGGGAATGAGAGTCCACATCCAAGCCATGATTTTCTCCACATCTCAGTAATGGGGTCACCAGTCTGGTCTTAAGGTCCTGACCCCATGGGATCGCTGTGGTACCTACTGGAGTCTGTCTCCACCAGTATAACCATTCTCTTGTGGTCTTGCAGTTGCTTGCATGCTTCCCGCCCTCTTCGGACCCTACAGCTGCTCAGAAGATTTCCTGGCCATGTTTGAGGGCTGCGAGGAGTTGGTGAAGGACGTCACTATCACAGCCACTGAACTGAAAGGTAAGATTCCTGGAGGTATTGTCATTATAGGGGTTGTGTCAGTATCTCCTAAATGTAAGACCACCGCTGTCTGAAAATAAGGGTTCTATTGCTTCTGAGTTGCTCCACTGTCGGCTTAGCAATCAGGTCTGTACATGTATCCCCCATACTATTGTTACAGGATAAATGTAAATCTTTACTTAGACCTTTCAAGGAGGTAATGATGGTAAAGCAAATATGCTCCAAACATGCTCTAGGAAAACAAGATACTAAGGAATGACATGACTATACCAATGTGTGGCATCACTAGCCTATTGTATGACAACAGAATGTAAGAATCAGTTAAGTTAAATCCCGCACTCAGTCCAAATCAGTCGGATTGACCGGCGCCCCGCCCCCGATTTCTGTCGCATAAAAGCCACCTGTCCAAACTGCGCAAATCCTAAAAAAGGCGAACAGTCCGACAAAAGTGAGCAGTGCTATCCTTGGTAAATGAGCCCCTTAATCTGCCACTGCAAAAGTGTGATTTAGGATTAAAGAACTATAGGAGGTAGCTGCTGTATTTCTGTTATATCCTGTTTTGGGGAGCACAGACAAGGTCAGACAGGCGCTGGTAGTGGAAGATTCCATTATTAGGGGAACAGACAGGGCAATCTGTCACAGAGACCATGCATAATGAACAGTGGGGGTCATTTACTAGGGGCCCGAATTGCGTTTTTTCGTCGGGTTGCCCGAAAATTACCGGTTTGCGCCAAATTGCCCTGGGTTTTTGGCGCACACAATCGGATTGTGGCACATCCGCGCCGGCATGCACACAATGGAAATTGGGGGCGTGGCCGTCGGAAAACCTGATGGATTTAAAAAAAAAATGTGTTGCTCGACACGCACTTACCTGCACCCAGGATAGCTTGGTGAACTCCAGTGAACTCCGAAGGACTTCAGCGCAGCAGCGACACCTGGTGGACATCGGGCGCGCTACCTTAGTGAATCGCCAGAAAACCCGAATCAGCGTCAGAGAACCCGCTGCTGGATCGCGAATGGACCGGATAAGTAAATCTGCCCCTGTGTGTTGTGTGCCGGGTGCTCGGGTTCGGCATGTTGCGGGTTGGGTTGCCAGAACCTGTTGGGGAACCAGCGGTCATGGTCAACATTGGCACCGATGACAAAGTAAGAGGTAGGTGGAAGGTCTTTAAAAATGATTTCAGGGATTTAGGCCATAAGCTCTGGACAAGGACCTCAAAGGTAGTTTTCTCCGAAATACTACCTGTACCACGTGCCACACCAGAAAGGCAGCGGGAGATCAGGGAGGTAAATAAGTGGCTCAAAAGTTGGTGTATTTATTGCATATTAGCAATTAGCAATGTAAGAACAATGTTAGTAGTAAGGATCAATCAATTAAAATCTATAAAAAGTCAAAATTACTGGTCCACAAATCTAAGATCAGATATACCTGATAACATTGTGAAAGAAAAAATTATATTACATAAAGACATAAAGGGGGACATTTATAGCCTCCCAGTATATAGCCAGCCAGCTCCTTGTAGTATATAGCCAGCCCCATGTAGTACACAACCAGCCAGCCCAATGTAGTACACAGCCAGCCAGCCCCATGAAGTATACAGCCAGCCCCGAGTAGTATACAGCCAGCCAGCCCCCAGTAGTATACAGCCAGCCCCCAGTAGTATACAACCAGCCAGCCCCATTTAGTATACAACCAGCCAGTCCCATGTAGTATACAGCCATCCAGTCCCATGTAGTATACAGCCAGTCCCCAGTAGTATACAGCCAGCCCCATGTAGTACACAACCAGCCAGCCCCATGTGTCACGGGTGCTCCCGCGATCCCTGTCTCGGATCGCGGGCGCATCCGTGCACCCCCGTTTGCCCCCGCTGCAGGCCGGTCAGTGAACTCACCTCTCCTGGCTCCTGCTCTTCCCCGGACTGCCGTGCGCGCGCGTCCCCGCCTCCTAGGGCGCGCGCGCGGCTCCTGCCGAAAATTTAAAGGGCCAGCGCACCGCTAATTGGTGCACTGGCTGAACCTCACCTTTAAGAATCCTGCCTCTTCCTGTGTCCCCTGCCGGATCTTTGTGCCTCATAGCCTTAGAGAAAGCTTCCTAGCGATTATTCCTGCGTTCCTGTGTATTCCTGCGTTCCTGTGTATTCCTGCGTTCCTGTGTATTCCTGCGTTCCTGTGTGTTCCCGCTCCTGTGTGTTCCCGCTCCTGTGTGTTCCCGCTCCTGTGTCCTGTGTTACCCGAGTTCCTCCGTGTTGCTGTGTTCCCGTTCCCACCTGCCTGGACCTCCTGTTGCTGACCCCGGATTTGGACCTGACGTTGCATCTCTGCCGCCTGCCCTGACCCTGTGCCTGGACCTGTCTACGAGATTGTCATCCGCCAAGGTACCTCGACCTCGGCTGCCACCGTGGGCTAGTCACACCTGGGAACGACCTAGTGGTATCCTGCCGCAGCAAGTCCAACCCGCTTTGCGGCGGGCTCTGGTGAATACCAGGTGCCGCTAGGCTCCGGTTCCAGGTGTTGGCTAGTTACATCTCCCGCGGTGGTCCAGAGGATCCACTGATCCTAACAGCCGACTGGTGCCACATATCTGCTGCCAGTTGCTCCATCTGCCTCCCACCATCTTTACACTCTGTCATTGTGCCACTTTCTGACCTCCTGCTGCTGTCGGCACCTCCTCACTCTGTCATTCGGCCCCTCTGTGGCGTACGATGTCAGTACCCCCCCTTCGATCTCCCCCTCTTCATTTTGGTCCCAAGAAACCTCTGGAGAAGGCTGCAATCCGGAATATTCTCCTCTGGCTCACTTGATCTCTGTTCAGGCCCAAACCCCTTCCAGTCTACAAGGAAGAACCGCTTACCTCTCACGGTCTTCATGCCCAGCACCTCCTTCACTTCATAGACATCTGGGGAGTCAACCTAAGGAGCAGGAGAGGGAGATTGCTGAGAGAAGCGGTTCAAGACGAAAGGTTTCAGGAGGGAGACATGGAAGGAGTTCGGGATGAGCAACGATGGAGGGAGGCGGAGTTTGTGGGCCAAAGGATTGATGCTTTTCATAACTTCAAAGGGACCGAGGAAGCGGGGACTAAGCTTGTAGCTTGGTATTTTCAGCCATACACATCTGAAATATAACCACAGCTTGTCACCTAGAGAGGAGACAGGAGGAAGACGTTGCTTCATGTCAGTTTGAGTTTCTGAGCAGTCAGAGGCATGGAGAAGAGACTGACGGGTGTGGTCCCAAATTGATTTAAGGTCCTGCACCAGATCCGCTACTGCCAGGACATCGGAGGTAGTAGACTGCAGAAGCAGAGGACGAGGAATTTGTCTGTAGACAGAAAAAGAACGGAGCTGCACCAGCAGACCAGGGAATTATAGGAGAACTAAGCCCATGGAAGCAGATCAGCCTACATTTTTTGACAAGCTGAGACAAAGTGGTGGAGGTAACAGCCCAAAGTCTGGTTCACCCTCTCTACTTGACCATTCAAATGAGGGTGGTAGCTAGTTAACAGCTGGTTACACAAGGAATGCCAGAACTTGGGCACAAACTGGACTCCTTGGTCAGACACGATGTGAGTGGAAATCAATGCAGACGGAAGATATGAATAGATTAGCAAGCCGTGGAGAAGACGGAAGACCTGGAAGGGAAACAAAATGGGACATCTTGGAAAACCGGTACATCCCCACCCAGATGACAGTATTGCCAGAGGAGACAGGCAGAGAAGTGACAAAGTCCATTGCCACATGAGACCATGGGAGACTGGGTACCGGCAACGAAAGTAACAATCCAGCTGGTTTGAGATAAGAGACTTTGTTATGGGCACGAAATCCCGGATATCTTTGACCAGATCTGGCCACCAGTATTAATGGGATAAGAGGGCCACAGAACGTTACACACTGGGTGCCCAGCCAAATGTAAAGAATGTCCCCAAGACAGAATCCTCTTCGGGAGAGCTGGTCTGACATATGTCTTGCTGGTAGGTAGCTACCGAAGATCCACCAGATCTGCAACAACCAGCTGTTCAGGAGATATGATATGCAGAGGAACTGGCTCTTCTCCAACAACATCCGAAGCTCGGGACATTATATCAGCCTTGATATTCTTGTCTGCAGGAGGGAAGTTAATCAACAGGTTAAAGTGTGAAAAAAATAAGGACCGTCGGGTTTGTCTGTCAAGCTCTGGGCTGTCTGGAGGTACCAGAGTTTTTGTGGTCTGTGAACACCAACAAAGGATGGAGAGCACCCTCCAGTAGATACCGCCATTCCTCAAGTTTGATCGCTAACAGTTCTCTGTCACCAATAGAATTATATCAGAAAGCATAGGTGAACAAATATACATATAAAACATAACTTTTACTTCAATATGACTAAAATATGATATCAGCATGTACACCATAAGGTGAGTCTACAAAACATGACATAAATTGGCCTTCAGACAACACCATATAGTGGGACCGTTTCACAGCAGTCTTTAGAAACAGTCTACCAGATATTGGGGTGTTGTCTGAAGGCCAATTTATGTCATGTTTTGTAGACTCACCTTATGGTGTACATGCTAACATCATATTTTAGTCATATTGAAGTAAAAGTTATGTTTTATATGTATATTTGTTCAACTATGCTTTCTGACATGATTTATGGTTTGTGGGGAGGTATAGCATCACTGTGCAGGGATACCCATTACCCCTTTTCCCTATAGCAACAGTGAGTGAGCTTTGCTGGTTGTCTTGTTTCATAGATATAGTGATATGGCTGGTTTTCTTACCACCGGACTTGATACACAGATATGGCTTAGTGAGGCTAAGGATGTTTTTTCTGACCGGGATTTCACCCAAAAAAATACACCCCCTCCTTTAATACAGCCTTTAAGGAACTCACGAATATTTACAAGGATAAAATCACCTCTTGGAGGGAAATCCAATCATTAGAGAACTACATTAAAAATAATATCGTACCTAGGGGTTTGAGAATCACTCTCACCCCAGCTGCTAGTCGTAGAAGCCCCTCCCTGTTGAAGAAATGGGAAAAAGAGGCCACATGTAGTTCCCTTAAATTGATGCAACTTCTCCTTGAAGAAGAAAAGGGAATTCTAGAGAATTTGGAAATTAAACTTAATGAACAGATCGCACTTACTAAAAAATACGAAAACGAAACAGAATTTAAAAATAAAGAAACTACTCTCCAAAATACAATTGAAAAAAACTAGTAACATTTAAAAGAGAGAAAACATAGGCAATTCATACAGGACTTACAGGACTTTCGTGACAACAAAGCTTATGTGACGGTAGGAACTAGACGACCTCCAGTAACTGATATCTCCTCTTCTGAGACTGAGGCATCTGACTCAGACGTATCTAAAAAGGCCAATAAAACACGCACAAGGGAAAGGGAAGAGGTAGGGGTGGACAGAGGGGCCCACAAACTCCAAGGGATTTTTTATATCATCTGAGAGGAAGAGGTCAGGGTCCCACCCCTACTCAGCCAGCTCAGAATCAAGCACCCAGATAATTAACCTGTCGTCACACCAAATATCAGAAGCAGAGTTGTCCTTACTCTCAAGAGGTTTGTCTTTTGTACCTAGCACTGATCTGAATCTGTTTGAGTGCATTAAAGACATTAACCTCTTTGTTAGAAAGTTAAAGTGGAAGAAGAAAAAAATGTGCAATGAATTGGGTATCCCAGGTGATTTTTTGGAGGATGTTAGACTATTGTATAATTTGGAGAATAGTAGTCCCCACCAAGAGGGACAAGGCCCATTCACTGACCTAAGATTAAAAAGTGTAAAGACCCCTCCTGTCGGTGATGCATCCCCCATAGATGTATTTTTGCGAGATGTCACGAAAGAGTTGAAGGCCGCGGCACACTCCTTTTAACTGTACTAAACAAGAGATAGGAGCACTACGGGATCTTGAATCTAACACTAAAATTCAGATTAAACCATCTGACAAAGGTGGGAACATAGTAGTGCTAGACTTAATACAATACGTATCTATGTGCAATGATCTTCTTGCGGATTCAACGGCATATAACGTCTTACGGGATAACCCGAAGCAACGCTTTCTTAAAGAACTACATACTCTTCTGATTAATGCCCTAGAGCAGAAAGTCATTGATAAATCTGTATTTGACTTTCTATACCCCAAATACCCTGTTACAGCCACCTTTTATGGGTTACCTAAAATTCACAAGGGACTTTGTCCCCTGAAGGGTAAACCAATTGTGTCTGGAGTTAACAACTTAACACAAAATCTAGGGATTTATCTTGATAGAGTCCTCAGGCCTTTTGTCTCTACACTTCCCTCCTACACCAGAGATACACTTGACCTCTTGCGACATCTAGAAGGCCTTACAGTTGAAGAACATTGTATCCTAGGCAGTATCGATGTGGAGGCGCTATACTCCTCGATACCCCATACCCTAGGGATCAGGGCCGTAGAACACTTTTTGAAATCAAGGGGCACACAGTTCTCTGCACATAATAATTTTATCTTACAGGCCTTGGAGTTCTGTTTAACACAGAATACTTTCTCTTTAATGGGAAGATCTACCACCAGCTCAGGGGCACGGCGATGGGTTGGTCATGTACGCCAACCTATGCCAATTTGCTCCTGGGCTGGTGGGAGGAGACAATTGTGTTTTCTGACCAGTATAACCAATTCCATGTAGGGATTGAATTATGGCTTCGTTATATCGACGATATCATGATTATCTGGAATGGATCATTTGACACCTTCACGACATTTGTGGAAACTCTGAACAACAATATTATTGGTCTGAGATTCACTTCAGAGGCCAGTAGAGAACGACTGGCATTTTTAGATGTCCAGATTACTAGGGGGACGAGCGGGGTGATCCAAACGGAAGTATTCCGTAAACTGGATTTTCCGTCTTCAGACAGTGTCCCCTGGGGGTTTGAACGAGTCCCTAAGCTTTGCCTCATTTCTTGAACCCTAACTACGTGGCCTCCGTATACTAACCTTGAGAATAGTGTCATCTTTGGTGCAGTTTTCGTATCTACTTGTTAACATTCCTGATGAAATATTTGGTATATTTTTTTCGCTGGTATCATCTAGTTATACCGTAACGGCACTATCTATTCTTGATTATAGTGCCGTCTTTTGGCATGATAGCCATATCCATTTTTCATTTATTTAATCATTTTTTCATCTTGCTGTGTACCATTAGTGCACTATATTGTTAATAGGATTTATCGTTCTATATAGCTTTACTAGTCACCATCTGTGTGTCAGTTTTTATGTTGTAAGACATCGGTTTGAATATTACTAAATTATACCAATATTTTTGCCTGGTTCCTCTCCTCTCCCCTTTACCTAGCGCCTGAGATCGAGCAGACATAAAGCGCACCGGCTTTGTGCTGTCAGCAATGGTGTTAGCTACGATTGAGCGTAATGCTCTCATGTGGTTGAGAAATGTAGTATTATAGGGAACACAGGCTGTTGAGGATCGCCCCTCCACACCCATTGGGATGACGCGGCTTGAGGGGCGGGACTCACTGCTACTGAACTCGGAGATGGCGATGACACACTTCCGATTCAGAGCGTACCTAGCGACACTCAGCTGCCTTAAATGGCGCACACGCAGTAGTGTGGCACGCACGCCACAGGTATCCGGCAGCACGCTGGTGTCGCTATGAGACAGACTGACTGGAGCACTGCCAGCAGTCGATTTGCAAATGGCCTGAAGATAATTCTTTTTAACTTATGCCTTCTTTATTCAAGCCCCTGATGAATATATTTGTTCACCTATGCTTTCTGACATGATTTATGGTTTGTGGTGAGGTATAGCATCACTGTGCAGGGATACCCATTACCCCTTCTCCCTATAGCAACAGTGAGTGAGCTTTGCTGGTTGTCTTGTTCCAATAGAATTATAGAATCATTTCTCTCCGCGGAAGAAAAAGTCCTAGAAAAGAAGCCGCATGTGAGGGTTCAGCTCTTAGGCCCTTTCTGAGTGAGCACAGCTGCAGCTACAGCTCCGCCTCTTCAGGCTGCAGGGGGCCCGGTACGGGGATTGGCACCTGTTTTGGTAAGTGCCACAATGGGAGAAACCAGAGTGACAAAGTGCGGAATAAATTGCCGGTAATAGTTTGCGAAACCCAGGAACCTCTCTATGGCTCGTAGACCTTCTGGGCATGGCCACTGTAGAACTACGGACAGCTCATCAGGATTCATCTGGAGACCTCTGTCATAAATTATATAGCCGAGGAATGGGAGGCTGCATTGGTACAAACTGACATTTTTCCAAGCACTTGCTGCATGTGTAACTGATGGGTTTCGAGGTTTGGAAAGAAGACCAAGATATCAATGAGGTAAACCATGACAAAGGAGTACAGCAGTCATTCAAAAACTCTTGGAAGACAGCAGGGGCATTACATAGTCCAAATGCAATCTCTAGGAAGTGGCCATCAGGGATGTTAAACGCCGTCTTCCACTCGTCACCCTTGTGGATCTGGATGAGGTTATAAGCACCACGGAGGTCCAGTTTGGAGAGCACCCTGGAACTGTGCAGCTGATCAAGGAGTTTTGTAATCAATGGCAGGGGTCAGTGGTTTTTAACCGTGACCTTGTTCAGTCTGCGATAGTCTACGCAGGGACACAAGGAACCATCCTTTTTGGTGACAAAGAAAAATCCTGCGTCAGCAGCAGAAGAGGAAGCCTCTCTGCAGGTTCTCCTTGATGTACTCGGACATAGCAGCCGTCTCTGGAACAGAAAGTGGATAGACATGACCTCTAGGGGGAGAGGTACCTGGAAGGAGAACCACAGGGCAATCGTAGATGCAGTGCGATGTCAAAGTCTCTGCTTTTTTTGGGAAAAAAAACATCCGCAAAGTCTCAGTAGCAAGCTGATAGACCCACCAGAGTCTTGGGAGATACCGTGGAAGACAGGACAGGTAGAGGTGTCACCATGCATCGTGAGTGGCAATATGAACCCCAACGCAGGATCTCACCCACCTTCCAGTTGAGAACTGGAGCATCACATTGCAGCCATTCGAGACCCAAGACGACAGGTGAAGAGGAGTGTGGCAGCATATAGAATGACAGTTTTTCTTTGTAAAGAAGACTGATGGGCTCAGTGCAGTACCGGACTGGATCGGAGAGAAGCTGAGCGCTGACCAAGGAAATGACTAGAGTTTGCTTGAGAGGAACCACCAGAATGTGATGCCGGGAGAACAGAGTGGCATCCACAAAGCTACCTGCAGAGCCATAGTCCAGGAATGCAGAGACTTGCACAGGAGTGCTGTTGCCGACACTGAGGAGTGCTGAAACTGTCAGGCGTGGAGAAGCTGTATTCACAACTAGGGATGCTTCTCCCATAAAGGAGCCTAAGGATGAATGCCACCTTGGAGTGTTCGGTGACAAACTGGAATGGCATCGGTTCTATGTTCAACGAGCACTGTCTAATGAAGACCCTGCACAGTTTGGGATTGCCATTGTACTTGGTTCGTCTGCCGGAAGACTAGCTAGAGTGACCAAAGAAGTTGCAGGAACTGCCGGTGTAGTAGCCGCTGGAGCTTGATGCTGGTGCTTGGAGAGAAGCTGTTACAAAGCGGTGGTAACTTGAACAAGCAATTCTCCTTGAGCCGCAATCTGTTGGGACTACTGGGTGACAACCCTGGAAAGATCAGCCAGTATTGGACGTGACACCTTGGTGGGATCCATAGCCGGATCTTACTGTCAGGGTTCGGTATCTGTGGATCCTCTGGACTACCATGGGAGGTGGTACTAGCTCACACAGGGACAGGAAAAGTGGCACCTGGTCTTCATCAGAGCCCGCTGCAAAGCAGGATTGTCTTTCTGCAGTGGGGTGCCACCAGGTCATTCCACAGATGTGACTAGCCTGCAGCTGCAGCCAAGGTACCTGTGCAGGAGACAGTCTTATGGAAAAGTTCAGGCACAAGATCAGGGCAGGCGGTAGAGATGCAAGAGTCCATATCTGGGGTCAGCAACGGGAGGTCCAGGCAGATGGGAACGGGAACACAGGAACACAGAACAAGAATGCAGGAACATGGGATCACTGGAGGATGGGAACACAGGAACACAGGAGCAGGAACATGGGAATACTGGAGCATGGGAACATGGGAACATAGGAGCAGGAACACAGGTAAACAGGAATTGGAATGCTAGGAACAGGAACACAGGAACGGACTAGAATATGGGAACAGGAACGCGGGAACGGGAACTGGATCGCATGAACACAGAGGGGCGTTTACTGCAGAAAATGTTTGAAGATCCGGCAGGAAATCCTGGGAACAGCGGGTCTATAAGGAAACCCGGAAATGCCAGCGCCAATCAGCGGTGTGCTGGCCCTTCAAATTTTTGCTGGCATGTGCACGCCCTAGGGAATGGGAACGCACGTACGGCGTAGCCTGGGTGGGAGCCAGATTGTGGAGAGGTAAGTTTGGTCCGGGAGGAGATGCACTACAGAGAAGGGCACAAGTGTGCCCATGATCCGAGACATGGATCGAGGGGGGCACCCATGACAAATTTCAATCGGATTGTCTCCAACCTCTGGTGATAGACAGTTCACTATATCTCCCCCATTCGAAACAGAGTGGCTGCCTCAATCACATGTCTTTATTAGTATTTAATAATGCTCTATGATAAATTTCCAACTGGGATTCTGTGAGCCACCCATCTGCCCCAGTTTCAGACATAGATTTTCCAGATCACCAACAACATGTCTTGGAGGATGAGGATGTGCAGAACATCACAGCATTCACAGGACATCTATTATAATGATGAATCCTAAGAGTCTACTGTTGAAGATTTATGCAATGTGTAAATTGACAAGGAGGGCAGGGGTGAGAGCTCGGTGGAGAAAATGAAGTCTTAGACCCAACAGAGATTAAAGGGAACCTACCACCACGAATCTACCTATAAAGGTAGATCGGGTGGTATGTGGATCAATAGGACATGAGAATAGCCCTTTTAAGGGCTAATCCTCATGTCCCCGACACTTTTTGATAACTTTTATTAGCTTTATATGCAAATTTTGTTATGAGGCTACTGGGGCGTGGAGTAGTTGCACCGTGTAGCCTCAGCTGTGGCTACTCCACGCCCCAGTAGCCGCATAACAAAATTTGCATAGAAAGCTAATATAAGTTATCAAAAAGTGCGGGGAAGTGAGAATTCGCACTTAAAAGGGCTATCCTCATGTCCTATTGATCCACCTACCAGCCTATCTACCTTTATAGGTAGATTTGTGGTGTTAGGTTCCCTTTAAAGGCAATAATAGGTCGAAGGGAAGAGTTGATGGTTGAGAAGCACCAGGTGGCCAGTATATGACCACCACAACCATTGCTAAGCTTGTCCACACTACCCCAGGAAAACATTCTGATATCTATTCCCAAAATAATGGAGAAAAAGCAAAAAATATGGCCCATCTCACCCACAAGCCCTGGTCCTGAAAGGGATAATTGAAAATGTGATGGCCTTTTAAAAGCTACCATTCTGGCAGGGATGTAATCTCACACTGCATTTAGTTACTGTCAGGATCAGTGGTGGTGGACCCACTGAACCGCCGTGAGTGATGACATAAGTCGAGTGGAGTCTAAATGGCACCTGGTATTCACCAGAGCCCGCCGCAAAGGGGGTTGTACTTGCTGTGTCAGGATACCACCAGGTCGCCCCACAGGAGCGTTTTGCTCACTAAAGTGGCCAAGGTGATGTACAGAGACGGCAGACAGAGTTGAAGTCAGGAAGGAGGTCTGGACTGGAGACACTGGATTGGAGTTGGGAACATAGCAGAACGTCAAGTCAGGCAGCAGAGAATCAAGGACAGGAAAAAAGTCAGAGGTCACAATGGATGAATCATAAAAGTCTCAATAACAATGCTTTCTTTAAGGCAACAGGGCACAAACATCCGGCAGGAGTCATAGGAAGAGGTAGGCTATATAACAGGCCGGCAGCAATTAGTGGGAGCGCGAGTGGGTGAGTAAGTCTGCAGCCGTCGTGAACACAAAGGTACACGGGTACACGAGACATGGGTCGCAGGAGCAGCCATGACAGTAACATCTGCAATTCTTCATGTCGGCCCCCTGTAGCTCATTCCCTACATAGTCCCACAACTGTTTGTGGTATGGATTCAGTTGTCTATTACTAGGGGTCCACTGATTCATTATATTATAAAGATTGTGGAAAACCCATCACTGTTTTTTATATGAATCTGATACAGTTTGAATCAATTCAATAAAAGTTCATTTTTAGCTTTGCCCTCACCTTCCCTTCATTGCTAATCAATACATGAGGCACATGAGGAGGAAAAATCCAAATTTATACATATAATGGATCAAATCTAATCAAAATATTATATGGAATAAAGATAGAATGATTCATCTAGACCACTGCCGGTGCTGGAACTAATAGAACTAAATGCAGCGTCTCCTCTATGTCGGGATCCCGACACAACATCCAAATGGTTGGTGCCACGTGTACAAGGAAGGAGCAACACATGGTGCAGAGAAGCCGGGTGCATTCTGTAGAAGTGGACGTCATAGTCACAAAGCCATGAACTTGTTATATTGTTCTTCATCTGGACAGTATTTGTATGTGCTAAGGACATTCACAGGTGAGAATGGCTCAATACAATGTGGCATAATCCCCGGTAATAAAGTTTTTGGCCCTGATTGTAGAAATCCTACGATCCTAGGGGTAGTGGTTGTTCAGTACCTAGATTACATTCTTTACATCTCTCTACACTAGAAAAACAACTATCCTATTTTCACAAAGGACACCTAAATTCATTTTAGGTGGGTTATCTTGAAGAATTATCATGCTTTCCTTTTGGAAGTCTTTCAACCCCTTCGGCTTTGGTACATTTCAGCCCTGACCGTAGTTCCCATCCATGCAAGGAAAGCTGCATAGCAAACTTCCTCAGCAGAGGACAAGTCAATTAAGGAAGTGGTCATCCTTCAACCTGAAATTTGCAAGGAATTTTGCCAGACAAGGAAGAAGGTTTCCAACCCAACCTGGTACCTCCCTTTATTGCAGAAGTCATATTAGACCCAGAAGTGGCCAGGCCCGATCACCTGTGCGCTGGCCCTTTAAATGTCTGAGTGTCACCGCGCATGCCCTAGTACAGTGATGGGCAACCTTTTGAGCTTGGTGTGTCAAAATTTGCCAAAAAACCGAGCATAACTCGGGTGGTGTGTCACCTTGACAAAAAAAACATAATTTTATGATATTTATAGTTTAAATAACAAATATGTATGTAATATGTGTAATTATTTAACTTCTAGGGTACTTTAACCGTAGGTTGTCTGATTGATCCAACCATGCACTGCCATACTACAGTATGCCAGTATATGGGGATTTTCCACATCATCTATTATTATATGCAATTCGCACATTGTAATAGATCGGTTACAATCAGACAGGTGTGGAAAAGATTAGTAACCTGCAAACTTTCAGTCATGAAAAATCACAGGTTATAGTGAGGGTGCAGGCGCCGCTGTTCGCATCTCTCTCATGCCCTCTTGGTACGGAGAAGGCGTGAGGAGCAAAATAATCGCAATGTCTGGTGATTTGCAAGGCGTTACGATTATTTCAGGGCTTGTACGTCACAAAACTGCCACACAAGCCTTGATGACTGTCTTCTATCATACAGTCACTGACATTACTCACTGTATGATGGAAGGGGTTGTCCTCCCTGGTCCCTGCTGTGGAGCTGGTCAGTGTAGAGGTGGCAGAGGTACATTGACCTTACACCATGTATGATGGGAGTGGTTGTCCTCCCTGGTCCCTGCTGTGGAGATGATCATTGCAGAGGTGGCAGCTGCTGGCACATCACACAGGGCAGCAGCGATGTGGCCTCTGACTGTGCTGCCACCCTCCCCCCACCACAACTATCAGGAGCTGCAGAGGAGTCTCCCTGGTTTACGGCCTGGTCACATCTCCTGCTGTGCCCCGTGCTGATACCTGTGCTGACTGGAGACACAAGGCACAGCTCACACATGGGGAGGGGCCGGCCCGGGGGAGGAGGAGTAGGGGGGAGTGCTGGGAGCTCAGTGCAATCTCTCAGCCTCCTGGCTACTGCACCTGGTCATGTAGGATGAAACTTAACTCTCAGGAAGCCGCGTGTCAGTGAAAATGGCTACGCGTGTCAGCAGTGACACGCGTGTCATAGGTTAGCCATCACCGCCCTAGTAAGTAGGGAAGCACGTTGGATTAGAGCGGGAGCATGGAGAGGTAAGTTCAGAGATAGAGCAGGGGCAGCGCCATAGAGAGGGGCACGGGTGTGCCCGCAATTTTTGACATGGATCGCGGGGCACCCGTGACAATGAACAAAACAAGATAGGACCTTTTTTTTTTTAAAAAAAAAAGAGGGGGTTATGTACCAATTTCCAAGATGAACTAAATAAATTGGGACCAGTATTTATTCTTCTGAAAAATGAGGAAAAGCTTCAGATAATCAAATCTTGCATGAGTCAAACGACTCTAATTCTAACATAAAAAAGTCAAACAAAAGTGTTAGTTCATGACTTATTTGTATGTTATGTCTTACAGGTAGAAACATTGTTATTTGGAAAATGCAGGATATTGTAAGAAATGGAAGGACTGGTTTGGGATTAGGCTGTAAACAAGTGTTTCATAATTTTCCGCCAGGGACTGAAACACTGGAGACTCATCAGATAGTAACAGAGGCGACTCTACCGGGAGATATCCCACTCGGCTTTATGTCTTTTAGTACCTACATATATATGCGCAGGAAAGTCTCACATTCAGGTGTCTGTGGAGGTTGACAATGCTGCTGCAATCATTCATCTGGGGGAATTATCTTAAGAATAAACATCAGAGAAAAAACAAGAAATAGAAATGATTGCTGAGGCCAAACAGATATATGAAGTGCGTATTATTAGGAGAGATAGAGTGTAACATAGAAGAGAAATACTCACATACCAGGATGAAATCCCATTCTGCTCATCATTGTGAAAACTCGAAACCTACATCTACAGATGACAACTCACTATGGTGTAAATATATATATATATATATATATATATATATATATATATACCAAAAGTTTGGACACACCTTCTTATTCAATAAAAATTGTAGATTCACACTAAAGGCATCAAAACTATGTATCAACGCATGTGGAATTATATACTTAACAAAAAATCTGTCTTATATTCTAGGTCCTGTTGCTTTAATTACTGCTTTGCTCTTGGCTTCTCTTGATGAGCTTCAAGAGGTAGTCACCTGAAATGGTCTTTCAACAGTCTTGGAGGAGTTCCCAGAGATGCTAAGCACTTGTTGGCCCTTTTGCCTTCGCTTCACACTGCCATCCAGATCACCCCAAACTATCTCGATTAGGTTCATGTCTGGTGACTGTGGTGGCCAGGTCATCTGGTGTAGCCCCCATCACTCTTCTTCTTAGTCAAATAGCCCTTACACAAACTAAAGGTATGTTTGGGGTCATTGTCCTGTTGAAAAATACCTTTAATTTTGAATGAATCCCCAACAGTGTCACCAGCATCCTCCCCCCCCCACCACACCTCCTCCTCCAGGCTTCATGGTAGCCAGGCATGTAGAGTCCATGTGCTCCCCTTTCCTGCATCACACAAAGTCACGGTGGTTGGAACCAAAGATCTCACATTTGGACTCATCAGACCAAAGCACAGATTTCCACTGGTCAATTCCTTGTGTCTCTTGTGCTTGTTGCCAGTCCTTAGCAGTGGTTTCCTAGCAAATTTGTTATCATGAAGCCTGCTGCACACAGTCTCCTCTTACCTGTTGTTGTAGAGATGTGTCTGCTCCTGGACCTCTGTGCGGCAGTGACCTGATCTATAATCTGAGCTGCTGTTACCTGCGATTTCTGAGGCTGGTGACTTGCATTAACTTATACTTTGCAATAGAGGAGATTCCTGGTCTTCCGTTCATGGGCTGGTCCTCATGTCAGCTAGTTGCTTTGTAGCACTTGGTGGTTTTTTCAACTGCACTTGGGGACACTTTCAAAGTTTTTCTATTTTTTTGGACTGACTGACCTTTATTTCTTATAGTAATGGTGGCCACTTGTTTTTCGTCACTTAGCTGCTTTTTTCTAGCCATAATACAAACATAGAAATCCCATTTATTACACCTGAAAGGGCACCTCTGATGTGAAAACCTTTTAAAGTGACTACCTCTTGTATCTCGTCAAGAGAAGCCAAGAGTATGCAAAGAAAGAGCAAAAGAACCTAGAATATAAGACATATTTTCTGTTTTTTGACACTTTTTTGGTAAGTACATAACTCTACATGTGTTACTTCATAGTTTTGATGCCTTCAGTGTGAATATACAATTTTTATAGTCATGAAAATACAGAAAACATTTTGAATGAGAAGGTCCTAACTTTTGGTCTTAATATTAATTCATAATTCCATGGTGCTGTACAATCAGTAAGGGGTTCACATACATTACATTAAGACAAGAACAAATGCAAGTACAAAACTAGAGTGATCAGGACAAGCGGAAGAAAGACCCGGCCCGTGATGGGTCACAATCTATATAGAGGGTAGAAGAAGATATGAGGCGAGGTCACAATCTATATGGAGGGTAGATGGAGACACGAGGTGAGGTCACAATCTATATGGAGGGTAGATGGAGACATGAGGTGAGGTCACAATCTATATGGAGGGTAGATGGAGACACGAGGTGAGGACACAATCTATATGGAGGGTAGATGGAGACACGAGGTGAGGTCACAATCTATATAGAGGGTAGATGGAGACATGAGGTG
>WNYA01000332.1:164916-187208 GCA_019512145.1 Engystomops pustulosus | reverse complement strand
TTTGTGAGTGCAGAGCTGAGTTATTATGCCCGAGGTTGTGGATGTGCAAGCGAGTTTCCTCTCACTGGCAGGGTTTTCTCTCATCTCCGGCTGCCCCGGTACACCCACTTACCCCCTGTCGTCGCACGGTCTTCTCATCCTCAGCTCCTCGTTAAGATGGTTCTTGGGATAAGTGATGATTTCTAAAAAAAGACCCTCCCATGGGGTCACTGATTCAGAACGGTCCTAGGATTCTAACTATCATAGATCCGACCTCTCAGCCCTACCCCGTGGATATATCAGAGGGGGCTCATGGGCAACCTAGACCCCAGAGCACTTGTTTAACTGGGACTTGTCCACACATCTTACTCTTAAATAAAACCATCACCACCAAATCTTCTCCCCCTTGTATCCACTGTTTCAATGTCTGGGACGTTGGAAGCTGGTGACTACCAAATGGTCAGCGCTATTTGATATAATCAATCACAACACGACACTTCTGTATGGGAATAGTTCCTGATGGTTATGATTCATAGGTATTCTACATTGCTAGCACCCAGCTTTCCCTAAACACACATAGCGTAGTAGCATTTTATCCCTGTACTGCCAGGTATCTCAGGGGGTCACACAGATGTGGGCGATGCAGGAAGGTGTTCTCCCGCCCCTCCACTTCCACCGCCTTTCCTGGAAATCTCTTGTGGTAGTTATCACTACACACTATCCCCTTGCAGGAATAGCATGAACCTAGATCGTGATAAGAGAAAGCTGGTGACAGCCCTCGTGCTATGTGACACTCCTTACAGTTTTCCTAGACAACTGAAAGGATAATCTTAGTTGACGGGCACTATACGAAGACCTGTGTGTTGATAAGAAAGACACCTGCCCAGTAGGAAACCCGGAAAGCTGAGTGAATGTATTGCGCATGTTCTTGCATCTTCTTGGAGGGTGTTACACAGATGGGCTGAGCGGAAAAGATACTGTAATAAAAAAGGGGGTTGATTCAACTAGCTACATAACCCCCATTAACCCTTCTAATCTAGTTACAATTCTGTTTCTGGGCAAGCTTTTTGATATCCACTGGGAACTTCCATAGATTTATGCATTCGCTAACAAGCGCGTAGAATGGAAGGTGAACGCAGCCCGCAGGGTTAGACACGTGCGTTTTTTGGGCCGTTTTTAGTTATTGCGTTTTCCAGATCGTAAAAAAATGCACACGTTAACTTGCATCCGTTTTTGAAAACGCACATGCGCTTTTTGTCCGTTTTATTGTCGCAAATGTCGGGAAAACGGGAAAAGCGCATGCGTTTTTAAAAAGGATCGTTTTTACGTCTGAACGCACCAACTAAAAACTGCCCAAAAAACCCCCCGTTGTGTCTTCACCCCTCAACGTTACACTTGTTGCATATGTCTGCAGGCTGTTACCCAGCTCTTGTAATGTCCTGAATGTCATTGTTGCACAGGGGTACTCCCGTCCCTACATACCATGCTAGACTACCGCTCAGCATTCTCAGAAAGCTGGGTAACAGGCTCACATGCAGAAGACATCCCCCCCCCGCCGAATCTAATGTACATCATCCTCACTTATAGTTGCTCGTAGTCTGTTAAAATGTATGTCAAGAGCCCAGGATGTCATGACTGATAGCATATACAATAGTGACAAAACCTCTGCTGTGGGAAGCAGGGGCCGGATTAGGTTGTGGGGGCCCCTGGGCGCAAATGGTGAGGCCCAACCGAATACAACAAAGATACCAATTAATCCTGCTCACTATCCACTATGCTTGCAGCAATACATCCACCTACACCGCCTCAACCCCCCCTTGCCCCCAGTAATACTCCACATCAGCCGCCCACCCCCCGTAATGACTCCACATACACATCCGTCTCACCCCTCAGTAACACAGCTGCCTCTCCCCCCAGTAATACATCCACATACAGCCGCCTCACCCCCCAGTTATACATCCACATACAGCCGGCTCACCCCCCAGTAATACATCCACATAGTCGTCTCACCCCCCAGTAATACATCCACATACAGCCGCCTCACCCCCCAGTAATACATCCACATACACCGCCTCGCCCCCCAAGTAACCAGCTACATACACCACAGAGCCGCCTCAATTAACCAATAACACACTACATACAGCCGCCTCGCCCCGTACACAGCTACATACAGCCGCTCGCCCCATAACACACTACATCCAGCCGCCAGCCGCCAAGCCGCCTCGCTACAAATCTACTACAGCCGCCTACGTCCCCCAGTAACACAACCCCGCTACATAGTCTCCTCTCGCCCTGCAATACATCATATATACATCTCCTCTCGCCCGCAATACACATTACAGTCTCCTCTCGCCCTGCAATAACATCTATACAGTCTCCTCCTCGCCCTGCAATACAGCTATAATCAGTGCTCCTCCGTCGCCCTGCAATCCTCTATATACAAGTCTCCTCTCGCCCTGCAATACATCTATATACAGTCTCCTCTCGCCCTGCAATACATCTATATCATTCTCTCTCGCCTGCAATCATCTATATCAGGCTCCTCTGCTCCTCCGCCCTGCATACTCTATATACCGGCTCCTCTTCCCGCCCTGCATACATCTATATACACGTCTCCTCTCGCCCTTGTCAATACTTCGTATATCAGTCTCCTCTCCCCCCCTGCAATACATCTATATACAGTCTGTCTCCTCTCGTCTCCCTCGCCCTGCAATACATCTATATACAGTCTCCTCTCCGCCCTGCATAACATCTATTACAGTCTCCTCTCGCCCTGGCAATACTCTTATACGTCTCCATCTCGCCCTGCACTAACATCTAATACAGTCTCCCCCCTCTCCCCCCTGCATACATCTATATACAGTCCTCCTCTCCCCCTGCAATACATCTATATACAGTCTCCCTCTCGCCCTGCAATACATCTCTCTACGTCTCCAGTCTCCTCTCCCCCTGCAATACTACAATCTATATACAGTCTCCTCCCCCCTGCAATACATCTATATTACAGTCTCCTCTCCCCGGCAATACATCTATATACAGTCCCCTCTCCCCCTGCAATACATCTATATAACAGTCGCCTCTCGCCCTGCAATACAGCTATATACAGTCTCCTCCCTTCGCCCCCCCTGCAATACATCTATTACAGTCTCCCTCTCTCGCCCTGCAATCAATCTATATACAGGTCTCCTCTCGCCCTGTGAATACATCTATATACATCTCCTCTCCCCCGCAATACATCTATATACAGTCCCTCTCCCCCCTGCAATACATCTATATACCGTCGCCTCTCGCCCTGCAATACATCTATATACAGTCTCCTCTCCCCTGCAATACACTATATACAAGTCGCCTCTCCTCGCCCTGCATACTCTATATACAGTCCTATCCTCTCCCCCTCACCCTGCAATACATCTATATACAGTCCTCCTCTCCCCCTGCAAATACTCTATATCCAACAGTCTCCTCTCCCCCTGCATCATCTATAGAACGTCTTCCTCTTCGCCCTGCAATAATCTATATAACGTCTCCTCTCCCCCTCAATACATCTATATACAGTCTCCTCTCCCCCTGCATACTCTATAGCGTCTTCCTCTCCCCCCGGCAATAACAATACAGTTCTCCTCTCGCCCTCGCCCTGCAACATCTATATACAGTCTCCTATCCCCCTGGCAATACATCTATATACAAGTCTCCTCCGTCTCCCCCCTGCATACAATCTATATACGTCTCCTCTCGCCCTGCAATACTATATATACATTCCCCCTCCCCCCCGTCCCCCCCCCCCAGAGCTAGAGACCCCTGATCCCAGGACAGATGACCCCCCCTTTCCTTTCACAGGCAGCCCAGAACATAGCTTTCTTCTCTCAAAAATTACCTTTCAGGTCAGCTCATCCGAGTTGTGAAGGGAGCGCTGACCCATGACAGGCGGAAGCCTCCTCTCACATAGATAATCCTCAGTAATTACAAGCCGGCAATTTTCCCGGCATCACAGCATCACGTGACAATGACTGCACGTGACCCTGTGACACTGTAAGAAGGGAGCTGACCGTCTCATGAGCTGACAATCCTGGCTGGGAGCGATGTGCTGCAATTTTTGCAGACTCGCTCCACGTGGAGAACAGGACAGCTTATCGTTCTCCTACCAGGGACGGGTAGCATCCGGATGGGGGTGGAGCGCACGCTCTGCAAACCAGCTGAATGTCCGTGCATGGCTGGGAGTGATGCCGCGCACATCCGCAGCCATCGCTCCCAGTCAGATAGCACATCAGTGTCAGTGTCCCGGGCGCTAGCGGTCTGCTGTGCCGCTGGGCCGCCCCAATCTAATGCAATTCCCCCTCTGATTTTACAAGTTCTTTGCGATATGTTGGGGCCTACCCCTTGAACGGGATGGTTTGGGCCCCGGGGCGCGCGCCCCGGACCTCCGCCTATAATCACGGCTCTGGTTTGTAAGTATGAGGTTACTTGTTGCTGCGATACTCTCACCCTCTGTGGCTAAAAGAAGGTTCCAGTCACTGACAAGCAAGCAACAGATTATAACATGGTGGAAAATAAGAACACATCTATTTAAGTTTGTTGGGAAGAACATTATGGCAAATGCGCTGCCTGTCCGTTAAGTTAATTATCAATAAAGTTGTGTTGCAGTACGGTCCTACCGCAGTGCATTCCGGGAGTCGTAGTTTTTGATTGGAGGCGAGCTCTGTTTGACGTCATTGCACACGGCGCTTCTTTCTTCTCCGTGGTGCTGTGCGCGGTGACGTCACCGCAGCGCTATTTTGAATTGTCCGCCATGGTGAATAAACTCCCCGCTCGTCCGCCGGCTCTGCGGCCCGGAGACCCCGGCCTGCGATGAATGGCCCCTTTATTACATGCAAGACAACACGGGAGCGGACCTCCACAACTGCCCTTCACGGATGCTGCGCCTGTACCCGTACGGGTGAGTCGTGACGCGTTCACTAAACATAGAGGAATACAAATGGATGTGTATAACTATGTCTATATGATGCTGTGTATACATGTATGGCTTCTATATATAGAGACAATGGCCGGTACATATCACTAAGGTTTTATAATAGGGGCTGTGTATACATGGAGGGTTGTATATATAGAACAGGGCTATGTACAGTATCACTAGGTATATGTAGGCTGTGTAAACATGTATGCTGTATATATATATTAGAGACAGGGCTAGATGCATTACAACTAGGTAATATAGGAGGTGTGTATGACATGTAGGGCTGTATATATGAGATAGACAGGGCTATATGCAGTATCCCTAGGTATATCGGAGGCTGTTATACTGTAGGGCTGTATATATAGAGAGACGGCTATATTCAGTAGCACTAGGTATATAGGAGTCTTTTTAACTGTCTGGCTGTATAGATAGAGAGACTGGCTATTACATATAAAGCTAGTGTATAGGAGGCTTATATACATGTAGGGCTCTATATAGAGGATAGGGCTATGTACAGTATATCTCGTTTGTATGAGGTGGGCTGTGTCTAAATGTAGGGCTTTATATATATGAGAGAAACGGGCTATGTACAGGATCTCTGTATACTAGGAGGCTGTGTATAACATGTAGGCTATGAGCGAGAGAGAGACAGTGCTATGTCCAGGAGAGCTAGGTATATAGGGGGCTGTCATATACATGTAGGGCTCTATATGTGAGAATGTGCAACACCCTCACGCCGATGCAATGGGCGAAGAGTTGCTTGCGATAACAGGCCCCCCATATGCATTCACCACAATCATACAGGGGACATTGCAGTGGGTAATTCCTGCCCTGCAGGCAGAAGTTAATCTGGGTATGAATGTAAGAGTCCATTATCCATGATCTGTGTTACATCCTGTCTCGTTGAGCCTGATAGGTTTGGAGGATCAGCCACACCTTACCAAGGGAATAATAAACCCCTGCCCAGATGTTCTATAGAGCATTTAGCTGAGCGGTATCTCAGAAGTGACTGGAGTCTCTCCGTACAGACCTTCGGAGTTCCTGTGCAGCTAGCACACATCATCAGACCATAGTCAGTAAGAGCCTATCCCTGCCGAAGTTGGAGCCTAATATCGCTAGGTATTGAGAAGGGTTATCGTCCCTACCTTCAAGGGGGATACCTGAAGCAATCCAAGGATCAAGCTGAAGCATCCTATTAGGACACAGCGACCCCTCCCAGACGCCGGCCATCACATCCAGGCTGGTGATCTACATCCTGTGGCTTCCCTCCAATACCTCTCCAGTACTACTCCACCATGCTTGTGAAGGCACGTTGCCTGATGTTCCTGTCGGTTCCAATAAGACTGTCAGTGTTCTGTTTCAAACCTCTGCCTCCGTCTGTCCCTGCTACTAACGTCTGTCACCATCACGGGCACCCTGTCTCCCCACACGAGACTCATACTCTAGACACCAAAGGGTTTTCCCCAGGGAGATCCGCTATAGCACCTCTCCCTCATCTTTTTCTTGCCAACACCAACCCTGCGGAGACTGCCAGGCTGTATTAAGCCTCCGGTTCCCCATACCACCACCGGGACATAGCGTGCTTAGGCCGCAACCGCCAGCCCCAGGTACTGCGTCCCCGCTTTCTCCAGGCGTCCCAAGAAAAGGCTATGCCCCGGTGGGGGATGTTGCACATGGCCTATTACATTATAGTAGTGTAGGAGGCGGTCATATACATGTAGGGCGCTATATAGAATACAGGGCTTATGTACATATAGCTATGTATATAGGGGCTGTATAATGTATGGCTCTATATAGATAGACAGGCTATTGTACAGTAAGCTAGTATATAGGGGCTGTGTATCATGTAGGGCTCTATATATAGACCATGGCTATGTAACATTATCAGTAGGTATATTGGTGGCTTATACATGTAGGCTGTTATATATAGAGACAGGGCTATGTAATTACTTAGTGTATAGGGGGCTAGTGTATACATGTAGGGCTCTATATAGAGAGACAGGGCTATGTACAGTATAGCTGTATTAGGGGGGCTGTATATACATGTAGGGCTCTATATATAGAGACATGTCTAGTAACAGTATAGCTAGTTGTATAGGGGCTGTATTCATGTAGGGCTCTATAGAGGAGACAGGGCGATGTAACAGTATAGCTCGGGTAAGATGGGGCTGTGGTATACATGTAGGGCTCTAATAAGAGACCTGGCTATGTACAGTATAGGCCGTATAGGGGGCTGTATATAATTTAGGCTCTTATAGAGATACAGGGCTATGTTACATATAGTCTAGGTTTATAGGGGGTGTATATACATGTAGGGCTCGATATTAGATGACAGGGCTAGGGTTAACATATACTAGGTGTTATATGAGCTGTATAGACATGTAGGGCTCTATATAGAGAGACAGGGCTATTTGTACAGTATAGCTAGTTATAGGGGGCGTGGTATACATGTGGCTGTATAGATTATGCAGGGCTATGTCCAAGTTCCTAGGTATATAGGGGGCTTTATACTCTAAGGTCTCTTTATATAGACCGGCTATTTACAGTACATTAGGTATATAGGAGGGCTGTGTAATACATGTAGGGCGTATATATATAGAGAGACAGGCTATTACATGTCACTAGTATATATTAGGCGGTGTATACATGTATGGCTCATATATATGTATATTGGGGTGCTGTATACATGTAGGTCTGTGTACAGTGTCACTAGTTATATAGGATGGCTGTGGTATACATGTAGGTCTCTATACAGCATCCATAAGTATAAGGGCTCTGTATATATGTGTATGTATGTATGATGTATATATGTGTGTGTGTGTATTGATGTTTATTTGTATATAGTGTATATGAGACAGGGCTATGCATGGTAAATGCATGTAAAAAGCTATATACCTTAAGGGTGGGAATATAAACGTCTCTATTTGGTAGTTATTGTATGTTATATGAGATAAGTATAACATAGAGGGGATGTATTCTGTAGGTGGTAATACAGAGATATGAATGCTTTATGTGCACTGCGACTTACATACGGACCTCGGCTGTTGGTAAGTTACTGTACTTTATCCTTAGGCTACAATGATCAGCTATAACATTATCACAGGCATCTGTAATGAATCTTTAGGTTAATCCTGTTCTTATGACAATCCAACATTTTTAAAAGCCAATTTTCACAGATCCCACAAAGTGCTGGCTCTGGCTGGGTTACAATGATACAGTTTACAGTTCCAACTTACATACAAATTCACTTAAGAACAAACCTCAGACCCTAGCTTGTATGTAACCCGGGGAGCGCCTGTACATGTAAGTCTCTTCTTGCACAGGTGCTGTAGGTGTGTATGTGTACCCCTGGGAGGGTGGTATGGTTTACAGAGAGGGTGTATCGTAGGTTATAGGAACGTTTTACATATCGGGTCTGATGTGTAATGTAGGTCTGGATGAGGTATATGGTTACATTACCTATGGTAATTGCCGCCATTCCCTCTCTCCCCACCCATCTAGCCATGGCGGCCTGTACAGCGCTGCAGTATAAATGATGGCGCTATTATTATAGACCTTGTGTGAGTTCTATAGACTTTTTTTGCATGACAGTATATTGTATGTAGGGTTATGTGCTGTGTATACGTAGCTTTTGTTGTGTGCTGGATTTTGACTATTATCCTCCTCCTTACAGAGGGCTGCCGCCGGCTTCAATCCCTGTCCTGGAGGGAACAGCCGGAGTGTCTCTCAGTGTTTCTCCCTTGCCTGAATGAGCTGGAAGTATGGGAGCCTGAGGATGACCCATGTGAGTGTCCTCCCGTGTGCGGGGCGCTGCTCGGTTTTTTGGGCTTGTCATTGGGTGGGGGGTCAGGTTTTCCCTTTATAACTTCTATTGCTGTTTCAGGGATGAACACAAAAGCACTCCCCGCCTGTCCTTCATCGCCCTGAAGAAGAGGCCGAGGAGCTGACGCTCTCGAGTTCCTGAAGCTGGACAAGGACGCGCGGTTAAGATAAAGATGGTAAATTAGACTTTACTGGTCACTCTTCCTATCAAATGTGTGGCTCAAGTGGTCTCCAGAAACAGCGCCACTTATGTCCAGGTTTGTATACACATCATTCTATAATACATTACTGAGCACATACTGATGGGGTGCTGTTTAGGGGGATTAATATTATTTGGCTCTTCCCTAACCCGAGTCAAACTGAGAATGCTTGGAGTAGTAGTTAAACATAAAGCTGGAGCACGGAGGGGTGAATACATGGAAGGTGAGACCAAAGATATGTTTTATGTTGCGATGGTACTTAAAAAAAAGGTGGACCGATGTGATTAATGGTATAAAAAATCTATCAGGTCTTAGTACAGCAGTGAGAACAGCAGAGGCGCCCACACCTGACACATCCCCAAATTTCCCATTTCTTCTCCCCCAGAGTAAATTGAATGACCCAGCACCCTCGACAGTCCAAACGCAGGCACAGACCGGTGCGAGTGTCACTGGATGACTGGATCAGACGAGTGAACCCCCTCCCCTGATTCCTGTGTAATACGTTAATATTTTCTTGTTGGTTTGTTCTGCTCCACTGAGATTTTATACACATGATTGCCTGCGTATTACTAGAATATAACTCTCTAATAAATTCTCTTCTCCCCTTTCATGATTTAAAATAGTCCATCAGCTCTTTCCAGGAAACACCGAGGTGTATAATGGTGGGAGTTCCCCAATGTCTAACACTGTTGTACATAATAGTACAGTAGTCGGACTCTCCCTGCCTCCTGATTGGCATTCTGATGATATCACACTAGACAATGATAATACATTTGTTGTTTGGCTCCTGATATTGTTGCCATCCTATTTATTGTCACCATTTTTTTCTCACACAACAATTTTAGTTTGATTTTTTTTACAGAAAATTAAAATACAAACAGCAGTGACCTGAACATTTGTTACAGGCCTCAGTATGACTTCCTATACTCTGAATCCATAACATTCTACAGAACTTGAGATTGTCTAAATTTTGCTCTATATATCAGACAAGACCCTGAGTTGGGTTTGGGGGTGGAACCCGTATACTGATATCTCCAATGTCCTTGAGTCTTTTCCTGGTTATACCATTAAAGCTGAAGGGGGCACCAGTTCCATAATTTCTTTTCTAGACATGTTTGTCGAAATAATTTGTCTCCATTATTTAACAGGAGCGCCCTATATAGGTAAGACTAGAGATGAGCGAGTATACCTCGTCCGGCTTTATGCTCGTTCGATTATTAAGGTACTCGAAACGGCTCGTTGCTCGGACGAGTATTTTCCCCCTTCTCAGATCGAGCATTTAATTAAAAAACACAGTGAAGAACATGAAGAATAGAATAAAACCAGTGAACCAGGACATTTTAAGTGACAAACCAGTGCAGAACACAGTTGACAATAGATACAGATGTCGGCATCATCTGGTACTTGTCGGGAGATACGCGCGGAACGGAGCGAACAAAATAGCAATGTGAAGACTAATAAATGTGTGAAGAACACCTTGAACGAACACGTGAGCCAGCGGATACATCGGGAGCAGCGCAGAGCACCGGGGAGGCAGCACAGAGAACATCGGGGAGACTTCCGTGGAAGAAGAGCAGCGGATCCCGGGAGAGCGGTATTCTCCCTACAAGTAGCAGATTGTCAACACTGTAATCTATTCTTCACTGTGTTTTTCAACATTAATGATCCTGTGTTTCACTGTTATATATATTCTATTCTTCACTGTTCTTCACATCTGCTTAACTTGTCGGAGATAATATACGCGCGAACTGTGAAGAATATATTGCAGATGTTTGCAACTTATCATAGACAATAATTTTTCACTTACTTAACACATTTTATGGCCCGAAAACCATTGTCCCTGAAAAAATGCTCGAGTCTCCCATTGGATCAATGGGGCTCGTTATTCGAGACAGCACCGAGCCTGGAAAAAAAGTTTGTCCTCGAATAACGAGCACCCGATGCATTTTTAAGTGCTCGCCATCTCTAGTAAAGAACGTGTCACTGTTTGAATAAAACAGGCTCCAGGCCCTTCCAACTGATCTGAGGTATACGGCACAGCCCTCTTTATTATGGTTGGCACATGAACATCACCAGGCATTGAAGTGTTTGCCTGTCGGGTAACAGCGCCACCCCTGTTTAGAGCTGCTGTGTCTGTGTAATCACTATAGTGGGGCTCTTCATGCTGTTGACCAGTGTCTGCCCCGCCCCTCTAGCACAGATTAGTGTAGGGAGCACAGTAGCCGCATAATCCAATAACTTGGGACAGTATAGATAATAGTTGTCTAGAGTCTCGATTCTGACAGGAGGGCGGTTACAGATCTACCTCTTCTTTTAATAGATCTTTTCACCTAAAGGCAATGTCGGTCCCTGGGATTAACCCCACTGGGTGTCGCCCATCTCTGTAGTTTTTAGTAGCCCGCCCTTGAGCTTCGCTAGCGCTTGCAGGGTGTTCTCGGTGGAGACGTCACGATGCCACCGAGCCGCACTCTCACCGTAGCGAAGGCCAGCGCTTTCACACTCACCACCCCGACTGATCCTCGTCGCTGAGCCGATCTACAAAGATCCTGCCCCAATAATGGCGGTGTAACCGGTGGGATCACCATTTACTTCCACCGCAGCGGGGTCGTGCTGCAGATGGAGAGCCCAAACCTGGAACCGCTTGCAAGGAAAGTAGATGGGATAACAGTCTGCACTACCAGACATGACCGTGGCATGGGTGGTGGTCCAATCTCGCATAATGCAACATCCCCCACCAAACAGATCTACTCTATTGATCTTTTAGGTTTCGTAGATATCCTGGCAGGATGGAGAATGAAAAGGACACTCCCAAAGATCTGCCATCTATATTCATTTGGCCCAGAATAGGAAAATCTGATCTGGTGTCATGTATGTAAGGGAGACTCCAGAATGGAGGGCAGGATGCAGGACTTAAGAGAAAAAATTGTGGAGGGGTGATGATAAAATTGAAAAAAACTCCTTTCCTGTGTCCCAGAATCTGTCCTTCTAGGAAAATTTCTTCGTTTTTTAATCTTAGAATATAAACTTTTATGAGTGAGGGGTCCAACTACAAGACAACCCCACTTATTGTTTGCAAAGTGCCAACCCATCATTTAAGCAGTAAAACTATGCTCCCCACTTGCCACAGCTCCCCATAGTATCAGCTCCTCCTAGGACAACCAATAAGGGAAAGTAGAGGCACACGAGATGGCACCCGTGCATAGGTCTGACACCACTGGTGTACACTTCCTTAAAGGGTTGTCCACTTTCAGCAAATAATTTATACGGTTTGTGTAAGGAAATTTTATATACAATTTTTCAATATACTTTTCTTGTATCTATTCCTCGTTTTCTAATCTCTGCTTGCTTCAGTCTATAATGTTTACTTCCAGTGGATAGAAATCTGACCGTTGTCACACAGGTGCACGCTCGTTATATGACACAGCTCTGATACTAACGAGCTGTGCACCTGTGTGACCATTGTCGATTTCTATACACTGGAAGTAAACATAGACGCTTTCTTCGAAGGACAGCAAGCAGAGATCTCGAAAAACAGTGGAGGATTGATACAGAAATTATAATGAAAAATTGTATAACTTTTCTTTACACAAACCGATCTCATTATTTGCTGAAAGTGGACAACCCCTTTAATGCAAGCCTGGAATCTGAGGTTGCATACCCCGCTAGTACTGTACCACTTTCACCCTAGATCTCCAGAAAAGTGACCCAGCCCACAGGCTTTGTCAGATTCTATGGTAATTTGGCACTATTGAACCTATATCACCATGGGTTGTAGACCTTAGCTCATAGTGTCCCATTGTTAGTTGTGTGACTATACCGATATCGGAATATAGGGCACATACCAACACCGGTGGAGATCTCCAAAATACAACCCTACTAATTACTAGAAATTTTAGACTGGTACTTCGGACTCTCCATCCCCCACTACCTTCCTTACTGCAAAGATACAAAGTGCAAACATCCCAGCCTACCCTATATAACCTGCACAGAGTTCCAGAGCATGATGCCATGAGTCCTTTCCCGCTCCTCCCAGTATAAGAACCAGTTTAATATGCGGTTTAATATGCTAGGCGCGCCAGATAGGCTGTTATCTCTGCAGAGTCCCTCTTAACCAGAGCTCAGATCAATTCCTGTAACGACAGTTTTGCGGCGCTGATCCTGGATAGAGCTCCATGCTTTCTATGTCTACTTCAGTCCAATATTCTCTAGAACTCGATCACGTGCTTGCGTTGTCAGATGTTATGCTCCTGATCCTTTCTGGTAGAGTAAGTCACCACCCGCCTGTAGCCGTGTAGCTTGGATGCCTCTTCCTTAGCTGGCGCTGCCTGTAGCCCCTCTACCTTTGGCAAACCTCTGGCATTCTGAGATCCGCCTCACGTTATCCTTGCACGTCTCACCGCCAACCAGTCCGGCGGCAGCCAGTACTCCACCTGGCGCATGCCTCCTCCAAGCATCTTCCTTGCCTCCCTTGCCTCCGGGCCTCAGCAATCAAATCCGCCGTTCCCCCCATGAAGGAACCAATGGTGCCCCAATTCCCCTGCAACCAAACCAAGAATAGACAATGACCACATTTATCGAACTATTGCGCTACTATGTGCATTTGCCTGGTAGCCTGCAGGGGGCGCCAGATTCATCAAACTGGCGGCAGGGTCTTCATGAATCGGGTGCCCCCTGCACTGCTCCGGAAGTGGTCACCAGGTTTTTTTTTTTAGTGCATTGTTCATGTTGCAGAATTGTGTGCCCTAACAGCCCCTTTAGATGCACATTTTTTTCTGTCTTGTCGACCACCGAGAAGCTGCAACACAAAACTGCGCAGACACTTGATCATACATGTTACAGCTATTGCACGTTCTTTCTCAGTGCAGCTTCAGACACAACATGGGGGCGCAGACACTTTAATAAATGTGGCCACGTGTCCATGTAAAACGCTGTCGGATATTGCTATAGCCACGGTACGTACTTTGACAGACACAGTGAGACGGAGTCACATAGTCGACGATCTCCGCCGGCTCCACCCCCCCAGCGCCTATGCGCATTGAGCAGTCCGCGCCCATCGAGGTGGATCTCAGTCCATAGCGTCTCCGCCACTCCCGCCCTGCATAGAAGTGATAAGGTATTTATTAGAGGTATGACATAAACACGGCAGGGTGTGCACTGCTCACCCACCTCCCTCATGTAGACCGGGGTAACACACCGGCCTCCCTGTGCGTTGGTTGCTGTCTCCAGGCAGAATGAGACGCGTCTGACCAAAGTGCGGATCGGGGACCAGGCTGATTTTTATTTCCAAATCCTCAGATCTAGACGCCGTCCTCCTGGTCCGCAACGGGCGAGAAAAGACTCCTCCCCTTCGAGAGACAGACAAAACGACGTATCAACATGACATTTCTGTCACTCCAGCAGACTGTGGGGCTCAACGGGGGATCCAATTTAGACAATCTAATCATACTGGTGTTTATCTACCTTTATATAGCACACACGTACGCATCGGCCGCACAAGCATGTCAAATTGGTCCCTGTCCCAATTGGGCTCGCAATCTAAACAACCTAACAGTAGTTTTTGGAGTTTGGAGGACCCAGAAAAAGGAAACCCATGCAAAACACTGATAGAAATACAAACTCTTTGTCAGACGTGAACCCAGGACCTCCAAGCGCTGCAAGCAGAAGTTCTACCCACTCCCACCGTGCCGCTGGTGTATGTTCTCTAAAGGCGTCTGCCCGTTGTCTTTACAATCCCCACCCCACCACATTTTGGGATAGCAAAAGTGACCTGTGTGCACCTGTGTGACTCACATGACCAGGGACTAACAATGATCCGTGCACCTGTGGACATCCATGACCAGGATATCATGAGCCGTGCAACTGTTGTGACATCACATGACCAGGGATATCATGAGCCCTTGCAACACTGTGTGACATCAATTACCGGGATATCATAGCCGTGGCCGCTGGGACATCACATGACCAGGATTCATTAGCAGGGCACCTGTGTGACATCACATGACCAGGGATACAGGAGCCGTCACCTGTGGTGACATCACATGACCAGGGATATCATGAGCCGTGCACCTGTGTGACATCACATGACCAGGGCTATCATGAGCCGTGCACCTGTGTGACATCACATGACCATGGATATCATGAGCCGTGCAACCTGTGGTGACATCACATGACCTATGATATCATGAGAGCCGTGCACCCTGTGTGACATCACATACCAGGGATAAATCATGAGCCGTGCTCGCTGTGTGACATCACATGACCAGGATATCATGAGCCGTGTCACCTGTGTGACATCACAGACCATACTTCATGAGCCGTGCCACCTGTGTGTCCATCACTTGCATGGATATCATGAGCCGTGCACCTGTGTGACATCACATTGACCATAGATATCATGACCGTGCACCTGTGGACATCACATGACCAGGATATCATGAGCCTTTCGCCTGTTGACATCACATGACCGTGGACCAGTTTCAATCCCTTGAGGTACACATTGAAGATTTCTACCACAAACAAAACAAATAAACATGCAGCCGAGATCTCTGTGAGGAATTGATTACTGAAATTTATAATCTTTTCATCATATAAACATATTTTTTTTTTACTGGTCAAACCCTTTTAAGAAAAACTATGATCTGCTGCCCCATTAAACCCCTGCTATTACACAGCAGACACCAGGTGGCGTATATATAATCTCTGGAGAATGTTCATCCTACCTCAGGTGCTCTACCTGTGCCACACCTCATGTGCTCATAGTAAGTAAGTGAGATTCATCCCCAAGCAAGATCTCAATTGCTCGATTGCCGACAGTGAACCAATGACCTGCGGAGAGAGATGGGAATACATAGACAGGATCTAGCACCTTCCATACATCCGGGAACCCTACTGCACCTTTACTTTCACACACACACACATCCTTTCATCTCCGCTACTGGTTACAGTTTGAATAAACTTCCACAGTCCTGCCTGCTGGAAAAACTGAACACTGAATAATTCACCATTTTCACATCTCTGCTTGTTGCATGCAAAGACCTGAAGTCAGCGATCTATACTCCACCAGAAGAGATCTGCTAAGCATGGATGTGCATCTTCTGGTGGACAGAGGGAAAAGTTCTAGCCTCGGGCGCGTTTCCCACGTTGCGTTTTGAACCTGCGTTTTCATTGGTTTGGAAACGGCATATCCAACAGCTTAGGAGAGGTGATTTGCCTAATTACCTCACTGTTAACGTTTTCCGTTTACAAAACGCATCATAAACGCGATGTTACGCTTGCAGTTTTGTTACGCATGCTTAACATTGCGTTACAAGCGAAACGGTATGTAATGAGAAAATTACCTCACAATCAGCTGTTGTATATGCGTTCAAATGCAATGAAACGCACCAAAACGCACGTTGAAGCGCCCTCAGGTTTAGTGATGAGAACATTCACCGACAGCAAGTCAGAGATCTTTAGAATGCAAAAACAATTTCAAAACTTGGGGGGGGGGGAGGATGATTTTTTTTCACTTCACTCACCTGAGATCAGATTTCCCATGGTCCCCGCTGGTCACAAAGAGGGCGTCTTCCGTTCCGAGGAGCCGGCGCTGCTTATCGCTGGAGCCTTTGCAGATACGGATAAGTATGCATTAGAAATTTGCGTTTAAGGCTACCCCAGCCCCATATACAATAGCGATGACTATCCCACCATGATGTACCATTGTCATACAAACCCACCGACAATGCTTTCTGGTATATATCCGGGGTAAATGCTTAGAGGAACCCTTTAATTCACCCCCGCCTCACCATCACAGGGGGTCTTCTCCATAGACATCATCCCCAACCTCTGCCTCCGCCTGGCCCTCCTCATCTCCGCACCGCCTTGGTAAAACGGGTCGCTGCGCCTGGGTCCACCCCACGGAGCATTATTCTTCCGATTCGGCGGCCCCTAGAATAAATGGATCGTACGCGTGGGGATCCAAAATGGTGCAGGATCTTGTATAAGATGACGATCTGAATGTCCGTCTTGACCCGGGAGATGGGAGAAATTGTTAGAAAACATTATAATAGTTGACATTTTTGCAGACTGAAGGGTAGTGTTCACATAGTCAGAATTTACAATAGCTTGCAGCAGTGCACTGGTAATGTCTATGGTTATAAGATGCATACACAAGATATAGAAAGTGCATACTGTACCCGGCAGAGAGCCCCCAGGCACGGCCGTCTTCAACAAGAAGCAAACTGAGGAAATTTGAACCCAAGAACACCAGTGCATTCTGAGTGCTTCCTGTGCTTCTGCCGGGTTCGTCACAAGCACCACATGACTCATTTCCCGTGATGCCCCGCGCGCGATGTAACAGAGCGCGCACATGTAAGCAGAGCGGGCATGCCGGAAGTTGTAGTCTTTCAGTCTCAACCAAGCGGTCCCGGGATTCAAGACGAACGCAAAACGGCTTTGTCGGCAGAACATAAAATTTTTGATCATATTTCCTGTCATAAATGCCAGAAAAAACGCGCGGATGTTACAACAATGGAGTCGTTTTCAAAAATTGGTAGCCAATCAGATTCAGCTCTTAAATTTGTTGTGAGGAGGTTTGTAAGATAAAAGAAGCGTCTGATTGGTCGCTAAGAAAGACGCAATTGGCTGCACAGTCCAGTGTACATCTTCTTTGGAATTTATTTTACAACCCTGTTCAAAGAGGATGATCCCAAAATGTTGAAAACGCCCATATTCATTGTTTAAAAAAACAAGAACAGGCATATATGAAAAAATATGATAATCAATCTCAATATAATGACTAAAATTAGCCTTGCACACACTGGAACCCACAGAAAAGCCAAATGTGATTCAGACATTCTATCATTTCAGCCATGTCTAATTTCCAAAGAAAAGTCTTTGACTTGAACCAAGAAATTGAGTAAGTCATAAAATTGGCATCTGCTTATTACACCATTACGTAATTTCCTCTGTTGATTATTGCTGCCCCCAATACAAAAGTTGTGACCCAACTTTTCTAGAACCAAAATGTCAAACTAGCCCTACTTATGAATAAGAGACTTTAATAATGGAGAAATGTCTTTCTGGGAGATGCTGGTTATTATGTAAAGCAGGGTTGTACATGAAAGTTACGGACCCCCAACTATTGTTTACCCTGTAATATATGTGCACATCACACAACTGCTACCCTATCCGTGTATATTGTCACAGCAACAGTATACTACTCCTATCCTGGAATTATGATCACAGCACAAGTACTACTTACTCCTATCCTGTATTATCGCAACAGCACAGTACTACTATTCCTATCCTGTATAATGGGCACAGCACAACTACTACTTCCTATCCTGTATTTATGTACCAACAGCACCGTAACTACTACTCCTATCTTCTATTGGACACAGCAAGTACTACTACTCCTATCCTTATATATGAGCACAGTAACTACTACGCATATCCTCTGTATACATGGGCACAACACACCTACTCTCCTATCCTTATATATGGTCCTGACTACTTAATCCATCCTGTATATATGAGCACAAGTATACTAACTCCCTATCCTGTAATATATGGGCACAGCACAGTACTACTACTTCATCCTGTATATATGATCACAGCACAGTGTCTACTACTCCTATCTTGTATATATGGGCACACACAGTACTATTACTCCTATTCGTATGTATGGGCAGAAAAAGAGGAAGCACAGTACGACTACTCTGATCTGTATATATGGTCCTTACAGTACTACTACTCCTACCTGTATATATGTGCACAGCACAGTACTACTACTTACTTCTAATCCTTATAATATGAGCAGCACAGTACTACTAGCCTATCTGTTATATATGGGCACAGCACAGTACTACTACTCCTATCATCCGGTCTACAATGGTCACAGACCCAGTACTACTACTCCTATCCTGTATATATGGGACAGTACGACTACTCCTATCCTGTATATATGGGCACAGCACAGCTAACTACGACTCTATCGGTATCATGGGACAGCCCAGTACTATTAACTCCTATCCTGTATATAGGCACAGTACTACTACTGCCTATCCTGTATCTATTGGCACGCAAGTACTACTACCATATCCGGTATACATGGTCAAGACCAGTACTACTACTCTATCCTGTATATATGAGCACAGCAAAGTACTACTACTACTACTCCTATCCTGTAATATATTACACAGCACAGTAACTACTACTCTATCCTGTAATATGTGGCAACGTACTGACTACTTCCCTATCCTGTATATATTAGCACAGCACAGTGCTACTACTCCTATCCTGTTATATATTAGCACAGCCCAGTACTACTACTCCCATCCTGTATACAGAGCACAGTACTACTACTCCCATCCTGTATACAGGGCACAGTAGTAGTACTTCTACTCCCATCCTGTATACAGGGCACAGCACAGTACTGCTACTCCTATCCTGTATATATTAGCACAGCCCAGTACTACTACTCCCATCCTGTATACAGAGCACAGTTTTTTCTAACTTACGCTCCCATCCTTATCCGTGCACAGAGTAGTACTTCTACTCCCTCCTGTATACAGGGGCACAGCCAGTACTACTAAACTACTCCTATCGCGGTAATTATTGAGCCACAGTACTCTAACTCCCATCCCTGTATACATGTAACAGCACAATACTACTACTCCTATCCTGTATATATGGGCACAGCACATTGCTCTACTACTCCCTATCCGTACATATGGGCACAGTACTACTAACTTCTACTACTTCCCATCCTGTATACGGGCCACAAGCACAATACTACTACTCCTATCCTGTAGGATGGGCACAGCCAGTACTCTACTCCTTCCGTATTATGGGCACAGTACGACTACTCCCATCCTGTATATCAGGGCACCGCACAGTACTACTTACTCCTCTCCTGTATATATGGGCCACAGCACATTACTACTACTCCTATCCGGTATATTGGTGCACAGTACTACTACTTCCCATCCTGTAATAGAGGGGCACAGTACATTACTACACTCCCAGCCTGTAACAGGGCCAGCACAGTACTACTACTTACTACTCTCTCCCATATGTTTATTGGCTTGTGTGTCCTAGAGAGGGATTCCCCTCTGCTCCGTCCTTCCTTCCCCCCGCAGAGATCCCGCCCTGCGCTGGCTTTCGGCCATGAGCCTCACCCTTCAGTACTGGTGTGGAAATGTTCTGTAATGTGTGAAACCTGGATGAGGGATGAGTGGTAAACCATGGCAACCACTACAAAAACTACTACGTGAGTGGAGCCGTGTCGTAATCCCCCCCCCGGCGCGGCGGACAGTGGTTTTCTGGGAAAGTGATGGTCGTCCGAAGGGTGAGAGCTGGCGTGTACAGTACCTATTTCCTGTAATGGGGTGTTCCTGCAAAGTCACACATGACTAAGCCACCATTCTGGACAGGGGTTATACATGGTCAACACAGACAATCGCTTACAAGGCAATCCATTAAGGCCTTTTAAGGGGTAGTTTGCCATTGGGCTGGATAACTGAACATGTCCATATACAATGATACGGCTCCTTCATAATAACGTCTCCAGCATGCTGTTGTGTCGTATATACCCATATGAAACCCTCTAGTTGGAGTGATGTAGGAGCGATGCCACAGCTGGAGGTACATCTTCTGGAAGCATGACAAAGGCAAAGATCTATAGGCATTAGCCGTGGCCTTCAGGAGCTGTGATGGGTTGATAGACGGGTCAGCTAACTGCCCCTTAGTCATGGGAGCAGGTGAGGTCTCACAGTTCAGCGAGGGGTGAAGGAGGGCGTAGTTTAGAGAGATTTGCTTGTATTGACCATTGGTCCTATTAAACTAGGTTCTGCAGCTGGGCTTCCAGTCATTTTCTTTCAAGCTTGCTAACACCTTTGTAGTGTAATGTGAGGCCTGTAGTTCTGTAATTGTAAGAATTCGTTTATCGGTATCGTACATCTTGTTGGATGATGTGAAACACTATCCTAAGTCTTTGGGTGTAAGAGTCAAGGGCAGGGACTGTAGGAAATATAGCAGCTTAGGGAATTCCACCATCTTAAGTAGATTGTCTCTACCTATGAAAGAAAGGGAGTGAGAAATTGTCTGTTCCAGGTTTTGTATGTAGGGGGCTATGTTCGTGTTGTAGAGCTTGGTGGGTTGTTTAGTAATTTGTATGCCTAGGTACGTGAGGGAAGTAGTTTGCCACTTAAAGACAAAGTTTCTTGTCCAGAAAGGCCTAGCCAGGCCTTTCAATAATAGGGCCTCTGTTTTGTCCAAATTTAAAGAGTAACCTCACAGTTGGCCTATCCTAGATATCCAGTACGGGTTGTAAACATGTCTTAGGATCAGACACTACCAGTAATAGATCATCTGCAAAGGCAAAGAATCTGATCTCTCTGGTTCCCAGCTTTATTCCATGAAAACTGGGGGTGGTGTGTAA
Source organism: Engystomops pustulosus (assembly GCA_019512145.1). Lineage (NCBI taxonomy): Eukaryota > Metazoa > Chordata > Amphibia > Anura > Leptodactylidae > Engystomops > Engystomops pustulosus. The sequence continues at coordinate 165,835 of WNYA01000332.1, read as the reverse complement.
GTGATAGAGCAGGGGGTCTAGAGAAATATTGAAAAGAAGAGGGGATAATGGACAGCCCTGTCTGATTCCTCTAAATATATCAATCTGTGGAGTGTTCCTTTTATTAACCGTGATCATAGTGTAGGATTCTGTGTATAACAAGTCGATGAAATTTTGGAAGGGTCTACCAAAGTGCCCAATGTCACTTGTAAGAAAGGCCAGGAGACCGTATCAAAGGCCTTCTCTGCGTCAAGCCCTAACAGCATTGAAACCTGGCCCTCGTTTTCTAGTCACGCTATCGTGGCTGCTACAACAAGTCAAATGTTTTTGGCCGTGTGGCGCCCTTTGTAAATCCTGCCTGGGTCGGGTGTAATATATGAAGTAGAATAGATTGCAGACGAGAGGCCAGAATGGATGTCATGAGTTTATAATCGTTATTGAGCAAAGCTATAGGGCGATAGGCTTTAAGAGAGTCAGGGTCTTTATTGGGTTTCAATAGGAGCAGGGCCGGATTAAGGTTGGTGGGGGCCCCTGGGCGCAAAATATGGTGGAGGCCCCAACCGAATACAACAAAGATACAAATTATCCTGCTCACTATCCACTATGCTTGCAGCAATACATCCACATACAGCCGCCTCACCCCCCCACATACAGCCGCCTCACCCCCAGTAACACAGCTACATACAGCCGCCTTGCCCCCAGTAACACAGCTACATACAGCCGCCTTGCCCCCAGTAACACAGCTACATACAGCCGCCTCGTCCCCAGTAACACAGCTACATACAGCCGCCTCACCCCCAGTAACACAGCTACATACAGCCGCCTCGCCCCCAGTAACACAGCTACATACAGCCGCCTCGCCCCCAGTAACACAGCTACATACAGCCGCCTCACCCCCAGTAACACAGCTACATACAGCCGCCTCATCCCCAGTAACACA
>WNYA01000332.1:133140-164817 GCA_019512145.1 Engystomops pustulosus | reverse complement strand
GCCTCACCCCCCAGTAATACATCCACATACAGCCGCCTCACCCCCCAGTTATACATCCACATACAGCCGCCTCACCCCCCAGTAATACATCCACATACAGCCGCCTCACCCCACACCTCCTCTCCCCCTGCAATACATCTATATACAGTCTCCTCTCCCCCTGCAATACATCTATATACAGTCTCCTCTCCCCCTGCAATACATCTATATACAGTCTCCTCTCCCCCTGCAATACATCTATATACAGTCTCCTCTCCCCCTGAAATACATCTATATACAGTCTCCTCTCCCCCTGCAATACATCTATATACAGTCTCCTCTCCCCCTGCAATACATCTATATACAGTCTCCTCACCCCTTGCAATACATCTATATACAGTCTCCTCTCCCCAGCAATACATCTATATACAGTCTCCTCTCCCCCTGCAATACATCTATATACAGTCTCCTCTCCCCCTGCAATACATCGTAAAGTCCTCCTCGCCCCCGCATACAGCAATAGACGTCGCCTCTCCCCCTGACATACACGCTATCTACAGTCGCCTGCTCGCCCTATCGAAGCACTTCTTAATCAGCTATATTACAGTCTCTCTCCCCCGCAATACATCTATATACAGTCTCCTGCTCCCCTGCACTCTATACTACAGTCCCTCTCCCCCTGCGGACATCGCATACAGGGCCGTCCCCTGCTAAACATCTAACCAGTCTTCCCTCCCCCTGCAAAACATCTAAACGTCCCTCAGTCCCTGCAATAATTTATTAGTCTCCCTCGCCTGCAATACATCTATATAAGTCCCTTCACTCAAACTCAAACGTCTCCTCCCCCACAAACGTATCATCCTCCGCCCTGCAATAACATCTATATACAGTCCCTCCCCCCCCCCCAGTAGCTCAGGCCCTGACCCAGACAGATGACCCCCCCTTTCTCTTTCCACCAGCCAGAATTTCCAGCGCTTCAGCAGAATTAACCTGTTCAGCACCGAGTGTGAAGGGAGCTGTCTGACCCATGACAGGCAGGGAAAGCCGCCTCTCACAGTTAGATAGCCGGCGTATACAGCAACCCGGCATTTCCCGGTCACAGCAGTCAGTGTATCAATGACTGCACGTGACCGTGACACTGAAGAAGGGAGCTAGGACCCGTCTAGGACTGACAATCGGTCGGGCTGGAGCGAGGTGTTCTGTTCATGTTGCACACATGCTCCAGGTGGAGACAGACACCGCTTAATCGTCTCACCAGGACTGGTTAGGCCTCCGGATGGGGTGGAAGCGCACGGCTCTGCAAACAGCTGAAATGTCCGTGCATGGCTGAGTGATGCGCCATCACAGCCGCAGCGCATCGCTCCCAGTTCCAGAAGCTCTTGTCAGGGTCCCGGAGCGCTGGCGGCGGCCGCTGGCGGCGCGCAAATCTAAGGCCCGCATGATTTTTACAAGTTCAATTGCGATATGGTGGGGGCCTACCCCGGGAACGGGATGGTGGGGGCCCCGGGGCGCGCGCCCCGGGAGCCCCGCCTATAATCCGGCTCTGGTGGGAAGTATGAGGTTACTTGTTGCTGCTGATACTCTTCACACTCTGTGGCTAAAAAGAAGGTTCCAGTCACTGACAGCAAGCACAGATTATAAAAATGGTGGAAAATAAGAACACATCTATTTAAGTTTGGTGAAGAAACATTATGGCAAATGCTGCTGCCTGTCCGTTAATTTATCAATAAAGTTTGTTGCAGACGTCATATCGCGGTGCATTTTGGGAGTCGTAGTTTTGATTGGGGGCGGAGTTCTGGTTACGTCATTACACACGGCGCTTCTTCTCCCGTGGTGCTTTGCGCGGTGACGTCACCTCGGCGCTAGTTTTGAATTGTCCGCCATGGTGAATAACTCCCCGCTCGTCCTGCCGGCTCTGAGGCCCGGAGACCCCGGCCTGCCCGATGAATGGCGCCTTTACATGCAAGACACACGGGAGCGGACCTTCAACAACTGGCCCTTCACGGAGGGCTGCGCCTGTACACCGGAGCGGGTGAGGCGTGACGTCACTACATATAGGATACACATAGGGATGTGTATATAACTAGGTATATAGGGGGCTGTGTATACATGTAGGGCTCTATATATAGAGACATGGCTATGTACAGTATCACTAGGTATATAGGAGGCTGTGTATACATGTAGGGCTGTATATATAGAGACAGGGCTATGTACAGTATCACTAGGTATATGGGAGGCTGTGTATACATGTAGGGCTGTATATATATATATAGAGACAGGGCTATATGCAGTATCACTAGGTATATAGGAGGCTGTGTATACATGTAGGGCTGTATATATAGAGAGACAGGGCTATATGCAGTATCACTAGGTATATAGGAGGCTGTGTATACATGTAGGGCTGTATATATAGAGAGACATGGCTATGTACAGTATAGCTAGGTGTATAGGAGGCTGTATATACATGTAGGGCTCTATATAGAGAGATAGGGCTATGTACAGTATAGCTAGGTGTATAGGGGGCTGTGTATAAATGTAGGGCTGTATATATATAGAGAGACAGGGCTATGTACAGTATCGCTAGGTATATAGGAGGCTGTGTATACATGTAGGGCTATGAGCGAGAGAGAGACAGGGCTATGTACAGTATAGCTAGGTATATAGGGGGCTGTATATACATGTAGGGCTCTATATGTAGAGACATGTGCAACACCCTCGCCGATGCAATGGCGAAGGAGTGCTTGCGAATAAGCCCCATAGCATGTCACCACATCATACAGGGGACATTGCAGTGGGTAATCCTGCCTGGCAAGGCAGAAGTTAATCTGGGTATGATGTAAGAGTCCATTATCCAATGATCTGTGTTACATCCTGTCTCTGTGAGCTGAGAGGTAATTGGAGGAGCAGCCACCACCTGACCAAGGGGAGATAATAAAACCCCTGGCCCAGAATGTTCTAGAGAGCAGTTAGCTGAGCGGTAGCTCAGAAGGAGACTGGAGTCTCTCCAGTACAGACTCTTCGGAGTCTGTGCAGCTAGCACATCAGACCAGAGCAGGAAGAGCCTAGCCCCTGCCTGAAGTGGAGCTAATAGCTAGGTAGTGAGGAAAGGGGTATCGTCCTACCTTCAAGGGTGATACCTGAAGCAATCCAGGATCAAGCTGAAGCATCCTATTAGGACACAGCTACCTCCCAGCCTGCCATCACATCCAGGCTGGTGATCTACATCCTGTGGCTTCCTCCAAATACCTCTCCAGTACTCCACCATCTTGTTGAAGGCACGTTGCTGATGTTCCTGTCGGTTCCAATAAAGAACTGTAAGTGTTTCTGTTCAACCTCTGCCTCCGTCTGGTCCCTGCTACTACGGCTGTCACCATCACGGGCACCCTGTCCACCACACAGAGACTCATACTCTAGACACCAAAGGGTTTCCCCAGGGAGATCCGCTATAGCAGCCTCTCCCTCATCTTTTCTTGCCAACACCACCCTGCTGGAGACCTGCCAGGCTGTAGGACAGCCCTCCGGTTCCCCATACCAAGCACCGTGACAATAGCGTGCTTAGGCCGCAACCGCCAGCCACTCAGGTACTGCGGGCCCCGGCTGTCTCCAGGCCCCAAGAAAAGGCTAGGCCCCGGTGGGGGATGTTGCACATGGCTATGTACAGTATAGCTAGGTGTATAGGAGGCTGTATATACATGTAGGGCTCTATATAGAAGAACAGGGCTATGTACAGTATAGCTAGGTATATAGGGGGCTGTATACATGTAGGGCTCTATATAGAGAGACAGGGCTATGTACAGTATAGCTAGGTATATAGGGGGCTGTGTATACATGTAGGGCTCTATATATAGACAGGGCTATGTACAGTATCAGTAGGTATATTGGGGGCTGTATACATGTAGGGCTGTATATATAGAGACAGGGCTATGTACAGTATAGCTAGGTGTATAGGGGGCTGATTATACATGAAGGGCTGTATATAGAGAGACAGGGCTATGTACAGTATAGCTAGGTATATAGGGGGCTGTATATACATGTAGGGCTCTATATAGAGAGACAGGGCTATGTACAGTATAGCTAGGTGTATAGGGGGCTGTGTATACATGTAGGGCTCTATATAGAGAGACAGGGCTATGTACAGTATAGCTAGGTATATAGGGGGCTGTATATACATGTAGGGCTCTATATAGAGAGACAGGGCTATGTACAGTATAGCTAGGTATATAGGGGGCTGTATATACATGTAGGGCTCTATATATAGAGACATGGCTATGTACAGTATAGCTAGGTGTATATGAGGCTGTATATACATGTAGGGCTCTATATAGAGAGACAGGGCTATGTACAGTATAGCTAGGTATATAGGGGGCTGTGTATACATGTAGGGCTGTATATATGTATGACAGGGCTATGTACAGTGTCACTAGGTATATAGGGGGCTGTATACATCTAGGGCTCTTTATATAGACAGGGCTATGTACAGTATCAGTAGGTATATAGGAGGCTGTGTATACATGTAGGGCTGTATATATATAGAGACAGGGCTATGTACAGTGTCACTAGGTATATAGGAGGCTGTGTATACATGTAGGGCTCATATATAGGTATATTGGGGGCTGTATACATGTAGGGGCTGTGTACAGTGTCACTAGTTATATAGGAGGCTGTGTATACATGTAGGGCTCTATACAGCATCATTAAGTATATAGGGCTCTGTATATATATGTATGTATGTATGTATGTATATATGTGTGTGTGTGTATTTATGTGTATGTGTATATATATGTATATGAGACAGGGCTATGCATGGTGTAAATGCAGTAAAAAGCTATATACATATAAGGGTGGGAATATAAACGTCTCTATTTGTATGTATGTATGTATATAGGAGATAATGTATACATAGAGGGGATGGATGTCTGTAGGTGGTACATACAGAGATATGAATGGCTTTATGTGCACTCGACTTACATACGGACCTCTGGATGTTGGTAAGTTACTGTACTTTATCCTTAGGCTACAATGATCAGCTATAACAGTATCACAGGCATCTGTAATGAAGCTTTAGTGTTAATCCTGGTTCTTATGACAATCCAACATTTTTAAAATCCAATTTTCACAGAGACCAAAAAAGTTCTGGCTGGGGTTACAATGATAAAGTTTACAGTTCCAACTTACATACAAATTCAACTTAAGAACAAACCTACAGAACCCTATCTTGTATGTAACCCGGGGACTGCCTGTACATGGAAGTCTCTGCACAGGTGCTGTAGGTGTGTATGTTACCCTGGGAGGGTGTATGGTTACATAGAGGGGTGTATTCGTAGGTATAGGAAAGTTTTACATATAGGGTCTGAATGTGTAAATGTAGGTCTGGATGAGGTATATGGTACATTACATATGGTAATTGCCGCCCTTCCCTCTCTCCCCACCCATCTAGCCATGGCGGCTGTACAGCGCTGCAGTATATGATGGCGCTATTATTATAGACTTGTGTAGTTCTATATACTTGCAGTGTACAGTATATGTATGTAGGGGTATGGCTGTGTATACGTAGCTTGTGTTGTGGTGCTGGATTGTGACTATTATCCTCCTCCTTACAGATGGCGGCCGCCGGCTTCATCCACTGTCCTGGAGGGAACAGCCCGGATGTCGCTCAGTGTTTCTTCTGCCTGAAGGAGCTGGAAGGATGGGAGCCGGAGGATGACCCCATGTGAGTGTCCTCCCGTGTGCAGGGGGCGCTGCCTCGGTTTTTGGGCTTGTAATTGGGGTGGGGGGTTCAGGTTTTCCTTTATAACTTCTATGCTGTTTCAGGGATGAACACAAGAAGCACTCCCCCGCCTGTCCCTTCATCGCCCTGAAGAAGAAGGCCGAGGAGCTGACGCTCAGCGAGTTCCTGAAGCTGGACAAGGAGCGGGTGAAGATAAAGATGGTAAATTAGACTTTACTGGAGACTCTTCCTATCAAATCTGTGGCTCAGAAGTGGTCTCCAAGAAACAGCGCCACTTCTGTCCATGTTTGGTATTACACATCAATTCTATACAGTATCTGAGCACAGACTGATGTGGTGCTGTTTAGGGGGATTAAATAGTTGGCTCTTCCTGAACCCTAGTAGAACTAGAGAATGCTGGGAGTAGTAGTTATACAGAAGCTGGAGCACTGATTGGTGCTGACCCAAGTAATGTTTTATGTTGCGATGGTATTGTGGACCGATGGGATCAATGGTATAAAAATCTATCAGGTTCTTAGTACAGCAGTGAGACCAGCAGAGGGCGCCCACACCTGACACATCCCAATAATTTCCCATTTCTTCTCCCCCAGAGTAAAGTGATGACCCAGCACATCGACAAGTTCCAAACGAAGGCACAGACGGTGCGAGGGTCACTGGAGGAGCTGGATAAAGACGAGTGACCCCCTCCCCTGATGTCCTGTGTATATACTGTTAATATTTTCTTGTTGGTTTGTTCTGCTCCACCTGGAGATTTTATACACATGATTGCCTGCTGTATGTACTAAGAATAATAAATCTCTAATAAATCTCTTCTCCCCTGTCAGGATGTAAATAGTCCATCAGCTCTTTCCAGGAAACACAGAGGTGATATAATGGGGGGAATCCCCAATGTCTACACTGTGTACAGTATAGTACAGTAGTCCGGGACTCTCCCTGCCTCCTGATTGGCAGTTCTGATGATAGCCACACTAGACAATGATAAGACATTATGTTGTTTGGCTTCATGGATATTGTTGCCATCTATTTATTGTCACCATTTTTTTCTCAAACAACAATTTATTTGATTTTTTTTTAACAGAAAATGTAAAATACAAAACAATCAGGTGACATGAACATTGTTACAGGTCTCATTATTACTTCCTATACGCTGCAATACATGAACATTCTACAGAACATTGAGATTGATCTAAATTTTGCTCTATATATCAGACAAGACCCTGAGTTGGGGTTGGGGGGTGGGAACACGTATCCTGAGATCTCCCAATGTCCCTGTGAGTTCTTCCTGGTTATACCAGTAAAGCGGAAGGGGGTCACCAGTTCCATAATTTCTGTTCTAGACATGTGTGTCGAAATAAATTTTGTCTCCATTATTTAAAAGGGAGCTCCTATAGAGGTAAAGACTAGAGATGAGCGAGTATACTCGTCCGAGCTTGATGCTCGTTCGAGTATTAAGGTACTCGAAACGGCTCGTTGCTCGGACGAGTATTTCCCCTGCTCGAGATCGAGCATTTAATTAAAAAAACACAGTGAAGAACAATGAAGAATAGAATAAAAACAGTGAACACAGGATCATTTAAGTGAAAAACACAGTGCAGAACACAGTGAAGAATAGATTACAGATGTTCGGCACATCTGCTTACTTGTCGGGAGATACGCGCGGAACGGAGCGAACAAAATAGCATGTGAAGAACAATATATATGTGTGAAGAACACATTGAAGAACACGGTGAGCAGCACGGAGACATCGGGGAGCAGCACAGAGACACCGGGGAGCAGCACAGAGACATCGGGGAGACTTCAGTGGAAGAAGAGCAGCGGATCCCGGGAGAGCGTATCTCCCGACAAGTAAGCAGATGTGCAGAACATCTGTAATCTATTCTTCACTGTGTTTTTCACTTAAATGATCCTGTGTTCACTGTTTTTATTCTATTCTTCACTGTTCTTCACATCTGCTAACTTGTCGGGAGATAATATACGCGCGGAACAGTGAAGAATAGATTGCAGATGTTTGCAACTTATCAGAAGACAATATTTTTCAATTAATTAACACATTTTATTCCCGAACCATGGTCCCTTTGAAAAATGCTCGAGTCTCCCATTGACTTCAATGGGGCTCGTTATTCGAGACGAGCACTCGAGCATCTGGAAAAGTTTGTCTCGAATAACGAGCACTCGAGCATTTTAGTGCTCGCTCATCTCTAGTAAAGACGTGTCACTGTTTGAATGACAGGCTCCAGGCCCTTCCACTGATCTGAGGTATACAGGCAGCAGCCCTCTTTAATGTTACACATGAACAGCACCATGCATATGAGTGTGGCCGTGTCGGGTACTACAGCTCCACCCTGTTTATAGCTGCTGTGTCTGTGTAATCACTATAGGGGGGGCTCTTCATGCTGTTGACCAGTGTCGGCCCCCTCTAGGCACAGATTAGTGTAGGGAGCACAGTAGCAGCATAATCCAATAAACCTTGTTGGACAGTATAGTATATAGTTGTCTTAGAGTCTCTGATGTCTGACAGGAGGGCGGTTACAGATCTACCTCTTCTTTTAATAGATCTTTTCACCATAAGGCATGTCGGTCCTGGGATTACCCCCTGGGTGTCGCCCCATCTCTGTAGTTTAGTAGCACGCCCTTGAGCTTCTCTAGCGCTTGCAGGGTGTTCTCGGTGGAGACGTCACGATGCCACACGAGCCGCACTCTCACCGGAGAGAAGGCCAGCGCTTTCACCACCACCCCAGACTGATCCTCTGCGCTGAGCCGATCACACAGATCCTGTCCCAATAATGGCGGTGTAACTGTGAGCATCACCATGTTACTCTCCACCTCAGCGGGGTCTGTGCTGCAGATGGGAGAGCCCAAATCCTGGACCGCTGCAAGGAAAAGTAGATGGGATAACAGGCTGCACTACCAGACATGACCTGTGAGCAGGGGTGGTGCCAAATCTCGCAGAATGCAACATCCCCCACCAACACAGATCTACTCTATTGATCTTTTTAGGTTTCTAGATATCCTGGCAGGATGGAGAATGAAAGGACAACTCCCAAAGATCTGCCATCTATGATGCATTTGGCCCCAGAATAGGAAATCTGATCCGTGTGTCATGTATTTAAGGGAGACTCCAGAATGGAGGGGCAGGATGCAGGACTTAAGAGGAAAAAAAGATTGTGGATGGGTGATGATAAAATTGAAACCCTTTCCTGTGTCCCAGAAATCTGTCATTCTAGAGAAAATTCTTCGTTTTTATCTTTATGAATATTAAACCTTTTAGAGAGTGAGTGTCCAAACTACAAGACAACCCACTTATTGTTTGCAAAGTGCCAACACATCAATTTAAGCAGTAACTTATTGCTCCCCACTTTGTCACAGCTCCCAATAGTATCAGCTTCCTGAGGACACCAATACAGTGGAAAGTATGAGGCACACAGAGAGGGCACCCGTGCCATAGGTCTGACACCACTGGTGTACACTTTCCTTAAAGGGGTTGTCCACTTTCAGCAAATAATTTATACGGTTTGTGTAAGGAAAATTTATACAATTTTTCAATATACTTTCTGTATCTATTCCTCAGTTTTCTAAATCTCTGCTTGCTGTCATTCTATATGTTTACTTCCAGTGGATAGAAATCTGACCGTGGTCACACAGGTGCACGGCTCGTTATATGACACAGCTCTGATACTAACGAGCTGTGCACCTGTGTGACCATGGTCAGATTTCTATACACTGGAAGTAAACATAGAAGCTTTCTATAGAATGACAGCAAGCAGAGATCTAGAAAACAGTGGAGGAATTGATACAGAAAGTATAATGAAAAATTGTATAACTTTTCTTTACACAAACCATATCAATTATTTGCTGAAAGTGGACAACCCCTTTAATGCATATCCTGGATCTGAGGTTTCAATACCCCATAGTACTGTACCCACTTTCACCATAGATCTCCAGAAAAGTGACCCAGCCCAAAGGCTTTGTCAGATTCTATGGTAAATTTGGCAATATTGAAACCTATATCACACTGGGTGTAGACCTTAGCTCATAAGTGTCCCATTGTTAGGTGTGTGTGACATATAACAGATATCGGAATATAGGTCACATACCCAACCTGTGGAGATCTGCAAAAATAACAACCCTTACATATTACTAGAAGTTTTAGGACCTGGTACTTCGGACTCTCCATCCCCCACTACCTTCCTTACTGCAAAGAGTACAAAGTGCAAACATCCCCAGCAATACACTATATAACCTGCACAGAGTCCATAGCATGAGGCCAGGAGTCCTTTCCGCTCCTCCCAGTATAAGACCAGTTTAATAGGCTGCGCCAGAATAAGGCTGTTATCTCTGCAGAGTCCCTCTTACCAGAGCTCAGATGCAATTCTGTAAAGCGGACAGTTGCGGCGCGGATCCTGGGATAGAGCAGCCATGCTTTTCTATTTCTATTCATTCCAATATTCTCTAGAACTAGATCAGTGCTTGCTGTTGTCAGATAGTTAGGCTCCTGATCTTTCTGGTAGAGGTAAGTCACCCCGGCTCTGTAGCCGTGTAGCTGGATGCCTCTTACTTAGCTGGCGCTGCCCTGTAGCCTCTTACCTTTGGCAAACATCTTGGCATTCTGATGATCCAGCCTCACGTTATCCTTGGCACGTCTCAACGCCACCAGTCCGGCGGCAGCCAGTACTCCAACCTGGCGCATGCCTCCTCCAAGCATCTTCCTTGCCCGCCGGGCCTCAGCAATAAAATCCGCCTTTCCCCCAATTAAGGAACCAATGGGTGCCCCAAGTCCCTGCAACCAAACACAAGAATAGACAATGACCCACATTTATCAGAACTAGTGCAGCCTGAACTATGTGCAGTTGCCTGTGTAGCCTGCAGGGGGCGCCAGATTCATCAAAACTGGCGCAGGGTCTTCATGAATCTGGTGCCCCCTGCACTGCTCCGGAAGTGGGCACCATTTTTTTTTTTTTTTAGTGCAATTTGTTCATGTTGCAGAATTGTGCACTAACAGCCCCTTTAGATGCACATTTTTTTCTGTCTTGTCAGACACCGAGAAGCTGCAACACAAAACTGGCGCAGACACTTTATAATACATGTACAAGCAGATTGCACGTTCTTTCTCAGTGCAGCTTCAGACACAAAATGGGCGCAGACACTTTAATAAATGTGGCCACTGTGTCCATGTAACCGCTGTCGGATATTGCTATAGCCACGGGTACGTACTTTTGAAAGACACAGTGAGACGGAGTCACATAGTCTGACGATCTCCGCCGGCTCCACCCCCAGCGCCTCTGCAGCATTGAGCAGTCGCGCCCCATCGAGGTGGATCTTCAGTCCATAGCGATCCGCCAGCTCCCGCACCTGCAGAGAGTGATAAAGGTATTTATAGAGGTATGACATATAACACAGCAGGGTGCACTGCACCCACCTCCCTCATGTAGGACAGGGGTAACACACGGCCCCCTGTGCGGTTGTGGCTGTTCTCCAGGCAGATGAGACGCGTCTGACCAAAGTGCGGATCGGGGTAGCCATGCTGGATTTTATTCTCCAAATCCTTCAGATCTAGACGACCGTCCTTCAGGGTCCGCACGGGGCGAGAAAAGACTCCTGCAACCTGCGAGAGACAAGACACGACTTATCAACAGTGACAAGTTCTGCAACTTCCAGCAGACTGGGGGCTACAGGGGGATCCAATTTAGACAATCTAATACATACTGGTGTTTATATAACATTTATATAGCACACACAGTACGCAGCGCCGCACAAAGCATGTCAAATTGGTCCCTGTCCCCAATGGGGCTCGCAATCTAAACAACCTAACAGTATGTTTTGGAGTTTGGGAGGACCCAGAGGAAACCCATGCAAACACGGAGAGAAAATACAAACTCTTTGCAGACTTGAACCCAGGACTCCAGCGCTGCAAGGCAGAAGTGCTACCCACTCAGCCACCGTGCCGCTGTGTGTATGTTCTCTAAAGGCATCTGCGCCGTTGTCTTTACAATCACCACATTTTGGATAGCAAAATGTGACTCTGTGTGCACCTGTGTGACATCACATGACCAGGGATAACATGAGCCGTGCACCTGTGTGACATCACATGACCAGGGATATCATGAGCCGTGCACCTGTGTGACATCACATGACCAGGGATATCATGAGCCGTGCACCTGTGTGACATCACATGACCATAGATATCATGAGCCGTGCACCTGTGTGACATCACATGACCAGGGATATCATGAGCCGTGCGCCTGTGTGACATCACATGACCAGGGATATCATGAGCCGTGCACCTGTGTGACATCACATGACCATAGATATCATGAGCCGTGCACCTGTGTGTCATCACATGACCATGGATATCATGAGCCGTGCACCTGTGTGACATCATACATACTGAATAGGTGTGCTAGCTGGGTCTCTCCAAGAGTGAGCCCAACCTGTGGCCATGACACCTCAAACCGGACTGGAGCCAGCACGGGTTACCCATGTTAGCAAGGGAATATGTCCACACTACTGTATAATGAGGGGGAGCTCACATTCTGCTGCTGGTGCAAAAAACAAGTCACTGTTACATACATACATTACTTATCCTGTACTTATCCTTATTACCTCCTTATTATACTCCGAGCTGCACTCAATATTCTGCTGCTGGTGCAGTCCATACTGTGTACATACATTGACTTACTTATCCGGTATGATCCGATACATCTGATCACCCCAACTGCACTCACTATTCTGCTGTTGGGCATTCATGTGTACCTCCATGACATTACTTATCCTATACTGATCCTGAGTTACATTCCTGTATATACTCCAGAGCTGCACTCCTATTCGCTGCTGGTGCAGTCCACGTTACATACCTGACATACTTATCCTGTAACTGACCTGAGTTACAATCCTGTATTTAACGCCAGAGCGGCACCACTATCTGCGCTGTTCATCCCTGTGTACATCCATGACATTACTTATCCTGTACTGTATCCTAGTTCCTCCTGTATTTCCCCAGAGCTGCACTCACCCTAGTCTGCTGCGGTGTCCGTCCCATGTACATACTGCCATTACTTATCCTGACTGATCCTGATTACTCTGTATTACACTCCAAGCTGCACTCACTATTCTTGCTGCTGGTGCAGTCACTGTGGACATACATGCTACTTCCCTGTACTGATCCTGATTACATTCCTGTATTATACTCGCAGAGCTGCACTCACTATTCGCCTCCTGGTGGCAGTCACTGTGTACATACTGAACATTACTTAATCGCTGTCCTGATCCTGATTACATCCTGTAATTTATACCGCCAGAGCTGCACTCCACTATTCTGCTGGGCAGGCCCACGTTACATACATGAACATTACTTATCCTGATCCTGTCACTGATCCTGAGTTTACAACATCCTGATTATACTCCTAGCGCACTCACTATTCTGCTGGTCAGTCACTGGGTACATACATGACATTACTTATCCTGGGACTGATCCTGAGGGTTCCATCTCTTTAAGTATACCCCAGAAGCTGCACTCCTATTCTGCTGCTGGTGCATCACGTGTATCATACAACATTACTTAATCCTGTACTGATCCTGGTTACAACATCCTTAATACCCAGATCTCCACCACTATTCTGCTGCTGTTGCAGTCACTGTGTACATACATGACATTACTTATCCGGTACTGCTCCTGAGTTACATCCTTTATTATGCCCATACTGCACTCCCTATCTGCTGCTGTTGCAGTCCCTACTGTGTCCATCACTGAAACATTACTTATCCTGTACTGAGCCTGGTTACATCCTGTATTATACCCCAGAGCTGCACTCCTATTCTGCTGCTGTGCAGTCACTGTGTACATCATGACATTAACTTATCCTGTGACTGATCCTGATTTTACATCCTGTATTATATCTCCAAGCTGCAACTCACTATTCTGCTGCTGTGCAGTCACTGTGTACCATACCGACATTAACTTATCCTGTATGATCCTGAGTTACATCCTGTATTATACCCAGAGAGCTTGTACTCACTATTCTGCTGCGGGGGCAGTCCCTGTGTACATACATGACATTCCTTCTCCTGTACTGATCCTGAGTTACATCGGGATTATACCCCAAGCTGCACTCACTATTCTGCTGCTGTGCAGTCCACTGTGTACATATACATTACATTACTTATCCTGTACTGATCCTGATGTTACATCTGTTCACTTATAACCCAGAGCTGCACTCACTATTCTTGGCTAGCTGGTGCATTCAACGTGTAATACAGACATTACTTTTATCCTGTACTGATCCTGATTACAATCCGGTCTTATACCCCAGAGCTGTACTCACTATTCTCTTGCTGGTGCAGTCACTGTGACAAAAAAAACAGAGATTACTTATCCTGTACTGATCCTGAGTTATATCCTGTATTATCCCCAAGCTCACTCAACTATTTCTGTAACCGCCTACCGTGCTCCGGTGAGTGGAGTATATGCCCTGCTTCCTATCATAAGATCCCTATGTGAACCGATGAGCTGAAATGTCGCTAAGTCCGCACTCCCATTCTCTCTGTATTTACCAGCTAAACTGCCCTGGACACCCGGACTGACACCATAGTACAGATGCAGCAGTGGAGAGAGATTTGTGCTCTGTCTTGGCTCATAGATTGTGATATATAACTGATGCCATCTATGTCTTCCTGAACGGAAATGACTTTAGCGGGACGAGCTGACTCATATCCCCCCCCCCCACCCCGATCTCAGTTGGGCCCTGGGAGAAATTGCGCATTATCTGTGTAATGGTGTTAGAGCACATACTGTGAATATGCATTTCAATTCATGATTATTGCTTCGGCTGGGTTTTTTGGTGCTGTTACACACGCTTGTGCTCTGTGCTCTCTGCCGCATGCAAATTTTTAACATCTCCTTCCCCTCTGTAGTGAGCAAATGCTGTGGCACCTTCAGGTTTACATCTTACACGAGCAGAGGGCACAGGGGCTGTGGGAGCAGAAGCAACTGCAAAGAGCACAGCAGTGTGCGGATATCACAGTCCTGCACTAACAATAAGCAAATATATGATTACAAATTACCCATACCTACGGGCTATTAGCTTGCTCATATCTTCCATTTAAAGCAATGCTCATCTAAAGGGGATTCATGGACTTAACACCAGTCTATTTGTGTCCCTGTTATCACCAGTGTTTCAATCTAATACATAAAGGGACACCAAATCCACCCTCTATATATCTATTTTCATATCCCTATCACCACATAGTCGCACTGACTGACCTCCATAAACAGTGGGCTGGTACCCCCTAACACAGATTAACGATCAAACACTCCCACACCTCTCCCAGATGTTCGTGTATTGCAGCGATCCCCAGTCACTCACTAAGAACTGAGCGCAATACCAGACGCAGCGTAGACGCTGGGGCGCTGTTTGTGAATGTAAACCCCCTTTAATGCCAGATGATCCGTAATGGCCTGCAATGCTTTGTTCACAGGGAGGTTGCGCTAAAGAAAGCACCTACAGTAATGTGGAGTCGATGGGCTCAGAGACCTTTCCCATGTGCCATTGTGTGGCAGAGCACGATTCTCCTAGTGTCCACCGACAGTCCAAGCGCTACTCGATGTCAGTAAGTTGAAGTGCACTACCATAAACATCCTGCGGACAAGGGCGCTTGGTGTGATCTCTACAATCCTGCATACCGTTATACATCTACGCTTACTAGGAGTTCATCGTCACCGCCACGCTGTTCCTAACTCTGATTCAAGTCTTCATAGATACCGAAGCAGATTATTTCACCGCTAACTGGGTGTTTCAGAATCTGGAAGCGGTAGTTGTTGCATATTTTCTCTCATTTATACCTTTCAGATTAAAGATCAGACTCGCGCCTCCACCGTACAAAAGACGGGACCACCACTTTGAGCCTCATGAGAGCATTATCCCAGAAGACTATAGTTTCCCTCACCCGGTAACGTAATCAATTGAGCAGACTGAGTTTGTCTGATTAGCAACACTGACTCATGCAAGCGAACGGTGAAATGATTAGCAGATTGAGTTTGTCTGGTGTTGTTCGAACGAGCTAGATTTTTCGTTGTGTGTAGTGGCGTTGACGTTTGTCTGATGCAGCATTGCTAGTTTGTCTGATGTTAGGGTTTCTCCGTTTGCTGAGCTAAAGTTTTTCAAATGTAGTGACTTTGAGTATGTCTGCTAGTATCAGAGCTCAATATGATCGTGGTGTCAGTTGACTGTAGCAGTTTGAGTTCACTCTTGTCTAAGTGACAGAGCTGAAGGGTTTGGGGGATGACAAGCTAATGTGTTTATGGTATCATCTCTTATTTGTCTAATGCCAGCGAGCCGAATTTGTTCACATCTTCCTATTAGCAGTTCTGAGTGTTATGACAGTGGCAGTATGTCTGCTGTATACAGTTGACTTATGTCAGCCAGTGGTTTGATTGTATTTGGTGATAGTAGTAGAGTGCTGATTTGTTGTTAGCAGATTGAGTTTTGTCTTGCATTAGCAAGCTAGTAGTGCTTTAGTAAGAGCTGACTTTATCTGGTGTATATACTAGTTTTGGCTAAGCCGTTGGTTTTAGGCAAGATAAGTATTGTTGAGCAGAAGCTACGTTTGAGTTTGCTGTTAGTTATTGTGGCTGCGTTGGGTTATAGGCTGTATGGTTATAATGCTGCGTTTGAGTTATTATGGCTGAGTTTTGTGCAGGCTAGTTTGAGTTTATTGTTGTATGGACTGAGTTTGAGTTATTATGGCTGAGTTTTGTGAGTAGCAGGCTGATTTATTAGGCCCGAGGTTGTGATGGTAGCAAGCGGTTTGAGTTATTAAGCCTGAGTTTGTGATGTAGCAGAGCTGAGTTTGAGTTATTATGCCTTAGTTTGTGATGTAGTAGAGCCGAGTTTCTCTCTCGTGGTAGGGTTTATCTCTGATGCACCCACTTACCTGTCCGCACGTCTTCTCTCCACAGCTCCTCGTGAAGATGGTCTTGGATAAGTGATGATTTCTAAAGACCCTCCCATGGGGTCACTGATGTCAGAACTGTCCTAGGATTCATAAATATCATAGATCCTGACATCTCAGCCCTACCCCTGGGATATAGCAGAGGGGGCTCAGGGGCACCTAGACCCCAGAGCCCTTGTGTAACTGAGGAGCTTGTCCACACAACATATTACTCTTAAATAAAACCATCACCACCAAATATTCTCCCTTTCGTATCCAACTGTTACAATGTCTGATGTTGGGAAAGCTGGGTGACTACCAAAATGGTCAGCCCTATTGATATTTCACACACTGACAACTTTCTGCATGGGAATAGTCTGGTGGTTATGGAATAGGGATTGCTACATTGCTAGTCACCCAGCTTTCCCAGAAACACACATAGCGTAGTAGCAGTTATCCCTGTACTGCCAGGTAATCTACAGGGGGTCACACAGGAATGTGTGCTCCCCCCTCCACCGTCCTGTCCTGGAAATCTTCTTGTGGTAGGTGAATCACTAACACTATCCGTGCCAGGAATAACATGAGCCCATAGATCTGATAATGAGAAAGCTGGGTGACAGCCATCGTGCTATGTGACAACTCCCACAGTGTTCCTAGACTCTGAGAGGCTAATCTGATTGATCTGGGCACTATACGAAGACCTGTGGTGTATGAATAGAAGAACACCTGCCAATCAGGAAACCCGGAAAGCTGAGTGAATGTATTGCTCAGGGCGCGTTCACACGTTGCGTTTTGGTTGCGTTTTCACTGCGTTTGGAACGCATATACAACAGCTGATGTGAGGTAATTTGCCTAATTACATTACCGTTTACGTTTGTAAACGCAATGTTAACGCATGCGTTAACAAAACGCATGCGTTAACGCTTTGTTAACGCATGCGTTAACATCGCGTTTACGATGCGTTTTGTTAACGCATGCGTTAACAGTGATGAAATTAGGCAAATCAGCTCTCCTCAGCTGTTGTATATGCGTTTCAAACGCAATGAAAACGCAGGTCAAAACGCAACGTGTGAACGCGCCCTCAGGTTCTTGCATCTTATTGGAGGGTGTTACACAGATGGCCTGAGCGGAAAAGATACTGTAATTTAAAAAAGGGGGTGATTCACTACATAACCCCCATTAACCCATTCTAATCTAGCTACAATTCTTTTTCTGGGAAAGCTGGGAGATACCCACTGGAACTTCCATAGATTCAGGGGGTATGGAGGTATGACTGACAAACCATCTTTTAGGCTGCGTTCACACGTTTTAAAACGCAATCCGGATGGGGAGGTTCAGCCTGATCGCATATGCGTACAATAGAACCGCATGCGTTCGCTAACAAGTGCATGAAATAGAATAGAATGAACGCAGCCTTAGGGTGATGTCACACTTATGCGTTTTCAATACGTTTTCAATGCGTTTTTAAGCAAAACGGGCCAAAAACGGATTGAAAACGCATACGTGTGACATCACCCTTAAGCGTATGACACGTGTTGCTATATTTCTGCAGGCTGTTACCCAGCTCTTCTAATGGCCTGAGGGCGCGTTCACGCATATACAACAGCTGATGAGAGGTGATTTGCCTAATTACATTACCGTTTAGGTTTGTAAATCCAATGTTAACGCATACGTTAACATAACGTGTATGTTAACACATTGTTAATGCATGCGTTAACATCGCGTTTACGATGCATTTTGTAAACGGAAACGTTAACAGTGATGTAATTAGGCAAATCACCTCTCCTCAGGTATATGCGTTTCAAATGCAATGAAAACGCAGGTCAAAACGCAACGTGTGAACGCGCCCTGAGGCTAGACTTTTCCATCTTGTCCACCAGACAGATGCACATCATGCTTTAGCAGAGCTCTTCCTGGTGGATGTATAGTATCGCTGCTTCTGTCTTTCACTGACAACAAGCAGAGATCTTGAAAATGGTGAATTATTCAAGTTTTAGTTTTTCCAGCAGGCAGACTGTGGAAGTTTATTCAAACTGTAACCAGTAGCGGTAGATGAAGGTGTGTGTTGTGAAAGTAAAGGTTGCAGGAGGGTTCAGGATGTATGAAGGTGCTAGATCCTGTCCTATGTTATTTCCCATCTCTCTCCGCAGTCATGGTTCACTGTCGGCATCGAGCATCTGAGATCTTGCTTGGGGATGAATCTCACCTCTACTTCTATGAGCAAGGAGGTGTGGCACAGGTAAGTCACCTGAGGTAGATGAACATTCTCCAAGTAGATTATATTATACCGCCACCTGGTGTCTGCTGCTTGTAATAGCAGGGGTATGGGCAGCAGATCATAGTTTTTCTTAAAAGGGTTGACCAGTTTAAAAAAAAAAATATTGTTTATATGATGAAAAATTATAAAATTTTCAGTATCAATTCCTCACAGCAGATCTCGGCTTGCTGTTATTCGGTAGAAAGCTTCAATGTTTACCTCCAGGGGATTGAAACTGGTCCACGGTCATGTGATGTCACACAGGCGCACGGCTCATGATATCCCTGGTCATGTGATGTCACACAGGTGCACGGCTCATGATATCTATGGTCATGTGATGTCACACAGGTGCACGGCTCATGATATCCATGGTTGTGTGTCTCTCTTAGGGACCTGTGCAGTATATCCCTCATTTCAAGATACCTCAGGTACTCCTTTATTTGTATTCCAATTGGTTAATAGCAGAATTTATTTCACTTTCTGTTAAAATGTTTAGGCTTACTGATACCTGTGGTCCCACAATTGGGAATATGGAGACGCATGGCATGGAGGCTGCGAGTCTGGATCTCTTATCCTTGAACCCTGTAAGTAGGGTTAATTAGGGATAGGGTGGTGGGTCACCCACATATCCCTGTATTATCACATAGGGTCCGGTTAAGGACTAATTACTTCTCCTTCTCCTTGGTAGGAGCCCAGGGAAAAGGAGAAGGATAAAGGGAGAGCTAAAGATCAGTCGAGCGCGAAAAGAGCCGCTTCAAGGAAGTGCAACATGTGCTCAGAAAAGCTCCCTGCAGACTACAAAAAACCAGTCTGTAAAACCTGTGTGGATAACCTACTCAGAGAAGAGAGGTCTTCTTTTGTGGATGAAATGCGCAGTTTTATAAGGGATGAGGTTAAAACATCTATAGCCTCATCTATAACAGCTCTTATACCTCAAGAGCCTCTGCATAAAAGACAACGAGTTATGGAATCCATGTCAGACTCCGCATCGGACTCGGAAGGGACCAAGGAATCTATTGATATGGAGCCAGGACCATCCAATTCAGCATGTAAAATGGAATCTAGATATTTACTAGCTTCAGAAGATCTGGAACCACTTCTAAAGGCTATGAGGGATACCCTCAAGATCGAGGAGATAGAGGAAACTAAATCCATTCAAGATGAGTTATTTGGACTCCTTAAGGTTAAGAAGAGGCGAGTGTTTCCCATAAATAACACTCTTAAGGAGCTGATACTTGAAGAATGGAGAGAACCGGAGAGTAGAATCTCCATTTCTAGAGAGTTTAAAAACCGTCTCTCCTTTGATGAAACAGAAGCAAAAATTTGGAACTCTACCCCCAAAGTCGATGTTCAAGTCACCAAAATGACTAAAAAGACGGATCTTCCATTCGAGGATGCAATTCAGCTAAGGGATCCTCTGGATAGGAAGGCGGACAGCCTTCTAAAAAAGACATGGGAATGTGCCATGTTGAATCTAAAATCTAATATTACTACGACATCCATGGCGCGCACTCTGTTTCATTGGATTTCAGAATTGGAAGGTCATGTTAGAGACGGCACTCCAAGAGAAATGTTATTGGGCACATTCTCCACCTTAAAAGCAGCTACAGCCTTCATTGCAGATGCCTCAGCGGAGGGAGTAAGGATAAGTGCCAAGGAAGGGGCACTGTCAAATTCGGTTAGAAGGTCACTCTGGCTTCGCCAATGGACCGGTGATTTCAGGTCAAAATCAAAGTTATGTGGAATTCCATTCGAGGGGGAATATCTTTTCGGTTCGGAACTCGACACGCTTTTGGAGAAGGCGGCGGATAGGAAAAAGGGGTTCCCGGAGTCCAGGAGTAACCCCAGGAAACAGCCCTTTCGGGACGCTAAGGACAGAAAACAGCCCTTTAGAGGGAAAGGCAAGCAAGGTAGATGGAGCTACCCTAAAGGAGGGAAAGGAAGAGGCTTCCTACTCAGTGCCAGCAACTCTGCCCCGGCTTATAGAAAACAATGACGCCAGGGTGGGGGGAAGACTGTTAAAGTTCCACTCTCAATGGACTCAAATAACATCAAACCCCTGGATACTAAGTATTCTTCGGGAAGGTTACCATTTAGAATTGACTTCTCTTCCTCCCAGAAAATTTGTTCTGACCAAGCAGCCCTCAGAAAATCTCTCAGACTCATTATGGTTGGAGATACAAAAACTTATTTCGACTGGACGTCATCATCCCGGTAGCTCAAAAACAGTTAAGAGAGGGACACTACTCCCACCTCTTCTTAATAAAAAAACCGAACGGTGCCTTCAGAATGATTTGCAATCTAAAAAGATTAAACAGCCATATACTCTATCGAAAATTCAAGATGGAAACCGTGAGCTCGGCTGTCGTCCTGATACAACAAGGAGCGTTTATGTGTACAATAGACCTGAGAGATGCATATTACCATGTGCCGATACATCCAAAATCTCAGAAGTTCCTCAGATTTGCAGTTCGATCGCCTTGGGGAGAAGAGGTCCACTACCAGTACAAGGCACTGCCCTTTGGGATTTCTTCAGCCCCAAGGACATTCACAAAGATCATGGTCGAGGTGATAGCTTATCTGAGGCAAAAAGGGATACTAGTCATCCCCTACCTGGACGATCTGCTAGTGGTGGCCGGTTCAGAACAGGAGCTAATACGCCACCGAGATATTACAAGGACAATCCTACAACAGTTAGGATGGATGATAAATCTGGAAAAATCCAGACTAGTCCCAAATACAAAAGTCGTGTTTCTAGGAACATTGTTGGATTCGATCCAGCAGATGTCCTTTTTGCCACCAGAAAAAGCAGCAAGACTGAGACAACAGATTATGACGTTTCAAAAAAGGAATCATTGCACAATAAGGGAAGCCATGAGGATACTGGGGCTTATGACATCCTCCATTCAAAGCGTACAGTGGAGTCAAAGTCACACCAGAGCCCTTCAAAACTGGGTTTTGACCTCCTGGGACAAAAATCCCCAACACTTGAATCAGAAAGTCCAGATATCGATAGCAGTCAAGCAATCCCTGGAGTGGTGGACAAATACTTCAAACCTGGAAAGAGGAGTGTCATGGCATCCCTGGCCAGTGATAAACATTCAGACGGACGCAAGTCAGTCAGGTTGGGGAGCAGACATAGCAGGGCGACCCATTCAGGGGCTATGGCCATCGACAATCAGATCCCGTTCCTCGAACTTTCGAGAATTAAGAGCTGTCCTGGAGACTTTAAGAGCCAGCACTCAAAGCCTGAAGGGGAGTCATATAAGAATTTACTCAGACAACACCACCACAGTGGCGTATCTCCGTCATCAGGGGGGTACCAGGAACCCAGATCTCCTCAGTCTCTCAGACAAAATATTTGCTTGGGCAGAAGCAAACATCTGCTCTCTCTCAGCCACCCATCTAAAGGGGGAAAAGAATTTAATAGCGGACTATCTGAGTCGTCAGACTATAGACCACAACGAATGGTGCTTGAACGAGAACATCTTTCTACATCTCACACAAAAATGGGGACAACCAGTGACAGATCTCTTTGCCTCCAGCAAAAATACCAAGGTTCCCCATTTCTTCTCTCTGGAACCAAATACTCCGTTTGGCCAGAGGGATGCCTTCAGTCAAACTTGGAGTGGGCCTCTAATGTATGCTTTTCCTCCTATACCTCTCATAGCGAGAGTTGTTCAAAAGATCAGAGAAGACCAAGCGAAAGTTATTCTCGTTGTTCCCTGGTGGCCAAAGAGGAACTGGTTTCCGTGGCTAGGGAAGATGGCATTAGAAGAACCTGTCAGGCTGGAACCAGTAAACAATCTCCTATTCCAGGGTCCAGTGTACCATCCAAATCCACAGGCTCTCCAGCTCTCGGCGTGGATCCTGAAAGGATGTTGCTGATTGCCAAAGGACTGTCAAGCGAGGTAATTTCTACACTTAAAGCAAGCCGCAAACCAGTCACCCACAAGATCTATTCAAGAATATGGGGTAAATTTGTATCCTTTTGTGGTAGGACTCCTCCTAACCAACTATCCCCTAATATTTCACAGGTGCTAGACTTCCTGCAGGCGGGATTCGACAAGGGCCTAAAAACGAGTTCTTTAAAAGTCCAGATTTCAGCCCTCAGTGCCTTTTTCGACACCTCATTAGCAGAAAACAGATGGATCCAAAGGTTTGTCAAAGCTACTGCTAGACTAAGACCACATATAAAGCAAAATATCCCAAACTGGGATCTTTCGTTAGTGCTAGACTACCTCACAAAAATACCATTTGAACCTCTCGAGACGGTTAAACTCAGAGAATTAACTCTGAAAATTTCCTTTCTCATAGCCATAACAACAGCTAGGCGTGTAGGGGAAATCCAGAGTTTATCAATTAAAGAACCATATCTTAGACTGTGTGAGGATAAAATTGTGCTAATGTTAGATAAAACCTTCACACCTAAAGTAGCATCATCTTTTCATCGTAATCAAGAGATTGTTCTACCTTCCTTCTGCCAGAACCCAAAGCATGCCAAAGAACGGGAGTGGCATACATTGGATGTCAGAAGATGCCTGCTACATTATCTCGAAGAGACCAAATCCTGGAGAAAGGACGACAACATTCTCCTACAATTTAGGGGAAAAAACAAAGGCAGAAAAGCTTCAAAAGCATCCATCGCCAGGTGGATCAGAACGGTCATCAAAGAAGCTTATGATGCCAACAACCTGGACATTTCAGGGACTATTAGGGCCCACTCGACCAGAGGGGTGGCAGCCTCTTGGGCGGAAAAACGTGGGGCCTCTCTAGAGGACATATGTAGAGCAGCCACCTGGTCTACTCACCTGACTTTTGCTAAACACTATAGGCTAGATGTCCAAAGTGCTAGAGACCTAACCTTCGGAAGGAAGGTCTTACAAGCTGTTGTCCCCCCCTAACTATGTAATCTGGTACATCTCCAGTTGGGGCCGTCATGGGGGACGCTATGGAAAAAGAGAATTATTCTCACCGTTAATTCGGTTTCCATTAGTCCACCATGACGGCCCATATATATTTCCCACCCTGTATTTTGATTAAGTTAAAATTGCCTATTTGTTATGTGTGAATTGATAACATACAATAAATGGGTTGCATCCAAGGCCGGTGTAGTTATTTGGTAGCCACTGGTGTACGGATGCCGGGGTGGGGTATTTAACCTCTCTGCTTCCTGTCCCTACAGAGGTCAAGGGTCATCCTCCATATCTTCAGTTGGGGCCGTCATGGTGGACTAATGGAAACCGAATTAACGGTGAGAATAATTCTCTTTTTTCCAACAGTAAGTGTAAAATACATAACAATCAGGTGACATGAACATTGTTACAGGTCTCGTTATTACTTCCTACACGGTGCAATACTGGAACATTCTACACAACATTGAGATTGATCTAGATTTTGCTCTATATATATCAGACAAGACCCTGAGTTGGGGTTGGGGGGTGGTAACACGTATCCTGAGATTTCCCAATGTCCCTGTGAGTTCTTCCTGGTTATAGCATTGAGTAAAGCGGAAGGGGTTCACCAGTTCCATAATTTTTGTTCTAGACATGTGTCAAAATAAATTTCGGCTCCATTTTTTTTTTTTTTAAAGGGGAGCTCTTATTGATGTAAAGACGTGTCACTGTTTAAATGACAGGCTCCAGGCTCTTCCACTGATCTGAGGTATACAGGCAGCAGTCCCCTTTAATGTTACACATGCACAGCACCATGCATATGAGTGTGGCTGTGTCGGGTACTACAGCTCCACCCTGTTTACAGCTGCTGTGCCTGTGTAATCACTATAGGGGGCTTTTCATGCTGTTGACTAGTGTCGGCCCCCTCTAGGCACAGATTAGTGTAGGGAGCGCAGTAGCCGCATAATCCAATAAACCTTGTTGGACAGTATAGTATATAGTTGACTTAGTCTCTGATGTCTGACTGGAGGCGGTTACAGATCTACCTCTTCTTTTAATAGATCTTTTCACCATAAGGCATGTCGGTCCTGGGATTACCCCCTGGGTGTCTCCCCATCGCTGTAGTTTAGCAGCACGCCCTTCAGCTTCTCTAGCGCCTGCAGGGTGTTCTCGGTGGAGACGTCACGATGCCACACGAGCCGCACTCTCGTCGGAGAGAAGGCAAGCGCTTTCACCACCACCCCAGACTGATCCTCCTCGCTGAGCCGATCACACAGATCCTGTCCCACTAATGGTGGTGTAACTGTGAGCATCACCATGTTACTCTCCACCTCAGCGGGGTCTGTGCTGCAGATGGGAGAGCCCAAATCCTGGACCCCTGCAAGGAAAAATAGATGGGATAACAGGCTGCACTACCAGACACGACCTGTGAGCAGGGGTGGTGCCAGATCTCAAAAAAGGCAACATCCCCCACCAACACAGAACTACTGTATTGATCTTTTTAGCTTTCTGGACATCCTGGCAGGATGGAGATTGAAAGGACAACTCCCAAAGATCTGCATCTATGATGCATTTAAAGGGGTAGGCCCTAGAATAGGAAATCTGATCCGTGTATCATGTATTTAAGGGACGCTCCAGAATGGAGGGGCAGGATGCAGGACTTAAGAGGAAAAAAAGATGGGGGATGATAAAATTGAAACTCTTTCCTGTGTCCCAGAAATCTGTCATTCTAGAGAAAATTCTTCTTTTTTATCTTTGTGAAAATTAAACCTTTTAGAGAGTGAGTGTCCAAACTACAAGACGACCCACTTATTGTTTGCAGAGTGCCAACACATCAATGTAAGCAGTAACTTATTGCTCCCCACTTTGTGAAATTCCCAATAGTATTGGCTTCCTGAGGACACCAATACAGTGGAAAGTAAGAGGCACACAGAGAAGGCACATGTGCCATAAGTCCGCCACCACCGGTGTAGACTTTCCTTAAAGGGGTTGTCCACTTTCAACAAATAATTCATACGGTTTGTTTAAGGAAAAGTTATACAATTTTTCAATATACTTTGTTTCTATTCCTCAGTTTTCTACATCTCTGCTTGCTGTCATTCTATAAGTTTACTTTCAGTGGATAGAAATCTGCCCATGGTCACACAGGTGCACGGCTCGTTATATGACACAGCTCTGATACTAACGAGCCGTGCACCTGTGTAACCATGGTCAGATTTCTATACACTGGAAGTAAACAATGAAGCTTCCTATAGAATGACAGCAAGCAGAGATCTAGAAAACAGTGGAGGAATTGATACAGAAAGTATAATGAAAAATTGTATAACTTTTCCTTACACAAACCATATCAATGATTTGCTGAAAGTGGACAACCCCTTTAATGCATATCCTGGATCTGAGGTTTCAATACCCCATAGTACTGTACCGACTTTCACCATAGATCTCCAGAAAAGTGACCCAGCCCAAAGGCTGTCAGATTCTATGGTAAATTTAGCAATATTGAAACCTATATCACACTGGGTGTAGACCTTAGCTCATAAGTGTCCCATTGTTAGGTGTGTGTGACATATAACAGATATCGGAATATGGGTCACATGCCCAACATGAGGAGATCTGCAAAAATAACAACCCTTACTACTAGAAGTTTTAGGACCTGGTACTTCGGTCTCTCCATCCCCCACTGCCTTACTTACTGCAAAGAGTACAAAGTGCAAACATTCCCAGCAATACACTATATGACCTGCACAGAGTCCATAGCATGAGGCCAGGAGTTATCTCTGCACAACAGCAGCGTCCCTGTCCACAGGTTTGAGTCCCTCTTAGGCCCCTTTCACACTTGCGTTTTTCACGCGTGTGCTTTTGACGCACAGAACTTGCATTGCACTCTGACCCATTGTAACCAATGGGTCTTTTCAGACTTGCTTTTTTTTTACGCACACACGCGTGGTTTTTTTTAACGCGCGTTTAAATCTCGACATGCTCTACTTTTGCAAGTCACACGCGTGAAAAACGCACCAGACACTTGCAAGTGCAATGCATTTTTCACGCATCAATTGCCATAGAAAAGATAGAAAACGCGCGTGAAAAACTGAGACACTGAACAAACTCTGACTGAAAACTGATTGCACTCTGATGCAAAATGCGCGTTTTTCACTGATCGCACCCTGATCAGACTCTGACGTGAAATGCAATGCGAGTGTGGAAGGAGCCTTACAGGAGCTCAGGTGCAATTCTGTAAACTAATATTCTCTAGAACTAGATCAGTGCTTGCTGTTGTCAGTCAGTTAGGCTCCTGATCTTTCTGGTAGAGGTAAGTCACCCCGGCTCTGTAGCCGTGTAGCTTGATGTCTCATCATTAGCTGGCGCCGCCCTGTAGCCTCTTACCTTTGGCAAACATCTTGGCATTCTGATGATCCAGCCTCACATTTTCCTTGGCACGTCTCAATGCCACCAGTCCGGCTGCAGCCAGTACTCCAACCTGGCGCATCCCTCCTCCAAGCATCTTCCTTGGCCGCCGGGCCTCAGCAATAAAATCCGCCTTTCCCCCAATTAAGGAACCAATGGGCGCCCCAAGTCCCTGCAACCAAACACAAGAATAGACAATGACCCACA
Organism: Engystomops pustulosus; assembly: GCA_019512145.1. Classification (NCBI taxonomy): domain Eukaryota; kingdom Metazoa; phylum Chordata; class Amphibia; order Anura; family Leptodactylidae; genus Engystomops; species Engystomops pustulosus. Next base: position 137,423 of record WNYA01000332.1, on the reverse strand, counting down.
ATTATCAGGACTAGTGCAGCCTGAACTATGTGCAGTTGCCTGTGTAGTGTGCAGGGGGCGCCAGATTCATCAAAACTGACACAGGTTCTTCATGAATCTGGCGCCCCCTCCACTGCTCTGGAAGTGGGCACCATTTTTTTTTTTGGTGCAATGTGTTCATGCTGCAGAATTGTGCACTAACAGCCCCTTTAGCTGCACCGGGAAGCTGCAACACAAAACTGGCGCAGACACTTTATAAATACACTAATAAACGTCGGCACTGTGTCCATGTAACCGCTGTCGGATATTGCTATAGCCACAGGTACGTACTTTTGAAAGACACAGTGAGACGGAGTCACATAGTCGGACAATCTCCGCCGGCTCCACCCCCAGCGCCTCTGCAGCATTGAGCAGTCGCGCCCCATCGAGGTGGATCTTCAGTCCGTAGCGATCCGCCAGCTCCCGCACCTGCAGAGAATGATAAAGGTATTTACAGAGGTATGACATATAACACAGCGGGGTGCACTGCACCCACCTCCCTCATGTAGGACAGGGGTAACACGCGCCCCCCTGTGCGGTTGTGGCTGTTTTCCAGGCAGATGAGACGCGTCTGACCAAAGTGCGGATCGGGGTAACCATGCTGGATTTTATTCTCCAAATCCTTCAGATCTAGACGACCGTCCTTCAGGGTCCGCACGGGGCGAGAAAAGACTCCTGCAACCTGCGAGAGACAAGACACGACTTATCAACAGTGACAAGTTCTGCAACTTCCAGCAGACGGGTGCTACAGGGGGATCCAATTTAGACAATATATAATAATTATATAGCGCCTACAGATTATGCAGCGCTGCACAAAGCATGTCAAATCGGTCCCTGTCCCCAATGGGGCTCACAATCTAAACAACCTAACAGTATGTTTTGGAGTTTGGGAGGACCCAGAGGAAACCCACGCAAACACGGAGAGAACATACAAACTCTTTGCAGATGTTGACCTGGGTGGGACTTGAACCCAGGACTCCAGCGCTGCAAGGCAGAAGTGCTACCCACTCAGCCACCGTGCCGCTGTGTGTATGTTCTCTAAAGGCATCTGCGCCGTTGTCTTTACAATCACCACATTTTGCATAGCTGCTCTCTGTGACTCGCATGACCAGGGATATCATGAGCTGTGCACCTGTGTGACATCACATGACCAGGCATATCATGAGCTGTGCACCTGTGTGACATCACATGACCAGGGATATCATGAGCTGTGCACCTGTGTGACATCACATGACCAGGCATATCATGAGCCGTGCACCTGTGTGACATCACATGACCAGGGATATCATGAGCCGTGCGCCTGTGTAACATCACATGACCATGGACCAGTTTCTATCCCATGGAGGTAAACATAGAAGCTTTCTACCGAATAACAGCAAGCCGAGATCTGCTGTGAGGAATTGATACAGAAAATTGTATAATTTTTCATCATATAAACAATATTTTTTTTTTTAAACTGGTCAACCCTTTTAAGAAAAACTATGATCTGCTGCCCATACCCCTGCTATTACAAGCAGCAGACACCAGGTGGCGGTATAATATAATCTACTTGGAGAATGTTCATCTACCTCAGGTGACTTACCTGTGCCACACCTCCTTGCTCATAGAAGTAGAGGTGAGATTCATCCCCAAGCAAGATCTCAGATGCTCGATGCCGACAGTGAACCATGACTGCGGAGAGAGATGGGAAATAACATAGGACAGGATCTAGCACCTTCATACATCCTGAACCCTCCTGCAACCTTTACTTTCACAACACACACCTTCATCTACCGCTACTGGTTACAGTTTGAATAAACTTCCACAGTCTGCCTGCTGGAAAAACTAAAACTTGAATAATTCACCATTTTCAAGATCTCTGCTTGTTGTCAGTGAAAGACAGAAGCAGCGATACTATACATCCACCAGGAAGAGCTCTGCTAAAGCATGATGTGCATCTGTCTGGTGGACAAGATGGAAAAGTCTAGCCTCAGGGTTAAGTGAATGATAACATTCACCGACAGCAAGCAGAGATCTTAGAAATGCAAAACACATTTCAAAACTTGGGGGGGGGGGGGGGGATGATTTTTCACTTCACTCACCTGAGATCAGATTTCCCATGGTCCCGCTGGTCACAAAGAGGGCGTCTTCCGTTCCGAGGAGCTGCGCTGCGTATCGCTGGATCTCTGTGCAGATACGTATAAGTATGCATTAGATAATTTCCGTTTAAAGGGCTACCCCAACCCCGGATATACAATGCAGATGACTATCCCACCATGATGTACCATGGTCAGACACCCACCTACATGCTTTCTGGTATATAATCGGGGTAAATGCTTAGAGGACCCCTTTAATGTCACCCCCCTCCTCACCATTCACAGTGGGGTCTTCTCCATAGACATCATCCCCAACCTCTGCCTCCGCCATGGCCCTCCTCATCTCCGCACAAGGCTTGGTAACGGTGTCGCTGCGCAGGTCCACCACCACGGAGGCCATTATTCTTCCGATTCGGCCCCTAGAATAAATGGATCGGACCGTGGGGATCCAAAATGGTGCAGGATCTGTATAGAGATGACGAGCTGATGTCCGTCTGACCTGGAAGATGGAGAAATTGTTAGAAAACATTATAATAGTTGACATTTTTGCAGACTGACAGGGTAGTGTTCACATTAGTCAGATTTACATAGCTGCAGCAGTGCACTGTGTATGTCTTATGGTATATAAAGATGCATACAACAAGATATAGAAAGTGCATACTGTACCCTGCAGAGGAGCCCCAAGGCAACTGCCGTCTTCAACATAAGCAAAACTTAGGAATTTGAACCCAAGAAGCACCAGTGCATTCTGGGAGTGCCTTCTGCACCGTCAGCACCACAGGACTACATTTCCCGTGATGCCCCGCGCGCGATTTAACAGGCAGCGCGCACAGGAAGGCAGAGCGGGCATGCCGGAAGTTGTAGTCTTTCAGTCGCAACCAAGCGGTCCCGTTCAAGAAGAACACAAACGGCTTTGTCGCCAGAAAATAAAATTTTTGATCTATTTCCTGTCATAAAATGCCAGAAAAACGAACGCGGATGTTACATGGAGTCGTTTTAATTGGTAGCCAATCAGATTTCAGCTCTTACATTCGTTGAGGAGGTTTTAAGATAAAAGAAGCGATCTGATTGGTCGCTAGGACGCAATGGCTGCACATTTAGTGTACATCTTCTTTGGGAATTTAATTTTTAACCCTGTTTCAAAGAGATGATCCCAAAATGTTAGAAAAAGCCCATATTCATTGTTTAAACACAGAACAGGGCATAGAGAAAAAATGTTTTATTTGAGGACAATCCCTTTAAGTCATAACAAATTGTTCCACTACAGCTGTGGCGCAACCGTTTCCCCTAGCAACTAATCTGATGCCCCTTTTATAGGGTATAATGCTGTTAGGAAAATATGAGAATCAATCTCAATAGTAATGACTAAAATGAGCCTTGCCCACACTGGACCCACAGAAAAGCCAAATGTGATTCAGACATTTCTTATCATTTCAGCCATGATCTAATTTCCAAAGAAAAAGTATTTGACTTTACCCAAGAAATTGAGTAAAAGTCATAAAATTGGCATCTGCTTATTACACCAGGACGTAATTTCCTCTGTGGTTATTATTGCTGCACCCCAATACAAAATTTGATCTCAAAAGCAGAACAGCTGTGACCCAACTTTTCTAGAACCAAAAATGTCAAATATCCCACTTATGAAGAAGAGACTTTTAATAATGGAGAAATTCAGAAGTCTGGGAGATGCTGGTTATTATGTAAAGTAGGGTGTAACATGAAGTTACTGGACCCCAACTATTGTTTACCCTGTATATATGGGCACATCACAAAACTGCTACTCCTATCCGGTGTATATGGGCACAGCACAGTACTACTACTCCTATCCTGTAAATATGAGCACAGCACAGTACTACTACTCCTATCCTGTATATATAGGCACAGCACAGTACTACTATTCCTATCCTGTATAAATGGGTACAGCACAGTACTACTACTCCTATCCTGTATTTATGTACACAGCACAGTACTACTACTCCTATCCTGTATATATGGACACAGCACAGTACTACTACTCCTATCCTGTATATATGAGCACAGTACTACTACTCATATCCGCTGTATATGGGCACAACACAGCACTACTACTCCTATCCTGTATATATGGGCACTGTACTACTACTCCTATCCAGTATATATGAGCACAGTACTACTACTCCTATCCTGTATATATGGGCACAGCACAGTACT
>WNYA01000332.1:0-133046 GCA_019512145.1 Engystomops pustulosus | reverse complement strand
CAGTACTACTACTCCTATCTTGTATATATGGGCACAGCACAGTACTACTACTCCTATCCGGTATACATGGTCACAGACCAGTACTACTACTCCTATCCTGTATATATGGGCACAGTACTACTACTCCTATCCTGTATATATGGGCACAGCACAGTACTACTACTCCTATCCGGTATACATGGTCACAGCCCAGTACTATTACTCCTATCCTGTATATATGGGCACAGTACTACTACTGCTATCCTGTATATATGGGCACAGCACAGTACTACTACTCATATCCGGTATACATGGTCACAGACCAGTACTACTACTCCTATCCTGTATATATTAGCACAGCACAGTACTACTATTATAAGTTCTAGTGTCTGCAGAGCATCTCTTGTATCTATTATATGTTCCAGTGTCTGCAGAGCATCTCTTGTATCTATTATATGTTCCAGTGTCTGGCTGAGCTCTGCTGCTAGAAACGAGCTGTTCTGCAAAGGGGCTCAGTGCTTTCTTCTCAGATAACGCCACCTTCGGGCTGGAGTGTTTTTGCGCCCGTTTTTGCGCCTAAATGCAAAAGTCGCACGTGATGAATATTATTAGGCGCAGCAAAACATCTGGAATTGAACGATAGATGAGGGAAAGGTGGTTATTTTAGCTGCGCGGCTAGTTTGACGTTTACTCGCAAAAATGGCGCAAAAATGGTGCGCCTAAACGAAAAGGCGCAAAAACAACAGAAAAAACAAGTGATAAATGTGGCCCAGAATGTATAATTCTCCCTTACCTTTACTGACACTACAACCCCCAGCATGCCCTGACACAGTTGGGAGTTGTAGTGGTGCCACATCAGGGGGTCGGAGATAATGATTGATGCTCAGTGGCCCCTGGTCCTCTGTGTAGCGTGTGCTGCCCCCATGTGGTCACAGTGTGTATTACAAGTGCAGCTATTAATCCAGATTTACCAATCACCGCGCAGTCTGTACCGGGTGCAGTTTGCCCGTGGAGAGTGCAGGGGGCGCCAGATTAGTGAAGTAACATAGAGTAACAATTCTGTCAAGTCGCAGTTATAGAAGTGGCGCACACTCGGACCAAGCTCTTAGCCGCCCCTTTAGCTGCACATTTGTCCCGGCTTGCCGGTGCAGACGCCACACAAAACTGGCGCAGACACTTTATAATTACATTTACAAGATCCAAAGACGCTGTATCCAGTGCAGAGTCAGACAGATCTGATGAGGGAGGAGAGTGCTGCCACCGTGTGGACGTGTAGTGTATGACAGGAGGAATCCCTGTGCTGCACAACATCTGCTCCATTCTCTATGGCTGAGCGATAATCACTATACACTGCACTGAGCTGCCCCGCAGTCCCACCCCTCAAGTTAGAGAGCACAGAGCGCAGCAGTGTGAGGAGAAGCTGCAATCCTGCAATATAAATCCATAGTAGCAGCAGGACTGTGATATAACAACACACACAAAGGTCTCTATTGCATATTTTTTCACGGACAACACCTAACGTTGGATGAAGAGAGCACAGCAGTGTGAGGGACTCATCCCAGTGCACTTTGAGAGGCTACAATCCCGCAATATAAATCCATATATCACAGTCCTGCTGCTACTAACAACATACACAAAGTTCTGATTACACATATCTCCACCGACAATACTAAACACAGAGTGCACAGAGCATAGCAGCATGAGTATTTGCTCCTACAAACCACAATCCTAGAATATAAATCCATAGTAGCAGCAGGACTGTGAAATATGGATTTGTATTGCAGGATTGTAATTTCCGGGAGCAAATTCTCACCCTGCTGTGCTCTGTGCTCTCTGCAGCCAGTGTTCTGTATTGTCCCCAGAGAGATGTGTAATCGCACTGCTGTGCATGTTGTTAGTAGCAGCAGTACTGTGAAATAAAACCAGGTCTGATTGCACATCTCTCCACATCAGACGACACAGGTTTACATTACACAAAGGACAAGCACAGGACCAGTGGGGGGCGCTGTACTGCAGGTTTAATGATTAGTATGACCTCAGTAGGTAATGATTACATCAGGTGATATATAGTGGGGCTCCTCACAGTATATACGCCCGGCTCCTGCTATATACAGGGGCAGCACTAGGCCGGGCTCCAAATACACTGCCCCTTCTAGTGATTGTGGGGGTCTCCGCACCCAGACCCCATTACCTTGTATGACACGGATACACCCCCGCTGCATCTCTTCGATTCCAGTTTTCCAAAAATGACCCTATAAAGCAGCTGCCATCCAACTTTCCCAGGATCCTGAAGGGCAGTTTATATGATAAAAGGTGGATGTGCCGCTCAGGATCCTGGGAGAGTGGGTCTTATGATACACTGATATATACGTTCCAATTCCTCATGGATTCTCCGCTCTCAGCTGCTTCCAGTGGAATCCGCGCGGCACCTCGGCCTCCTCCAGCTCCTGCTCCTTGGCGAGCTCTAGGAATACCTGGAGAGAGGAAGAGGGGGGCTCGGTGCTGGGCTGGTGGGGGACCCCTGCACCCTAATGTTAGGACCTTACCTGCTCCAGGGTGGGCTGCGAGAAGCTGTACTCCTCCATGTTGTAGGCTTGTTTGGCTGTGGAGGGTAAGAGGTGTCATTAGTAATACGGCCTGTAGACTAGGGGGGCGCTGTGTGTACAATGACAGGTTCATGCTCTGTATCTGTGTACAGTATGAGGGGGAGGCGCTACCTTCCTCCAGGAGAAAGAAGGCGTGTGACAGGGTCCCCACATCTTCCTTCGGGATCTTGTAGACCAGCAAAGAGGAGAATCTATGGTGGAAAGGAGTCACATGGTCACAGCAGTGACAGGAGGGGAGTGGCCAAGAGCGCACAGGACACAGCAGTGACAGGAGGGGAGTGGCCAAGAGCGCACAGGACACAGCAGTGACAGGAGGGGAGTGGCCAAGAGCGCACAGGACACAGCAGTGACAGGAGAGGAGTGGCTAAGAGCGCACAGGACACAGCAGTGACAGGAGAGGAGTGGCTAAGAGTGTACAGGACACAGCAGTGACAGGGAAGGAGTGGCTTGGTGAGCACAGGACACAGCAGTGACACGGGAGGAGTGGCTCGGTGAGCACAGGACACAGCAGTGACAGGAGAGGAGTGGCTCAGTGAGCACAGCACACAGCAGTGACAGGAGAGGAGTGGCCAAGAGCGCACAGGACACAGCAGTGACAGGAGAGGAGTGGCTAAGAGTGTACAGGACACAGCAGTGACAGGGGAGGAGTGGCTCGGTGAGCACAGGACACAGCAGTGACACGGGAGGAGTGGCTCGGTGAGCACAGGACACAGCAGTGACAGGAGAGGAGTGGCTCAGTGAGCACAGGACACAGCAGTGACAGGGGAGGAGTGGCTCGGTGAGCACAGGACACAGCAGTGACAGGGGAGGAGTGGCTCGGTGAGCACAGGACACAGCAGTGACAGGAGAGGAGTGGCTCAGTGAGCACAGCACACAGCAGTGACCCTGGATTGGAGCACTTACCTGTCTTGTCTGGCTGCGTGAGGAAACAGCCGGATAACTTCCCTGTGAATCTCCTCCGGCTTCTGGGAATCCTGCACTTTGATCTCCAGGAGATAATCTTTGCCAAATTTGCTCTTGAGTTGTTGTATGGAGCCGATGCATCTGGAGAGAGAAGCTACTAGTACTCAGACTGCACTGACACATTGTAACAACACTATGCTACCTGCAGGATTATGTATCCTGTACAAAGATATTTTCACCTGAGTTTTCCGGCGACCATGATGGCGACGCGGTCACACACGGCCTCGGCCTCCTCCATGTAGTGGGTGGTCAGTATGGCCCCCCGCTCCTTGTTCCGGAAAGCCGCTCTGATGGCTCTCCTGCAGGGGGAGAGGAGAGCTGTGACCTCTGTACAGGGGCATGAGGGAAGCCGTACCGGCGGCCATGTCTTCCTACCAGAGACGCTGCTGACCCCGGGGGTCCAGGCCCGTGGAGGGCTCATCCAGGAGGACGATGGTGGGATTACCCAGCATGCTGATAGCAAAGCACACCTGCAAGGGAAAGCCACAGCGCTCAGGGAGTCATGGGGGTGGTCCTACTAGTGACAGCTCACACATGGCGTGGGACCGCCCCCTGGACTCCTAGAGAACTCACCTTCCTGGACACTCCAGCCGATAACTTCTTAGCCGGTTTTCCCAACTGGTCTTTCAGGTCCAAAGCATCAGCGACCCTGAGAAGAGCCAGAAACAAATCCCACACGTGTCAGGACATGTGACCAGGGAAAGCCTCATTCTAGTTTTATGATGGACTTCCCCTTTAAATGAAATGTGTCAGTGATTTTCATCTTACATTTAGTGTTGGGTCCAGTCCCTGAAGAGATGTGTATAAGGACCTTTGTGTATGTTGTTAGTACAGCAGTGTAAGGACACGGCTCACCTCTTGATGGCGCTCTTTGCATCCTCCTTCCTCAGACCTTTCACAGCAGCGTAGATCTCCAGGTGCTCCTGTACTGTCAGGTTTGGCCACAAGGGGCTGATCTGTGGGCAGTAGCCAAGGAAAGCCGTGACCTCGCCCGACGTGTGTGACCCCGGGGACCCGACCCCGCACAGCTCCACCTGCACAGAGCACAGCAGTGTATACTGTATATAGTCACATCCCGCACACAGGTATATACTGTATATAGTCACATCCCGCACACCGGTATATACTGTATATAGTCACATCCCGCACACAGGTATATACTGTATATAGTCACATCCCGCACACAGGTATATACTGTATATAGTCACATCCCGCACACCGGTATATACTGTATATAGTCACATCCCGCACACAGGTATATACTGTATATAGTGTTTTGCGTTAATTTAACGCGAAACACCGGCGGCTCGTTCCCGATCGCAGGCGTTTCCATAGAAACGCAGATGCGATCGGGCCGAGGCCCGCCCCGGTGGGCGCGACTTTGTCTGCGTTTGCGTTTGCAAGCGCAGACAAAGCGCCACGTGTGGCGCCGGCCTAAGGTTACATTGCGTTTCCACTGCATCTGCTAAAGCGCAATATAACCTTAACATGTAATCAAGGCTGAAGCCAGTGGAATGCGTCAAAAATGCATCGCACAACATGACGCAACGCATCGTGTGAATGCGCCCTGATCAGTGATCTTATTCTCCCTGCTGTTTTTGCATGTAATTACATGCGTTTCTAAACGCAGACTACAAACACATGCGTTTTCAAAAACGCTAATGAAAACGCACCTTAAAAATGCTGACAAAAAACGCAGTGGACAAAAACGCCAAGTTAAGACAATTTAACCAAAAACCCATTGAAAAAGCCAATATGCAAATATAATGAGGATTTTGAAAAACGCAACAAAAACGTCACATGCTTCATGCCACGTTCACACAGAGCGCTTGTGTTAAGTTTTGAAACGCAACACATGCGTTTTTGACCAATTTGAATTAAGATAATTGGCCAAACCTGTCAAAAACGCATGCTTTTTTTACAATCTAAAAACGGCCTAAAAACGGCATGTGTGTCACCACCCTAATGACAGCCATATAAGCTACCACCCAGCTTTCCCAGGAACAGATATAACTAAAACATGGAAGAAAATACAGTTTGTAGACTTTGTTTGCACAGAGGGGTCACCTGTGCCTTACTCCAGGGTTAGTGCGGGGGCAGGGCTTGACCTATGGAGCGGAATCTAGTGAGCTCTCCTGTCCCCGGTCATAGTCCTAGTGACGGCCCGGGAAGCGGCATGGAGGAGAGCTGGAGAAAGCTGGGGAAGGAGGTGAGGACAGAGGAGACATCTCATAGTGACATATAATCGTAAATACTGTATATATCCGCTATAATAGTTACAGCCCCTGCGAGATAAACAAAGGGCAAAGTACCAAAAAACTGTGTCACACAGACATAAGCAAAGTGACACCCAGGCCTGAGCGTTCCAGGATATTTCAAGAAGATTTTTTTAGATTTTTTTCATTTTATTTGTGGCCACTAGGGGGAGCAATGTTAAATTATCAACAAATCCCATATTGTACCCCCTCCCCCATACAACACACACACAACCGTTACATACATACACACATACAACCACATACAACCGTTACATACATACACACATACAGCCGTTACATACATACACACATACAGCCGTTACATACATACACACATACAGCCGTTACATACAACTGTTACATACAACACACATACAGCCGTTACATACAACACACATACAACCGTTACATACATACACACATACAACCGTTACATACATACACACATACAGCCGTTACATACATACACACATACAACTGTTACATACAACACACATACAGCCGTTTGGTTTGAAACATACAACAAACATACAGCAGTTACTACAACCACATACAGCTGCTTACATTTCAAAACACATACAGCTGCGACATACAACAACATACAGTGTACATCAACACAACGCTGAACACAACATACAACTGTTACATACAACACACATACAGCCGTTACATACAACACACATACAGCCGTTACATACAACACACATACAGCTGTTACATACAACACACATACAGCCGTTGACGTAATGAAGACAACAAGACAATGAAGTTTTTTCTTGTGAAATCTCACAGCAGCACAGAGTATTGCAGGAGAGGCGTTTGCTAATTATGTTCATCTAGGGATTTCCGTAATAACCAGACCCCATGTGACCGGGGGCAGGCTCATGACACACATAATTATAGAACGGAGAGAGAGGGGCCTGTCAGCAGCGCAGAGTGTTTAAGCTGATCCTGTGATGAACTTTAACTCATGTGATGATGGATTGTACTTGCTGAGGAGAAAGGAAACGGCTAACAAGGTCTTTCGCAGCAGCACAGAGTATTTCAGTATACCAGTTTGCAGATTATATCGGGAGTTTCCAGTTTGGAAACAAGAAAAGTGTAGGATCTCACAGCAGCACAGAGTATTACAGAGATTTTGATTGGGAGGGGGGTTGCACTTATGAGGCTGGTGGCACACGTGGCGTTTTGAACCCGTTTCTAAGTAGTCCCGTTTTTGAGCAGTCCGTTAAAAAACGCATCCGTTTTTTAACGGACTGCTCAAAAACGGCCCAAAAACGCGTTCAAAACGCCATGTGTGGCATCACCCTGAGAACATAGTCGCAGGAGCAGACATAGCTACGCCTTTGTAATGCGTTAACGCCACTTATGAACACACCCTGAGGGCGTGTTCACGCGTTCCGCTAGTGTCGCGTTCAAAATGCGACGTTAGCGCACAGGGGGCGGGGCTCAGGGCGATCGCATATGCGTTTCCATAGAACCGCATGCAATCGGGTTATCAATCGCATGCGTTCCCCCGGGAAGCGCATGTGCGATCGGCCCGAGCCCTGCCCCCTGTGCGCTAGCGTCACGTTTCATCATAGTCCCAGCTTTTAATGTGTTTTTCAGGGGGGAAGAGACAATTGATTTCAGCTGATTAGGATTATAAAACACAGAAGCCTCAGCAGTACAGAGTATTTCAGCACCGTCTATCTATTTTGTGCTTCCAGGAGCTGGAGCATCAGTACTCTCCAAGCCACTGGTCCCATCGTATGGACAAAGATGCCGTGATAGAGGCTCATGTGAAGGAGACGACACGAGGTGGGAGGCGGCAGGGGGGCACCATACATACAGTACTATATATATAGCTGTATTATATTCTGTACCGTCCTGACTGCTCTCCTCACACCAGGGACGAAACAGGCTCAAGCCGCGATGCAGACCGCGCTGAACATCCAATATGGGGACAACGAGAGCGAAAAGATGGACCTTTATCTACCTGCGGGAGAACCAGTCGGTAAGAGTCATATAAAGGAGTCCAGGGGGCAGGCCTACTCTGCAGTCTCATACAGGGAAGGCTGTGATTTGTATAGTCACTCCGCCCACTAGACTCCTATGTTCCTCTCGCGCTGATTGGTCGGGTGATGGCCTCCGTTCTTCCCATTACAGGATTCCCGTTACTGGTGTACATCCATGGAGGATACTGGCAGTTTCTGAGGTAATGACTTCTCAGACATCAGGAGGTAAATTAATCTCCATCCCGACTTCCATGCAGGGACAACTAAAATACCGGCCTCTAACACTCACTATTTTTTTGCATGATCCCGTCCCTTTAAGGCAGTATAGCTGCCGTACACAAACTGCATGTGACTGCATCTTCTGATCTTCCAGGCTCCTCCTACTACTTATCTCTCAGTATGTGGCCTCTACCAGATTGCCGTACTCTTCTGAAATACTCTGTACTGCTGTGGACAATCTAATTCAGACTCATGTTTTATGTGCACTAATAATCACTGTAAACATATTACACCTAATAGTTGGCCCCGGCTCACCCTCGCCCCCTAACACACAGGATGCCACAGGATTTACCACCATAGTCCTCCCCGGTACAGGGCGGAGGTCACGTAGATCTGTGGTATTTCGTGCTGTGCTGTAAGTTGTAGATAAGGGTGACCTGTGACTGATCACCTCTGTGAGGAATGTTCCATCTATTGCCGTGAGACACAGGGAGTGTGACCTCCAGAGGCTGAAAATTAGGAAAACCCAACCTCAGGAGAAGAACATCACAAAACAAAACTAAATAGTACACCAGCTTGGAAATATGGTGTGTGAATACTAACTTACTGCTAGGAATAGTAAGTGACAGGGAGGTGCTGCTTAGCTAATGACCAAGATTAATTGATCATCAGGAAGTGTGACCACCTCTATAGAAGCAGAAGTTTGGCCAGTACTGGAGTATTCAGCCGCGTGTTAATGAGAAATCACATCTGCAATGATGTTAGAGAAGGAATTGTTGCAGAGCATTGATCTGGGAAAGGTTATAGACAGCAGGGTACAATGAGAAAGATTATTCACCCCTCTCCAAAGGGAGCTGAGCAGCCGTGTTGCAAATCGACCCAAATATAAGACTTGCCTTATCATGTGTGTAATGTTCGCCTGGCTCGGCAGGGTGTGGTGAGACACAAAGTTCTCAGTGTGCCATGACGGGTGTAATAGACCTCTATGGTGGCCATGATCTGGTTGTCATTTGTGCTGCCAAATCATGACACCCCCCCCCCCAAACAGGGTTGTGTGCATGGGCCTTTAGATCTACATCTTTTATTTTTTTAAAGGTTCAAGTTCATGACAGTACTATGAGAAAAAGACCAAACACATGAGGTGTGTGTAAGGTTATCGGAAGGACACCCCAAAAGATTACAAAGTTGAATCTGACTGACTTATAAGCTAAGGCCAGGTTCACACGCAGCGTTTGTATTGTAATCAGGGCTGGTGCCAGCACTGGGTATATCTGGGCAAGTGCCAGGGCCCTGAGCTGCTGGGGGGCCCCACATAAGGCTGTAAAATACCCATGAGGGGGCTGTATATAAAATATCCATGAGGGGCTGTATATAAAATACCCATGAGGAGGCTGTATATAAAATAACCATGAGGGGGCTGTATATAAAATAACCATGAGGGGGCTGTATATAAAATAGGATTCATGGCGCCTCCGATGGTGTCTCATGGGATTGCTGTTATGGCCATGGATTATGACATTGCTCCAAAAGGTGAGACTATCAAATATCTATTTATACATCTCATATCTATCTAATATCTATGCAACACCCCGGCCAACGTATAGGCAAGGGGGTAGTTGCGAATATGGCCTCTACTTGTCAGGATCCATCAAGTGAGCCTGCGTACCTCACCCAAGGGATAGTGCAGGGAGATCTCAGGTAATCCGCAGCTGTAGCCTCTGCCTGGACAGGCAATAGTTAAGGGGGTGTAAGATGTTATCCAATTATGTGGCAGTATTGTAAACTGGAGTGTGATTGGAGAGGCGCTACCACCTGACCAGGGGGAGTATAAAACCCCTGTGGAGGGGGAGCACAGTTAAGAGAGAGAGTGAGTGCACCTCACACCTTCAGTGCTGAAACCCAACCTAATCCCATGAGTCTGGAGATCTTAATCCAGAGCTGCAGCTTCCACATTTTGGACACAGCTCCATCTCCATTCTCCCAGCCTGCATCTACTACTTCCTGAGGATCCCTCTCCAAGACCACTCCAGTACCAGAACCTGCTGTTGACTGTTTAGGCTGTTGCCTGCTACTTGTTGTTCAATAAAGAACAATGTTGCCTCCGTCTGATCCCTGGATACGGCTGTTACCACCACGGGCTTCCCCATCCATTACCCAGGGACTTATCTTACAGACACTCAGGGGTTGCCCCAGGGAGAACCAGTACATCAGCCTCTCCCTCCATGTTTCTTGCACACACCACCTGCTGGAGACCTGCCAGGCTGTAGGACAGCCCTCCGGTCCCCATACCAAGCACCGTGACACTAACGTGCCTAGGCCGCAACCGCCAGCCCCTCCGGTATTCCGGGCTCCGACTGCCGCTAGGCCCTGGTGGGGGTGTTGCATTTATCTCATCTGTATCTATGTGGATAGTAATGTTACGTTTTGCTTATCATTACAGGAGACATGGATGTGATGGTGGCGCAGGTCAGGCGCAGCATTGCTGCGGTTTGTCGGCTTTACCCACAGAATACGTAAGTCTCCATGCCAATCGGACTTTGTATCTCATAATATTATATATATATATAGTATATATGAATATTATATATACATATGTCAGTGTCATGGATACCTCCCACTGACTCTATTCTCCATTTTACATTCAGGGATTTTTCTTTTTCTTCTTTACATATTTAAATTTTATGAATTTTTTTTAAAAAGTTTAAAAACAGATCATAACAGACAGAAATTCTATGATTTTCTAGGTTTATGCCTTGCCAAACCGCATCACTAGTCCTTGACACAGGTGGCGCCTGCAGCCCACGAGACTTCTCATAGACTGGGACTACAGTGTAAGTGGGATGGGAGTCCAATCGAAGTACCGGGGGGCTCCTGCGTAGAGAAGGAATAGAAGCGACAGAAACACAGTGGTTTTCGGATCTTGCTTGCTGTCAGTGATATGGGAAAAGCATTTTTTCATGTTTACTGTTGTGGTGGACGGTTTGGGAGCAGAAAATCGAGAAGAAACGCCCCCTGCGGTTATTATACAGGGGACAGGGCCGGAACGCTATGAGGTAGGCAAAGTTCCATTGAAAGAGGAAAAATCTCTCTTTCAAATGAATCTGAATTTTGTTTCTAGGTGTCATGCGTTCCACAGATATTCGGTTTAAAGTGAGGAATATCAGGTCCTTTTTAGATAGAAAAATACTCCCGACGGCAGGGAACAGTTAATATGTCTATTTTCTTGATACTTAGAAACACAAATTTAGATTCATATAAAAGAGGAGACTCTCTTCTTTCATAGAAAATAAGTAGTGAGGTTCTATGTCTCACAGAGCCAGAGATACAGCCCCCTGAAGTGTCCCCCCCCCCCCTCCAGATTCTTAGCCAGCAGCTACAGGGAGAATTTGCTGCACACAGGAGCTGCTGCACCTCACAGATAATGGAAATATTCACTTTATATGTTACTACATTCTGAAAAGGAATAAAATCAACTAATGTTCATGTTTTTAACCCTTCTCTATACAGAACTATCTAGGAACACACTTGATCTCTTATTCCCTGAAAATTGACTGATACGATGAACATTCAATCCTTTTCGCCTAATGTGGCTACACCGCGACCAGAACATGTCCATAACGTTATATATAACATCAGAAACACACACATGTCCTGCAATAAAGTTTTTATTTCCCACCGTCGAAACTGTATATTTTATAATTGTAGATCCAAACAAAAAAAAATTTGGCCCCAGTGACAATTGGAGTTTAAACATTTTTTGCTGTAATGGGACCAAGGATTATCAATAAAGCTTCATTACAGACACCTTACAGCTGATCATTGCAGCCGGGGACTATAGTAACATCCAGAGAGGTCACCAGAGGTCAGAGGGGTCTGTCTGTAACTATGGGTTGTCTGTAAGTCGGGTGTCCTTAAGTAGGGGACCGCCTGTATACTCATCTGGGGTCTGTATGATCTCCTCTTAGTGTTGTAGGAAAGTAGATTTTCTTTATATAAGTATCTGGATTTGTACATATTTTAGAGGAAATTTTGAATGTTAATTGCCAAATGTATTGTCTTGTTGTCTGCTTTCAAAATTCTATAGGTTTTATGGCGCCTTTACTTTTTATTCTCTTTTATTGCTATATTTTGCAGGTTGTGACTGTCTTAACATTTCTAGCTGAAAAGCAGCTATCTAGTTATTACAGTGTTAGTGATATTATGTGGATTTATTTATGTGAACATATCAATATGGGACATTTGTGAACTCTACACATGTCCATCTATTATATTTAGGAGACGTGAAGGTAAATATTTTCTGTTTGGAGCTCATTTTTTTGCCATCAAAGTAAAATTTTAAGTATTTTTTTATAAAATGTTTCAGTTTGAATCAAAATTGCCGGAAGGCGCCTATGTCTATAAACTCTTTAATGCAATTTTGAAAATGGGGCAAGTGTCTGCTTTCAGAAAATATGGGGTTTGTTGGGTTTACTTTAATTCCTTTTGCTGTAATTTCGATTTTAATTTTAATCCTCAAAATTTAAAAAATTGCTCTGGTCAATAACGCGACAAAATATACAGAAATGCCAAGCAGTGAAAGGGTTAATGCCCCTTGGTTGAATTCCCGGGTGAAGATGCTTATCATCTATCTGTCTAGTTATCTATCTCCTATAATCTGACCATTTATATACAGTATACAGGCAATCCCCTACTTAAGGACACCCGACTTACAGGCAACCCCTATTTACAGACGGATCCCTCTGCCCCCTGTGACCTCTGGTGAAGCTCTCTGGATGTTACTATAGTCCCAGACTGCAATGATCAGCTGTAAGGTGTCTGTAATGAAGCTTTATGGATAATTCTTGGTCCCATTACACCAAAAATTTTGAAACTCCAATTGTCACTGGGGCCAAAGAAAAAAAATTGTCTAGAGCTTCCATTATAAAATATACAGTTTCGACTTACATACAAATTCAACTTAAGAACAAACCTCCAGACCCTATCTTGTATGTAACCCAGGGACTGCCTGTATATTGCTTTTTCTCTATTTATTAATGAATCTTCTATTTCTCTTCGACTGTATTTATCTCTCATATCCATCTCCTGTATATATCATCTACTTTATAGTTCTGCATCTAGAAATCATCTTTCATATTTATCTTCTATCGTAATAATTATTATGAATAATTCTTTATTTGTATAGTGCACACAGATTACGTAGTACTGCACAGAGCTTGCCAGATCAGTCCTTGTCCCCATGGGTCTCACAATCTAATCAACCTACCAGTCATTTTTTGGGGGGGGGGGTGGGAGGAAACCAGAGGACCCGGAGGAAACCCACACAAATACAGAAAGAACATACAAACTCTATGCAGATGTTGACCAGTGCTGCAAGGCTGAAGAGCTAACCACTGAGCCACGGTGCTGCCCATCAATCTCCCTATTATCTATCTATCTCCTATAAAATTCTCCCATATTATAGTTTGTTATACCATACTAAAGGGAGCCTCTTGCTGACTGTGACTGGTCATAAAATAGTTTTATTTAGGGGCCCCACTTTTAGTTTTGCCCAGGGCCCCACTTTGTCTAGAACCGGCACTGTACAGGGGATCAGCACAGAATTTGTGTATTTTAGGAGAACCACCAGATGTACTGTAACACCTCTACATCCATGAGAAGGTGGGACTTAGTTTTCTAGAGATATGTCTGATATTTTACTCTGCAGTGGGGTCTACCTATGTGGTCATTCTGCCGGAGCCCACCTGGTGGCCATGACACTCTGCACCGACTGGAGCCAGCATCGGGTGACACCAGGTATCAGAGGTAATATGTCCACACTACTGTATAATGACTCACTATTCTGCTGCTGGTGCAGTCACTGTGTACATACATGACATTACTTATCCTGTACTGATCCTGAGTTACATCCTGTATTATACTCCAGAGCTGCACTCACTATTCTGCTGGTGCAGTCACTGTGTACATACATGACATTACTTATCCTGTACTGATCCTGAGTTACATCCTGTATTATACCCCAGAGCTGCACTCACTATTCTGCTGTTGGTGCAGTCACTGTGTACATACATGACATTACTTATCCTATACTGATCCTGAGTTACATCCTGTATTATACTCCAGAGCTGCACTCACTATTCTGCTGCTGGTGCAGTCACTGTGTACATACATGACATTACTTATCCTGTACTGATCCTGAGTTACATCCTGTATTATACCCCAGAGCTGCACTCACTATTCTGCTGCTGGTGCAGTCACTGTGTACATACATGACATTACTTATCCTGTACTGATCCTGAGTTACATCCTGTATTATACCCCAGAGCTGTACTCACTATTCTGCTGCTGGTGCAGTCACTGTGTACATACATGATATTACTTATCCTGTACTGATCCTGAGTTATATCCTGTATTATACCCCAGAGCTGCACTCACTATTCTGTAACCTCCTACAGGTGCAGTCCTGGTGAGTGGAGTATATGACCTGCTTCCTATCATAGATACCTATGTGAACGATGAGCTGAAGATGTCGCGGTGAGTCCACACTCTCATTCTCTCTGTATTTACCAGCTAAACTGCCTGAACACCAGACTGACACATAGTAACAGATGTCAGCAGTGGAGAGAGATTTGTCTCTCTGTACTTGGCTCATAGATGATTATATATCACTGGATGCCATCTATGTCTTCCTGAACGGTAAATGACATTATAGCGGGATGAGGCTGACATCCTATCCCCCTCCCCCCCCCCCCCCCCCCCCATCTCAGGTATTGTCCCTGGAGAGATGTGTAATTATAACTTTGTGTATGTTGTTAGTAGCAGCAGGACTGTGAGATATGCATTTCTAATTCATGATTTGGGTTCAGGTGGTGTGTTGTCACACTGCTGTGCTCTGTGCTCTCTGCAGCAAATTGTTTAACATCTCCTTCCCTTCTGTAGTGAGCAAATGCTGCGGCACCCTTCAGGTTAAATATTACACGGAGCAGAGGGCACAGGGGTCCGTGGAGCAGAGCACTGCAAAGAGCACAGCAGTGTGAGGATAATCACAGTCCTGCAGCTAACATAAGCAAATATATGATTACACATCCCTACAGGGCTATTAGCTTCTCATATCTTCCATTTAAAGAAATGCTCATCTTAAGGGGATGCATGGAACTTAACACGGTCTATTGTTCCCTGTTATCAGCCAGAGTGTTCAATGCTACTACATAGAGAAAGGGACACCAAATCCCATCCCTCTAAGATATCTAGTTCATATCCCCAATCACCAGCATAGTAGCACAGCCTGACCTCCAGAACAGATGGGGCTTGGGACCCCCGATATTCACAGGATGAAAGATCAGAAAAGCAGCGCCACACCTCTCCACAGGATGTGCATGGTATTGCAGCTTATCCCCATTCACTTCACTAATCAAACTGAGCTGCAATACCAGACACAGGTGATAGATGCTGGTGGCGCTGTTTGTGGAAATGTAATGAAACCCCTTTAAATGCAGAGTGATCAGTATGGCTGCAATGCTTTTGTTCACAGGGAGGTGGCGCTAAAGAACAGCCCCTTACAGTATGTGGGGTCGATGGGCGCAGGGACCTGTCCTATGGTCATTGTGGTGGCAGAGCACGATTCTCCTGAGTTCCACAGACAGTCACAGCGCTACTTCCAGGTAAAGTATGAAGTGCAATACCATAAACATCCTGAGGACAAAGGTGGCGCTGTTTTGTAATCTCATACAATCCTGCATACCTATACCGCTTACTAGTGAGCTGTCACCCAGCTTTCCTAAGCTCTGATTAGCAAGTCTGCATAGATACGAAGCAGAATGTATCACAGCATAACTGAGGTGTTCAGGAATCTGGGAAAGCTGAGTAGTTGTTCAGTATTTTCTCTCATTTTACCTTTCAGAGATTAAAGGAATCAGGACTCAGCGCCTCCTACGTACAAATAGACGGGACCGACCACTTTGACGTCATAGAGAAGTTATCCCAGGAAGACTATGTCCTCACCCAGGTAACGTATCAATGGAGCAGAGCTGAGTTTGTCTGATGTAGAACATCTGAGCTCAATGCAGCGAAGCCGTGTGAATGATGTAGCAGGATTGAGTCTGTCTGGTGTTGCTCGCAGAGCTGAGATTTTTACGTTGGTGTAGTGGTATTGACGTTGTCTCATGCAGCAGTGCTGAGTTTGTCTGATGTAAGGGTTCTCCGTTTGGCTGAGCTAAGTTTGTCAAATGTAGTGATGTTGAGTATGTTTGATGTATCAGGGCTCAATATGATGTAGCAGTGTTCAGCTGATGTAGCAGTGTTCAGCTGATGTAGCAGTTAGCTCTGCTACATTAGATAAAGTTGAGTCTAATGAACCAAAGCCAAGTTTGTTTGATGTTATCATTCTTAGTTTGTCTGATGCAGCAGAGCCGAATTTGTTCAATCTGCCCGATGTAGCAGTTCTGAGTATAATGTAGCAGGGCTGAGTATGTCTGCGGTCATACAGCTGAGCTTGATGTAGCCAAGTATTTTGATTGTGGTTGTATAATGTAGTAGTGATGAGTTTGGTTTAGCAGGATTGAGTTTGTCTGATGTAGCTGAGCTGAGTTGGCGTTAGTAAGGGCAAATTTATCTAGTGTAGCAGTACTAGGTTGGCTATAGCCGTTTTGTTTTAGCAGGATTAAGTTTGTTGTAGCAGAGCTGAGTTTGAGTTATTATGGCTGAGTTTGTGATGTAGCAGAGCTGAGTTTTTAGTTATTATGGCCGAGTTTGTGATGTAGCAGAGCTGAGTTTTTAGTTATTATGCCTGAGTTTGTGATGTAGCAGAGCTGAGTTTGAGTTATTAAGCCTGAGGGGGGCCCCACATAATGCTTGTAAAATACCCATGAGGGGGCTGTATAGAAAAAACCATGAGGGGCGTATTAAAATACCCATGAGGAGGCTGTATATAAATAAACAGGAGGGGGCTGTATAAAAATAAATGAGGGGGTGTATATAAAATACCCATGAGGGGGCTGTATAAAATACCCATGAGGGGGCTGTATAATAAAATACCCATGAGGGGCTGTATATAAAATAACCATGAGGGGGGATGTATATAATATAACCATGAGGGCGGGCTGTCTATAAAATACCCATTGGGGAGCTGTATATAAAATACCCATGAGGAGGGCTGTTATAAACTACCCGAGGGGCTGTATATAAAATAAACATGAGGGCTGTATAATATAACCCTAAGGGTCTGTATATAAAATTACCATGAGGGGCCGTCTATAAAAAACCATGAGGGGGGCTGGAGATAAAAATAACATGAGGGGGCTGTATAGTAATATAAAGAGGGGGCGTATATAAAATACCCATCGAGGGAGATGAATAAACTTACCCAGGAGGAGGCTGTATATAAAAACCATGAGGGGCTGTATATTAAAATAACCATGAGGGGATGTATCTAAAATACCCATTGAGGGCTGTATATAAACTAACCATGGGGGCTTGATATAAAAAATAAACATGAGGGGGCGTGGCTGTTATATAAAATAACAATAAGGGGTCTGTATAAAAAATACCCATGAGGGGGCTTTATTACATACCATATGAGGGGGCATTATATAATATAACCATGAAGAGGGCAGTATATAATATAACCATGAGGGGTCGTTATATAAAATACCCCATGAGGCGGTGTTTGTATTATAAAATACCCATGAGGAGGATGTAATAAAAATAACATGTGAGGGGGCTGTTATAAAAATAACCATGAGGGGTGTATATAAAATAACCATGAGGGGGCGTATATAAAATAACATGAGGGGGGCTGTATATAATATAACATGAGGGGGTCGGTATATAAAATACCCCATGAGGGGTGTATATAAAAACCCATGAGGAGGCTGTATATGAAAATACCAATGAGAGGCGTATAGAAAAATACAATGAGGGCTTCTTGTATATAAAAAAACCATGAGGGGTCTGTATATCAAAGATGCCTGAGGGGGCGTAGATAAAAAAACCATGAGGGTCAGTATATAAATACCATGATGGCGTGTGTATATAAAAAAACCTGAGGGGTCTGTATATAAAAATAACATGAAGGGGGTTCTGTATAAAAATATCATGAGGGATGCTATAAAATAACCATGAGGGGGCTGTAGGGCGGTTAAATACCCATGAGGGGGGGCTTGTATATAAAATAAACATGAGGGGGCTGGATATCAAATAAACATGAGGAGGCTGTATATGAATAACCTGATGGGTCCTGTATATAAAATACCCAGAGGGGTCGTATATAAAAATACCCAGAGGGGGCTGTATTAAAATACCATTAGGAGCTGCATATAAAATACCATGAGGAGGCTGTATATAAATCCATGAGGGGGCTGTATATAAAAAAACCAGGAGGGGTCTGTTATACAATATCAGTGAGGAGGCTTTGTATATAAAATACCATGAGGGGCTGATATTAAAATACCCATGAGGGGGCTGTATATAATATAACCATGAGGGGGCGTATATAAAATACCAATGAGGTGGCTGGTATATAAAATACCCTTGAGGGGCTGTATATAAATAACCCATGAGGGGGGCTGGATATAAAATACCCAGAGGAGGCGTATATAAAATACCATGAGGGGCTGTATCTAAAAAGAAACCATGAGGGGGCTGTATATAAAATAACCAGGAGGGGGCTGTATATAATATAACATGAGGGGGCGGCTGTATCTAAAATTACCCTGAGGGGCGTATAGAAAAAATCCATGAGGGGCTGTATATAAAATACCAGGAGGGGGGCCTGTATATAAAATACCCATGAGGAGGCTTGTATATAAAAATACCCATGAGGGGGCTGTAGATAAACGAACATGAGGGGGCTGTATATAAATAACCATAGGAGGGAGTGTATAAAAATAACCACGAGGGCTGTTTATAAAATAACCAGGGGGGGCTCTGTATATAAAATATCATGAGGGGGGCTGTATATAAATATCCATGCGGGGGGCGGTATTATAAATATCCATGAGGGGGGCCTGGATATAAAATAACCCCGAGGTGGCGTGTATATAAAATAACCATGAGGGCGGCTGTATTATGAAAATTTCATGAGGGGGGCTTATGTATACCAAACTACCATGAGGGGGGTCGTATATAAATTAACATGAGGGGGGCTTTGTATATAAAAAAATCCCATGAGGGGGCTGGATATAAAATACCCATGAGGGGGCTGTATATAAAATCCCCTGAGGGGGGTTTATAAAATACCCATGAGAGGTTGTTGGATGATAAAACTAGGGGATATTTTAGGGAACAGGAGAATTTTTAGTTTCTGAATTTTTAATGCTGCCACCGGGAAGTTCACTGCCAAAGGAACACTGGAGATGTGTCACCAGGGGCTACTGAAACCTGGAGCCGACCCTGATGGTAATGCACGCACTGCCCTCGAGGTAGGGGCTTACCATTCGAAAAGCGCTTATGGTCGGGAACCAATGCTCCCATGTGTTTTGCATATAAACAATATAAAAATGTGATCGAATGCCATAGTACGATCACGAATAGCCCGCCCTTGCAGCACTTGCATTTAGTTTCAAAACGCGACACAAACGTGGAGTAGTAACATGCAAAATGTGGGGCACTGAATATACAGTCTTATGTTGTAGGTCAAAAGTAAATTTGGCGTAGTTTATGGCTGTCTAGTCTAGCTCCGCAACTTGTATTTGTCCCCTACCTATTCAGGACAGGTAGGGGGCGCTAACTAGCACATCTGTAATCATCTGTGGTGTATTACTGCTGTTATATATAACTATGATCAATTTCCCTCAGCAAAGAGGAGTCCGGATTCATGGCGCCTCCGATGGTGTCTCATGGGATTGCTGTTATGGCCATGGATTATGACATTGCTCCAAAAGGTGAGACTATCAAATAATATTTATACATCTCATATCTATCTCATATTACGGCAAAACACCCCGGCCGTATAGGCAAGGGAACGTTGCGCATATGGCCTCTACTTGTCAGGATCCATCTAGAGAACCTGCGCACTCACAAGGGATA
Source organism: Engystomops pustulosus (assembly GCA_019512145.1). Classification (NCBI taxonomy): domain Eukaryota; kingdom Metazoa; phylum Chordata; class Amphibia; order Anura; family Leptodactylidae; genus Engystomops; species Engystomops pustulosus. The sequence goes on along the minus strand of WNYA01000332.1, from coordinate 113,003 downwards.
GGGCGGGAGATTCTCAGGTAATCCGCACTGTAGCCTCTGCCTGGGACAGGCAATGGTTAAGGGGGGGTAAGATGTTATCCCAATTATGTGGGCAGTATTGTAACTGGACGTGTGATTGGAGAGGCGCTACCACCTGACGGGGAGTATAAAACCCCTGTGGAGGGGGAGCACAGGGTAAGAGAGAGGAGTGAGTGCACCTCACACTCAGGGCTGAACACCCAACCTAATCCATGAGTCTGCGAGATTATCCAGGAGCTTGACCAGCTTCCACATTGGACACGGCTCCATCTCCATTTTCTCCCAGCTGATTACTACTTCATGAGGATCCCTCTCAAGAACACTCCAGTAGTACCAGGAACCTTTGTGTTGACTGTTGAGGTGTTGCCTGTACTTGTTGTTCAATATAAAGACAATGTGCCCCGTTGGATCACTGGCTACGGCTGTTACCACCACGGGCTCCCCATCCATACCCCAGAGACTGATTCTTACAGACACTCGGGTTGCCCCAGGGAGAACAGTACATCAGCCGCTCCATCCATGTTTTTGCACACACAACATGCTGGAGACCTGCCAGGCGGTAGGACAGCCCTCCGGTCCCCATACCAAGCACCGTGACACTAACGTGCCTGGCCGCACCCGCCAGCCCCTCCGTATTCGGGCCGAATGCCGGCTAGGACCTGGTGGGGGTGTTGCATTTATCTATCTAATATGTATATATGTGGATAGTAATGTTACATTTTGCTTATTCACTACAGGAGACATGGATGTGATGGTGGCGAGGAAGACGAGCATTTGCTGCGGTTGCGGCTTACCCACAGAAGAAGTAAGTCTCCATGCACTGGACTGTATCTCATATATATTAATATAAATATACTATATTATCTATATATATATACACGAGTTGTCAGGTCATTGGTATAACTCCCACGACTTCATATTCTCCACATTTGACATTTACAGGATGTTTCTTTTCTTCTTGTACATATTTAAATTTTATGAATTTTTTTTAAAAAGTAAAACAGATCATAACAGACAGAAATTCTATGATTTTCTAGGTTTGCTTCCTGCAACCGCATCACTAGTCCTTGACACCAGGTGGCGCTGCAGCCACTAGAATTCTCATAGACTGGGACTACAGTGTAATTGGAGGGAGTCACCAAGTACAGGGGGGCTCCTGCATAAGAGAAGGAATAGAGCGACACAACACAGTGGTTTTCAGGATCTGTGCTTGCTGTCAGTGATGGGAAGCATTTTTATTCATGTCTACTGTTGTGTAGACGGTTTGGGAGGCAGAATAGAGAAACGCCCCCTGCAGGTCTTATACAGGGGCCAGGGCCGGCCGATATGGGTAGGCAAAGTTCCAATTGAAAGAGGAAAATCTCTTCTTTCAAATGAATCTTGATTTTGTTCTAGGGTCCATGGTCCACAGATATTCAGGTTAAAGTGAGATATCAGGTCCATTTTTATATAGAAAAAGTACTCCCGACGGCAGTTTAACAGTTAATATGTTCTATTTCTATGATACTTAGAAACACAATTTGATTCAGATAAAAGAGGAGGGCTCCTTCTTTCATAGAAAATAAGTAGTGAGGTTCTAGTTCTCACAGAGCCAGACGATACAGCCCCCTGAAGTTCCCCCCCCCCTCCGATTCTTAGCAGCAGCTAGCTACCGGGCGAATTGCTGCAAACCGGAGCTGATGCCACCTCACAGATAATGGGACATATTCACTTATATGTTACTACATTCTGAAAATGAATAATAAATCAAACTAAGGTTCATGTTTTTAACCCTTCTCTATACAGAACTACTAGGAACCACACGTGATCTCTTATTCCCTGAAAATGACTGAGACGATGAACTTCATCCTTTCTCGCCTAATGTGGCTACACCGCCGCCAAGAAAATTGTCCATAACGTATATATAACATCAGAAACACACACATGTCCTGCAATAAAGTTTTTATTCCCACCGTCGAAACTGTATATTTTATAATTGTAGATCCAAACAAAAAAAAATTTGGCCCAGTGACATTGGAGTTTAAAACAATTTTTTGCTGTAATGGGACCAAGGTATCAATAAAGCTTCATCCAGACAACTTACAGCTGCTCATTGCAGCCGGGGACTATAGTAACATCCAGAGAGGCACCGAGGTCAGAGGGTCTGTTGTAATATGTTGTCTGTAAGTGGGGGCCTTAAGTAGGGGACCGCCGTTCTTACTCATCGGGGGGGTTGTATGATCTCCTCTTAGTGTTGTAGGAAAGTTAGATTTCTTGATATAAGTATCTGGATTTGTACATATTTTAGAGGAAATTTTGAATGTTAATGCAACCAAAATGTATTGTCTTGTTGTCTGCTTTCAAAATCTATAGGTTTTTATGGCGCCGTGCTTTTATCACTCTTTTATTGCTATATTTTGCAGGTTGTGACTGTCTTAAACATTTCTAGCTGAAAAGCAGCTATCTAGTGATTACAGTGTTGTGATATTATGTGGATTTTTAGTGAACATATCAATAGGGGACATTGTGAACTCTACACATGTCCATTCTATTATATTGAGGAGAGGAGGTAAATATTTTCGTTGGAGTAATTTTTTTGCCATCAAAAGTAAAATTTTAGTATTTTTTTATAAAAGTGTCAGTTGAATCACAATTGCAGGAGGCGGGCCTATGTCTACACAACTCTTTACTGCATTTTGAAAATGGGGCAAGTGTCTGACTTTCAGAAAAATATGGGGTTTGTGGGTTTCTTTAATCCTTTGCTGTTACTTTCGATTTTAAGTCTAATCCTCAAAAAGTTAAAAAATTGCTTCGTTCAATAACGCGACAAATTATACAGAAGCAAGCCGTGAAAGGTTCATGCCCCTTGGTTGATTCCGGGTTGAAGAGGCTTATCATTATCGTCCGTTATCTTCTCCTCTAATCGGACCATTTATAGACAGTATACAGCAAATCCCCTACTTAAGGACACCCGACTTACAGGCAACCCCTTATTTACAGACGGATCCCTCTGCCCCCTGTGACCTATGGTGAAGCTCTTGGATGTACTATAGTCCCAGACTGCAATGATCAGCTGTTGTTGTAAGTGTCTGTAATGAAGCTGTATGGGATAATTCTGGGTCCCAATTACACCAAAATTTTGAAACTCAATGTCACTGGGGCCAAGAAAAAAAATGGGTCATAGGCTTCCATTATAAAATATACAGGTTCGACGTACATACCAAATTCACTTAAGAACAAACCTCCAGACCTTCGGTGTAACCCAGGGGACTGCCTGTAGATTGTTTGTCTCTATTTATTAATGAATCGTCTATTCTATTCGCTGGATGTACTCTCATATCCATCTCCTGTATATATCATCTACGTTATAGTTCTGAATCTAGAAATCATGCTTTCATATTTATCGGCATCGAATAATTCTGATGAATAATTCTGACGTTTACCCTTCTTCCCCCCCCTACTCCTTTTCACCTATTGTCTAGTGCACACAGATTACGTAGTACTGCACAAGAGCTTGCCAGATCAGTCTGTCCCCTGGGTCTCACAATAAATCAACTACAGTCTTTTTGGGGTGGGGGTGGGAGGAAACCAGAGGACACGGAGGCAAAACACACAAATACAGAAAAGAACATCAAACTCTATGCAGATGTTGACCCGTGCTGCAAGGCTGAAAGCTAACCACTGAGCCACGGTGCTGCCCATCAATCTCCCTATTTCTATCTCGATATCCTATAAAATTTCCTCCCATATTATAGTTTGTTATACCATGACTTAAAGGGAGCCTCTTGCTGACTGTGCCTGGTATAAAATAGTTTTATTTAGGGGCCCCCTTTTAGTTTTGCCCAGGGCCCCACTTGTCTAGACCGGCACTGTACAGGGGATCAGCACAGAATTGTTATTTAGGAGAAACCACCAGATGTACGGTAAAACACCTCTAAATCCAGTGGAAGGTGGGACTGCGGTTGCTGAGATTAGTCTGATATTTTTACTCTGCAGTGGGGTCTACATCTGTGGTCATTCTGCCGGAGCCCACATGGTGCCATGCACTCTGCACCGACTGGAGCCAGCACGGGGGTGTGAACAGGTTATCAGAGGTATTGGTAATAGGCCTCCACACTACTGTATAATGACTCACTATTTGTGCTGGTGCAGTCCTGTGTACATACAGGGACATTACTTATCCTGTACTGATCCTGAGTTACATCCTGTATTTATACCCAAGCGGCACTCACTATTTGATGCTGGTTGCAGTCCAATGTGTAACATAATGAATAACTTATCTGTACTGATCCTGAGTTACTCCTGTATTATACCCCAGGGCAGCTGACACTCACTATTCTGCTGTTGGGCAGTCATGGGGTACATACATGACCTTACTTATCTATACTATCTGAGTTACATCCGTATTATACTCCAGAGCTGCACTCACTATTCTGGGCTGGGGCAGTCACTGTGTACAACATGAATTACTTATCCTGTACTGATCCGGAGTTACTCCTGTATTATAACTCAGAGCTGCAATCCCACTATTCTGCTGCTGGTCAGTCAAGTGTACATACATGACATTACTTACGGTATGATCCTGAGTACATTCCTGTATTATACCCAGAGCTGCACTCACTATCTGCTGGCTGGTGCAGTCACCAGTACATACAGGACATTACTTATCCTGTAGGATCGAGTTACATCCTGTATTACACTCCAGAGCCTGCACTCCTATTTGCTGGTGCAGTCACTGGTACATTACATGACATTACTTATCCTGTACTGATCCTGAGTTACATCCTGTATTATACTCCAGAGCTGCACGCACTATTCTCCTCTGGTGCAGTCCTGTGGACATACATGACATTATTATCCGGTTACTGATCCTGAGTTAACATCCTGTATATACTCAGAGCTGCACTCACGATTATGCTGGTGCAGTCCTGTGTACATTACATGACATTACTTATCCTTGTACTGATCATGAGTTTACATCGGTATTATATCCAGAGCTGCCCTATATTCGGCTGGTGCAGGTCACTGTGTACATACATGACATTACTTATCCTGTACTGATCCTGAGGTTACATCCTGTATTTACCAGAGCTGCACTCACTATTCTGTTGCTGGTGCAGTCACGGGTACATAAATGACATACTTATCCTGTACTGATCCGAGTTACATCCTGATATACCAGAGCTCCAATCACTATCTGCTGCGGGGCGCAGTCACTCCGTACATACCTGACATTAATTATCCTGTACTGATCCTGAGTTACATCTGTTTATACCCAGAGGCACTCACTATTCTGTGCTGTGCCGTCACGTGTACATACATGACATTACTATCCTGTACTGATCCGAGTTACATCCGTTTTACCAGAGCTGCACTCACTATTCTGCTGATGGTTGCAGTCACGTTGTACATACATGACCATTATTATCCTGTACTGATCCTGAGTTACATCCTGGATTATACTCCAGAGCTGCACTCACTATCTGATGCTTGTTGGGTGCAGATCACGATGTGTACATAATGACATTTATTGATCCTGTACTGATCTGAGTTAAATCCTGTATTATACCCAGAGCTGACCACTAGTCTGCTGCTGGTGCCGTGTGCCTGGTGTACATACATTGACATTACTTATCCTGTATGATTCCTGAGTTACATCCTGTATATACCCAGAGCTGCACTCATCTTCTGCTGTGGTGCCGTCACTGTGTACATACATGACATACTTATCTGTATGATCCTGAGTTCAGCCTGATTATACTCCAGAGCTGCACTCACGACTCGGCTGGTGCAGTCACTGTGTACAGCCAATGACATTACTTAATCCTTTACTGATCTGAGTTACAGCCTGATTAACCCAGAGCTGTACTCACTATTCGGCTGCTGGTTGCAGTCACTGTTGACCACATGATATACTTATCCTGTACTGATCCGAGGTATATCATGTATTAGTACCCCAGAGTGCACCACTACTGTAACCTCCTACAGTGCAGTCCTGGTGAGTGGAGATATGGACCTGCTTCCTATCATAGTACCTATGTGAACGATGAGCTGGAACGATGTCGCAGTTTAAAGTCCGACAATCCAATCTCTGTATTTACAGCTAAACTGGCCGGAAACCGGACTGACACATAGTAAACAGATGTCAGCAGTGGAGGAGAGATGTTGCCTCGGTATTGGCTCATAGATGATTATATTAGAAATGGTCCCAATCTATGTCCTTCCTGAACGGTAAATGACATTTAGCGGGAAGAGGCTGACATCTATCCCCCCCCCCCCCCCCCTCTCAGGTATTTCCCTGGAGAGATGCGCAAATTATAACACTTTGTCTGTGTAGTAGCAGCAGGACTGTGAGATGCATTTTATTCATGATTTTGCTTCGGATGGTGTGCTGTTACCACTGCGTGCTCTGTGCTCTCTGCAGCACAGCAATGTTAAATTCCTTCCCATCTTAAGTGAGCAATGGATGTGGACCTTCAGTTACATATTACACGGAGCAGAGGGCACAGGGGGCTGGGGAGAGAGCACTGCAAAGAGCACCGCAGTGTCGGCTAATCACCGTCCTGCAGCTAACATAAGCAATATATGATTAACATACCTACAGGGCTATAGCTTCTCAATCTTCCAATTTAAAGAAATTCTCATCTAAGGGGAGGCAGGAATTAACAGTATATTGTTCCTGTTATCAGCCAGAGTGTTCAATGATACTAACATAAAGGAACCAAATCCATCCCTCTTATGATATCTAGTTCATATCCCCATAACCAGCATCGTCGCCAATGACTGACCTCCAGAACATATGGGGCATTGGGACCCCCGATATCAAGGATGAAAGAATCAGAAAAAACAGCGCCACAACCTATACCCAGGATGTTCGTGGTATTGCAAGCTTACCCCATTCACTTCACTTAATGAAACTGAGCTGAAATACCAGCCACAGCTGATAGACGTGGTGGCGATGTTTGTGGAATTGTAATAAAACCCCTTTAAAATGCGAGTGATCCGTATGCTGCAATGCGTGGTGCACAGGGAGGAGGGGGCGCTAAAGAACAAGCCCGTACAGTTATGTGGGGTCGATGGGAGCAGGGACCGTTTCTATGGCCATTGTGGTTGCAGAAGCACGATTCTCTGAGTTCCACAGACAGGCACAGCGCACTTCCAGGTAAAGTAGAAGTGCAATACCATAAAATCTGAGGACAAAGGTGGCGTGTTGTTGGAATCTCATCATCATGCATACCTAATACGATTAATAGTGAGCTGTCACCCAGCTTTCTAAGCTCTGATTAGCAGTCGCATAGATACGAAGAAGAATGTATCACAGAATAACTTAGTGTTCAGGAATCTGGAAAAGCTGAGTAGTGTCAGTATTTTTCTCTCATTTTACCTTCAGAGATTAAAGGGAATAAGGACTCAGGCCTCCTACGTACAAGAGACGGGAATCGCCACTTTGACGTCATAGCGAAGTATAGCCAAGGACGCTAGTCCTCCCCAGGAACGGATCATGGAGCAGGCTGAGTGGTCTGCCTCGATGTAGAACATTGAGCTCAATGCAGCGAAGCCGTGTGATGATGTAGCAGATTGAGTTTTGTGTCTGGTGTTTTCGCAGGCGATGAGAGTTTTACGGTGTGTAGTGGCGTTGAGTTGTTGAGTGCAGCAGTGCTGAGTTTGTCGATGTTAGGGTTCGCCGAGTGGCTGAGCTAAGTTTGTCAAATGTAGTGAACGTGAGTATGTCTGATTGTATCAGAGCTCAATATGATGTAGCAGGGTTCAGTTTCAGTTGATGTAGCAGTTTGAGTTCACGTGGTCAATGTAGCCGAGCTGAGTCTAATGAACAAGTAAGTGGTTTGATGTAATCATTCGTAGTTTGTTAATGCAGCAGAAGCCGAAGTTGTTCTTCAATCTGCCTTATAGCAGGCTGGTTAATGTGCAGTGCAGAGTAGGTCGGCTGTCCATACAAGTTGAGTGATGTAGCCAAGTGGTTTGATTGTAGTTGTATATGTAGTAGTGCTGGTTTGGTTTAGCAGGATGAGTTGTCTGATGTAGCAGAGCTGAGTTAGGCGTTCGTAAGGCTGACTTTATCTGGTGTAGTAGTACTAGGTTGGCTATCGCCGTGGTTTAGCAAGCTTAAGTTGTTGTAGCCGAGCTTGATTGAGTTCCTTATGGGCTGCGTTTGAGGTATTATGGCGGCGTTTTGAGTTATTATGGCTGTGCGTTTGAGTTATATGGCTGCGTTGAGTTATTAGGGCTGAAGTTTTGTGAGTAGAGAGCTGATGTTTGCGATTAAGCCTGAGTTTGTGATGTAGCAGAGGGAGTTTGAGTTATTATGGCGCGGGTGATGGTTAGCAGAGATGAGTTATTATGCCCGAGGTTGTGATGTAGCAGAGCTGAGTTTGAGTTATTAAGCCTGAGTTTGTGATGTAGCAGAGCTGAGTTATTATGCCCGAGGTTGTGATGTAGCAGAGCTGAGTTTCTCTCACATGGAAGGGTTTATCTCATATAGCGCTGCCGGATACACCCACTTACCTGTCCGCAGTATTATCTCATCAGCTACTCGTGAAGATGCGTCTTGGACTAAGTGAGATCTAAAGACCTCCTATGGCGTCACTGATGTCAGAACTGTCCTGGATTCCTAAATATCATAGATCTGACATCTCAGCCCTACCCTCGGGATTATAGCAGAGGGGGCTCAGGGGCACATAGACCCAAGAGCACTTAGTGTAACTGAGGGCTTGCACCCACATATTACTCTTACTAAAACCAATCACCCCCAATTCTTCTCCCCTTGTATCCAATGGTTCAATTGTCTGAGTTGGGAAAGCTGGGTGACTACAAAATGGCAGCGGCGATTGATATTTCAACACTGACACTTTCGGATGGGCTAGACGGTGGTTAGGATAGATTGCTACATTGCTAGTCACCAGCTTTCCCAGAAACCACACATAGAGTAGAGTAGCAGTATTCCTGTACTGCCAGGTTAATATACAGGGGGTCACACAGATATGGGCGATGCCAGGAATGTGTGCTCCCCCACTCCACCGTCCTGTCCTGGAAATCTTCTTGTGGTAGGTGAATCACTAACACATCCTTGCCGGAAATAAATGAGCCCATAGATCTGATTAATGAGAAAGCTGGGTTGACAGCCATCGTGCTAGTGACAACTACTACAGTGTGCTAGACACGGAAGGCATTGATTGACTGGGCCACTATACGAAGACCTGTGTGTATGAATAGAAGAACACCTGCCCAATCAGCAGAACCCGGAAAAAGCTTGAGTGAACTTGATTGCCGAATGTTTTCTTTGCATTTCTTGGCGGGTGTACCAGATGGGCTGGAGCGGAAAGATACTTGATAATTAAAACAGGGGGGATTCATACATAACCACCGATTAACCCATTCTATCTAGTTCAATTTGTTTCTGGGAAAGCTGGGGGATATCCACTTGACTTCCATAGATTTAGCATTCGCTAACAAGCGCGTAGAATGGAATGTGTGAACGCAGCCTCAGGGTGAAGACACACGTGGCGTTTTTGGGCCGTTTTTAGTTAGTGCGTTTCCAGATCGTAAAAAAATGCACACGTTAAATGCATCCGTTTTTGAAAACGCATGCGCTTTTTGTCCGTTTTTAATTGCGCAAATTCGGGAAACGGGAAAAGCGCATGCGTTTTTATTTAAAAACGGATGCGTTTTTTACGATCTGAAAACGCACCAACTAAAAACGGCCCAAAAACCCCACGTGTGTCTTCACCCTCAAGCGTAGACACGTGTTGCTATATTTCTGCAGGCTGTTACCCAGCTCTTGTAATGTCCTGAATGTCATTGTTGCACAGGGGTACTCCTGTCCCTACATACCATGCTAGACTACCGCTCAGCATTCTCAGAAAGCTGGGTAACAGGCTTGCATACAGTACAGACAATCCCCCTGCGATCTATATACATCATCTCTCACTTATAGTCCTCATAGTCTGTTACAATGTATCAGTCAAGATTCCAGGATGTCACTGACTGATACAATGATACAATAGTGACAAAACCTCTGCTGTGGGAAGCAGGGCCGGATTAAGGTTGGTGGGGCCCTTGGCGCGCAAAATATGGTGGAGGCCCAACCGAATACACAACGATACAAATCATACTGCGCACATATCACTATGCTTGCGCAATACATCCACGACAGCGCCTCACCACACCAGTAATGAATCCACATACAGCCGACTGCACCCCCCCAGTAATACATCAAAATACAGCCGTGCACCCCTCAGTAACACAGCTGCCTCACCCCCCAGTATACATCCACATACAGCGCCTCAGCCCCCAGTTTACATCAAATACAGCCGCCTCACCCCCCCGGTAATACATCCACTACAGTCGTCTTCACCCCATAATCACATCCACATACAGACGCCTCACCCCAGTAAAACGCTACATACAGCCGCGCTCGCCCAGTAACAAAGCTACATACAGCCGGACTCATTACCAATAACCAGCTAAATTCAGCCGCCCTCGCCCCCAGTAACAAGCTACATACAGCCGCCTCGCCCCCAGGTAACACAGCTACCTACAGCCGCCTCGCTACATCACATCCGCCGCCTCGCCCCAGTAACACCGCTAAATAGTATATTCGCCCTGCCCAATACATGTATATACAGGCTCCTCTCGCCCGGCAATACATCTATATGACAGTCTCTTATCGTCCTGCAATAATATATATACAGTCTCATCTCGCCAGGCCAATACATTTATACAGTCTCCTCTCGCCCTGCAAACATCTATATACAGTCACCTCTCGCCTGCAATAGAATATATACAGTCTCCTCTTGCCCTGCAAATATACATCTATATACCGTCTCTCTCGCACTGCAATAATCTATCTACAGTCTCCTCCGCCTCAATACATCTATATACAGTCTACTCTCGCCCTGCAAAATCTCTCTCACAGTTCCTCCGCCCTGCAATAATCTATCTACAGTCTCCTCTCCCCCTGCCAATACAATCTATATACCGTCTCTCTTCGCCCTGCAATACATCTATATACGTCTCCTCTCGCGACCTTGACAAACATCTAGATACAGGTCTCCTAGCGCACTGCAATACATCCTAATACAGTCTCCTCTCGCCCTGAATAATCTATATACAGTTCCTCTCCCCTGCAATACATCTATATACAGTTCCTCTCCACTGCCCAATACATCGATATACTGTCTCTCTCGCCCTGCAAACATCTATATAGCTCTCTCCCCCTGCGTACATCTTATCCAGTCTCTATCCCCTGCAATACATCTATACAGGCTCCTCTCGCCTGCAATACATCTATAGACAGGTTTCCTCTCCCCCTGCAATAAATCTATATTACAGTTCTCCTCTGCCCTGCAATACATCTATATTACAGTCTCCTCTCCCCCTGCAATACATCTATATACAGTCTCCTCTCGCCTGCATAATCTATATACATCTCTCTCGCCCTGACAATACATCTATAACAGTATCCTCGCCCCTGCAATACATCTATAACGTCTCCTCTCCCCGGCAATACTCTATATACAGTTCCTTCGCCCGGCAATACACTAATACAGGCTCCTCTCCCCTGCAACTACATCGAATACAGTCTCTCTCCGCCCTTGCAATAACATATATATACAGGTCTCCTCTCCCCCTGCAATACATTCTATATACAGTCTCCCTCCCCCTGCAATACACATATACAGTCTCCTCTCCCCATGCAATACATCTATATTACAGTCTCCTCTCGCCCTGCATAATCTATATACAGTCTCCTCTCCCTGACAATACATCTATATACAGTCTCCTCTCCCCTGCAATACATCTTATAAGTCTCCTCTCCCCCTGCCAAATCTAGTGTATACGTCTCCTCTCGCCTGCATACATCTATAACAGTTCCTCTCCCCTGCAATTACATCTATATACAGTCTCCTTACCCCTGGCAAATACATCTATATACGTCTCCTATCGCCCGCCAATACATCTATATACAGTCCCTCCCCCCCCACCAGAGCTAGAGACCTGAGCAGGACAGATGACCCCCCCTTTTCTTTCAAGGCAAGCCCAGAACATAGCATTCTATCAAAAAATTACCTTTCAGCGAGTGGGAAGGGAGCGTGAACCATGACAGGCAGGGGAAAGCCTCCTCTCACAGTAGATAAGCCGGCAGTATACAGAACGCCGGCATTTCCCGGGCTCCACAGCAGGTCACGTGGACAATGAAACTGCACGGACCCTGTGACACTGAAGAAGGGAGTGACCGTTAGGAGTGACAATCTCTGGATGGGAGGATGTGCTAATTGTGCAGCACATCGCTCCAGGGGAGACAGACAGCTTATCGTCTCCTAACAGGGAACTGGTAGCATCCGGGATGGGGGTGGAAAGCGCACGGCTCTGCAAACAGCTGAAATGTCCGTGCGGCGGGAGTGATGCGCGCAGCACAGCCGCAGCGCCTCGCTCCAGTTCCAGAGAGCTTCAGTGTCAGTGTCCCAGGAGCGTTACGGTCTGCCGCTGGCGCCGCAAAATCTAATGCCAGCATGATTTTACAGTTCAACTTGCGATATGGTGGGGGGCCTACCCGGGGAAAACGGGATGGTGGGGCCGGGGCGCGCGCCGGGAAGCCCCCCTATTAATCCGGCTCTGGTGGGAAGGATGAGGTTATGGTTGCTGCTGATACTCTTCACACTCTGTGCTAAAAAAAGAAGGTTCCGCACGACAGCAAGCACAGATTAATAAAAATGGTGGAAAAATAAGGAAACACATCTATTTAAGTTGGGTGAAGAAAACATATGGCAGAATGCTGCTGCCTGGTCGTTTAATTTATCAATAAAGTTTGTTGCAGAAGTCAACCGGGGCTCCGGGCGTCGTAGTTTTGGATGGAGGCGGAGCTCTGGTTAAGTCATTGCACACGGCGCTTTTCCACGTGGGTGCCTGGGCCGCGGTGACGTCCCGCGCGCTAGTTTGAATTGTCCGCCATGAGTGAAGAATCCCGCTCGGTCCGGCGGCTATGAGGCCCGAGACCCGGCATGCCCGATGCATGGGCCTTTAACATGCAAGACACACGGGAGCGGCCTCAACCAACTGGCCCTTCACGGAGGGCGCCGACTGTCCACGGAGCGGGTGAGGCGTGCCGTACTACTATCGGCTTTACACCTAGGGATGGTATAGAACTAGTATATCGGGAGGCTGTGTTACTGTAGGGCTCTATATATCGAGGACATGGCTATGTACAGTATCACTAGGTATATCGGCGGGCTGGTATACCATTGTAGGGCTGTATCTATAGCGACCGGGCTATGACCGTATCCCAGGTATAGGGAGGCTGTGTATACATGTAGGGCTGCTGATTATATATAGCGGACAGGGCTATCATGCAGTATCCACTGGTAATAGGAGGCTGTGTATACATGTAGGCTGTGATATATACAAAAGAGGACGGGCTATATGCAGATCACTAGGATATATAGGAGGTGGTATACTGTAGGGGTATATATAGAGGAGGGACGGGCTATATGCAGTACACTAGGGGTATATAGGAGGCGGTGTATACAGGGCGGGCTTTGTATATATAGAGAGACATGCTATGTACAGTATGCTAGGTGTAATAGGGGGTTGTATTTATACATGAGGGATCATATAGAGAGATAGGCTTGTACAGTATAGCTAGGTGTATAGGGGCTTGTGTGTATAAATGTAGGGGCTGTATAATATATAGAGAGCGGGCTATGCACAGTATCGTAGGTATAGGAGCTCCTGTGTGTATAATGTGTAGGGTAGGAGCGAGAGAGAGGAGCAGGGGGCTCTATGGACAGTATAGTCGGTATAAGGGGGCTGGCTATACATGTAGGGGCTCTATATGTAGAGACATGTGAAACCCTCGCGATGCAATGGCGAAGGAGCGGCTTTGCGAATAAGCCCCATAGGCATGTCACCACATATACAGGGGACATTGCAGTGGGTATATCTGCCGGCAGGCAGAAGTTCATCTGGGTATATGTACGAGTCATATCCAGTGATCTGTGTTAACATCCTGTCTCTGTGAGTGAGAGGGAATTGGAGGAGGCAGCCACCCCCTGACCAAGGGGAGATAATAAAACCCTGCCCAGAATGTTCTAGAGAGCAGTTTAGCTGAGCGGTTAGCTCAGAAGGAGACTGGAGTTCTCTTCCAGTACAGATTTCGGGAGGTCTGTGCAGATAGCACATCAGACCAGAGAGGAAGAGCCTTAGCCACTCCTGAAAGCCGGAGCTAATAGCTAGGTAGGTGAGGGAAAAGGGGTATCGATCCTACTTCAGGGTTGATACCTGACGCAATCCAGACAAGTGGATGAAGCATCCTATTAGGACACAGCTACCTCCCAGCCTGCCATCAAATCCAGGCTGGTGATTACATCCTGTGGCGTACTCCAAATACCTCTCCAGTACTCCCACAATCTGTTGAAGGCACGTTGCTGATGTTTCCGGTCGGTTCCAATAAAGAACTGTAATGTTTGGTTAACCTCTGCCTCGTCTGGTCTGCTACTAGGCTGCACCATCACGGGCACCCTGTCCACAACACGAGACTCATACTCTAGACACCAAAGGGTTCCCCAGGGAGATCCGCTTATAGCAGCCTCTCCCATCTTTTCCTTGCCAACACCACACTGTGGAGACCTGCCAGTGTAGGACAGCCCTCCGGTTCCCCATACCAAGACCCGTGACAATAGAGTGCTTAGGCCGCAACCGCCAGCCACTCAGGTTTATGCGGGCCCGGCTGTCTCCAGGCCCAAGAAAAGGCTAGGCCCGGGGGGGGGGAGTTGCACATGGCATCGAAGTATAGCTAGGTATAGGAGGCTGTATATACATGTAGGGCTCTCTATAGAAGAAAGGGCTATGTACAGTATAGCTAGGTATATAGGGGGGGTAGACATGTGGGCTCTATATAGAGAGACAGGGCTGGCTATGACAGTATAGTGGTATATAGGGGGCTGTGTCTACATTTAGGGGCTCTATATTAGACAGGGCAGTACAGTATCAGTAGGTATATTGGGGGTCGATAGGTAGGGGCTGTATATATAGAGACAGGGATATGTACAGTTAGCTGGTGTTATAGGGGGCCTGTGTATACATGTAGCTCTCTATTAGAGGACAGGGCTATGTACAGGATAGCTAGGTAGGGTATATAGGGGCTGTATATACATGGTTAGGGCTCCTATATAGAGAGACCAGGGCTATGTACAGTATAGAAGGTGTCTAGGGGTGATATACAGGTAGGGCTCTATATAGAGAGACAGGGCTATGTACAGTTTAGCTAGGTGTATAGGGGGCTGTGATACATGTCGGCTCGATATCGAGAGGACATGCACTGTGACAGTATTAGCTAGGTATGGATTATAGGGGGCTGTATTATACATGTAGGGCTCTAGTATAGAGAGACCGGGATATGTACAGTATAGATAGGTATAGGGGGCTTGTTTATATACATGTCGGGCTCGTAATTATAGGATATGGCTAGTACAGTATAGCGAGGTTATAGAGGCTGGATAGACTGTTAGGGCTCATCATATGAGAGACAGGGCTAGGACAGTATAAGCTAGGTATTCTAGGGGGGCGTGTAGACATGAGGGCTGTATATCTGTATGACAGGCTATTACAGTGTCACTAGGTATATACGGGGGCGTATACCTTAGGGTCGTATATAGACAGAGGCTAGGTACAGCTATCAGTAGGTCTATAGGAGGGCTGTGTATACAGTAGGCTTGTATATAATAGAGACAGCTATGTACACGTTCATAGGTATATAGGGGATGTGTATAAATTAGGCCTCATATATAGGTATATTGGGGGCTGTTACATGTAGGGGCTGTGTACAGTTGGCACTAGTATATAGGAGCTGGCTATACATGTAGGCTATATACAGCATCTTAAGTATATCGGGCTCTGTATATATATTGTAGTAGTATGTATATAGGGGTGTGGTATTTATGTGTATGTGTTGGATATATATGATATAGAAAGGGCGATGCATGGTGTAAATGCAGTAAAAAGCCTATTTCATATAGGGTGGGGAATTTAAAGTCTCTATTGTATGTATGTATGTATATAGGAGATAATGTGCTACATAGAGGGGAGGAGGTTCTGTATAGGTGGTACACATACAGAGATATGAATGCTTATGTGCATCGACTTACATACGGACTCTGGATGTTGAGTAGTTACTGGTACTTTATCCTTAGGTTTACCAATGATAGTATAACAGTATCACAGGCATCTGTAATGAAGCTTTAGTGTTAATCATGGTCTTAGAACATATCCAACATTTAAAATCCCAATTTTCACAGAGACCAAAAAAGTTCTGGTGGGTTAACAATGATAAAGTTTACAGTTAAACTTACATACAATTCAACTAAGAACAAACCTACAGACCATCTTGGATGTAAACCCGGGGACTGCCTGTACATGGAATCCTGCACAGGTGCTTTAGGTGTGTATGTTCCCTGGGAGGGTGTATGGTTAATAGAGGGGTGTATTCTCGTATAGCAGAAAGTTTTACTATAGGTCTGATGTGTAATGATAGGTCTGGTGCAAGGTATATGGTAATTAATATGGTAATTGCCGCCCTTCCCTCTCTCCAACCATCTCAGCCATGGGGTGTGTAAGCGCTGAAGTATATGATGGCGCTTTATATTAACTTGTGTAGTTCTTATACTTGCAGTGTACAGGATATGTATGTAGGGTATGGCTGTGTAACGTAGCTTGTGTTGTGTGCTGGATTGTGACTCTTATCCTCTCCTTACAGATGGCGGCCGCCGGCTTCACTCACTGTCCGGAGGGAACAGGCCGATGTCGCTCAGTGTTCTTTGCTGAAGGAGCTGGAAGGATGGGAGCCGGAGGAGACCCCATGTGAGGTCCTCCAGTGTGAGGGGCGCCTGCCTCGGTTTTTGGGATTGTCTAAGTGGGTGGGGGGTTCAGGTTTTCCTTTATAACTTCTATGTGTTTCAGGGAGAACAAAGACCCCTCCCCGCCTGTCCTTTCCTCGCCATGAAGAAGAAGGCGAGGAGGTGACGCTCAGCGAGTTCCTGAAGGGACAAGCAGAGCGGTGAAGATAAGATGTTAAATTAGACTTTACTGGAGACTTTCCTATCAAATCTGTGGCTCAGAAGTGGTCTCCAAGAAAAAGCCGCCACTTTGTCATGTTTTGGATTACACATCAATTTACCTACAGTATATGAGACAGACTGATGTGGGTGTGTTTAGGTGATTAAATAGTTGGCTTTCCTGAACCCTAGTAGAACTAGAGAATGCTGTGGGTTAGTTTTATACAGAAGCTGAGCACGGAGTGGTGCGACCAAGTTAATGTTTTATGTTGCGATGGTATGGGACGATGGGATCAATGGTTATAAAAATCTATTCAGGTTCTTAGTACAGCAGTGGACCAGACGAGGGCGCCACCACCTGACACATCCCAATAATTTCCCAGTTCTTCTCCCCCAGAGTGAAAGTTGATGGACCCAGGCCCATCGACAAGTTCAAAACGAAGGCACCAGACGGTGCGAGGGTAACTGGAGGAGTGGTACAGACGAGTGACCCCCTCCCGATGTCCTGTGTATATACTGTTACTATTTCTTGGTGGTTTTGTGTCTCACTGAGATTGTATACACATGATTGCCTGGTATGATACTAAGAATATAAATCTCTAATAAACTCTTCTCCCCTGTCAGGATGTAAAAGTCCATAGCTCTTACAGAAACACAGAGGTGTATAATGCGGGGAATCCAATGTCTACATGGGTTGTACCGTTTATAGCTACAGTAGTCCGGGACTCTCCCTGCCTCCTGATGGCAGTTATGATGATAGCCACATAGACAATGATAAGACATTATTTGTTGGCTTCATGGATATTGTTGCCATCTATTTAATTGTCCACCATTTTTTCTCAACAACAATTTAGTGATTTTTGTTAACAGAAATGTAAAATACAAAACAATCAGGTGACAATGAAACAGTGTTACGGTCTCATATTACTCCTATACGCTGAATACATGAACTTTAAGAACATGAGATTGATCTAAATTTTGCTAGATATATCAGACAAAGACCCTGAGTTGGGTTGGGGGTGGGAACACGCATCCTGAGATCTCCAATGTCCTGTGAGTTCTTCCTGGTATACCAGTAAGCGGAAAGGGGTCCACCAGTTCATAATTCTGTCTAGACATGTGTGTCGAAATAAATTGTGTCTCACATTTATTAAAGGGAGCTCCGATAGAGGAAAGATAGAGATGAGCGAGTATACTCGTCAGAGCAGATGTCGGTTCGGTTATTAAGGTACTCGGAACGGCTCGTTGCTCGGATCGGTATTCCCCTGCTCGAGATCGAGCATTTAAATTAAAAAAAACACTGAAGAACAAGAAGAATGAATAAAACAGTGAACACAGGATCATTTAAGTGAAAAAAACAAGTGCAGAAACACAGTGAGAATAGATGACAGATGTTCGGCAACATTGCTATGTCGGGAGATAGAGCGGAACGGAGGCGAAACAAATGCATGTGAAGAAACATAGATATGTTTGAAGAACACATGAAAGAAAACACGGTGAGTGGTCAGCACGGAGGACATCGGGAGCAAGCACAGAGACACCGGGGAGCCAGCACAGAGACATCGGGGAAGAATTCAGTGGAAGAAGAGCAGCGGGATCCCGGGAGCGCGTATATCCCGACCAGTAAGAGAGGTGCAGAACATCGTAATGATATTCTTCACTGTGTTTCACTTAAATGCATCCTGTGTTCTGTTTTTAATTTTACTGTTATCACATATCTTAAACTTGTAGGGAGATAATATACGCGCGGAACAGTGAAGAAAGATGCAGAGTTTGCAACTTTCAGAAGACAATATTTTTCAATTATCACACATTTAGTCCCGACCATGGTCCCTTTGAAAAATGCTCGAGTCTCCCATTGACTTCCAAGGGGCTCGTTATCGGAGAGCACTGAGCATATGGACAAGTTTGTCTCGCGAATAACGAGCACTCGAGCATTTTGTGCTCGCTATATTGTTAAAGGACGTGTCCGTGTCACTGTTTGAAGGACCAGCTCCAGGCCTTCCACTGATCTGAGGTCTACAGAGCAGCCCTCTTTAAATGTTACACACTGAACAGCACATGCATAGGAGTGTGGGCCGTGTCGGGGGGTACTACAGCTTCCCACCACGTTTCTAGATGCTGGTCTGGTAATCATATAGGGGGGGCTCTTAATGCTGTTTTGACCAGTGTCGGCCCCCTCTAGGCCAGATTGTTTAGGGAGCAAAGTAGCAGCATAATCCAATAAACCTTGTTGGACAGTATAGTTATAGTGTCTTTAGAGTTTGATGTCTGACAGGAGGGGGTTACAGATCTACTCTTCTTTTAATAGATCTTTTCCATAAGGAATGGTCGGTCATGGGATTACCCCCTGGTGGTCGCCCATCTCTGTAGTTTAGTAGCACGCACTTGAGCTTCTCCTACGCGCTTGCAGCGGTGTTCTCGGTGGAGAAGTCACGATGCACACACGAGCCGCATCTCCACGGAGAGGAAGGCAGCGCTTCACCACCACCCAGGAGATCCTCTGGCGCGAGCGGATCACACAGATCCTGTCCAATAATGGCGGTGTTTTGTAACTGTGAGCAATCCACCATGTTACTCTCCACCTCACGGGGTCTGTGCGCAGATGGGAGAGCCCAAATCTGGACCGCTGCAAGGAAAAAGTAGATGGGATAACAGGGGCACTACCAGCATGGACCTGTGAGCAGGGGTGGTGCCAAATCTAGCACAGATGCAACATTCACCACCAAACACAGATCTACTCTATGATCTTTAGGTTTTCTAGATATCCTGCAGGATGGACGAATGAAGGACAAACTCCCAAAGATCTGCCATATATGAGGCATTTGGCCCCAGAATAGGAAATCTGATCCGTGTGTCATGTAGTTACGGGAGACTCCAGAATGGAGAGGGGAGGAGGGGCAGGACTTAAGAGGAAAAAAAGATTGTGGATGGGTGGATGAAAAAATTGAAACCCTTCCTGTGTCCCAGAAATCTGATTTTCTAGAGAAAGAGTATTCGTTTTTATCTTTCTGAATATTAAACCTTTTAGAGGGAGTGGCCAAACTACCAAGGGAAACCCACTTATTGTTTGCAAAGTGCCAACACATTCAATTAAGCAGGAAATTATGCTCCCCACTTGTCACAGCTCCCAATAGTATCAGGCTTCCTGAGGGACACAAAGACAGCTGGATAAGTATGAGGCACCAGAGAGGGCACCCGTTTATAGGTCTGGACACACTGGTGTACACTTTCTTAACGGGGGTGTCCACTAAGCAAATTATACGGTTTGTGTAAGGAAAAATTATACCAGTTTCCAAAATATACTTTCCTGTAATATATTACTCAGTTTTCTAAATCTCTGCTTGCTGTCATTCTTATGTTTACTTCCAGTGGATAGAAATCGACCGTGGTACACAGGTGCAAGGTTCGTTACAGGAAACAGCTCTCGTACTACGAGCTGTGCACCTGTTGTGACAATGGTCAGGATTTCTATACACTGGACGTAACCATGAAGCTTCTATAGAATGACAGCAGCAGAGATCTAGAAAACAGTCCAGTGGAGGAATTGATACAGAAAGTATAATGAAAAATTGTTAAACTTTCTTACACAAACCATATCAATTCTGTGCTGAAAGTGGACGACCCTTTTCTTTAATGCATATCCTGGATTGAGGTTCAATTACCCCATGTACTGTACCCACTGTCACCATACTATTCAGAAAGTGACCAGCCACAGGCCTTTGGTCCCGATTCTATGGTAATTGGCTATGAAACCTAATCTCACACTGGGTAGACCTTAGATCATAGTGTCCATTGTTAGGTGTGTGTGACATTATAAAGATATCGGAAATAGGCACATTACCCAACGTGGAAGATCTGCAAAATTAAATCCTTACATATTATAGAAGTTGTAGGACCTAGTACTTCGGACTTCTCCTCCCCCAATACCCTTACCGTACTGCAAAGAGTACAAAGTGCAAAATCTCAAGCAAGACACTATATAACCTGCCAGAGTCCATAGCATGAGGACAGGAGTCTTTCGATCCTCCCAGTATAAGACCGTTTAATAGGCTGAGCCAGAATAAGGCTGTTATCTTTGCCAGAGTCCCTCTACCAGAGCTAGATGCAATTTGTAACGCGGACAGTTGCGGCGGGATCCTGGGATAGAGCCGCCATGCTTTGCGATTTCTAATTCATTCCAATATGCGCTAGAATAGATCAGTGCTTGCTGTTGTAAGATAGTTAGCTCATGATCTTTTGCGTAGAGGTAAGTCACCCCGGCCTGTCGCCGTGTAGCTGGATGGAGGCCTCTTATGCTGGCGCTGCCCTGGTAGCCTCTGACCTTGGCATAACATCTTGCATTCTGATGATGATCCAGCCCTCAGTTTATCTTGGCACGTCTCAACGCCACCGTCCGGCGGCAGCCAGTACCCAACCTGGCGCATGCTCCTCCAAGCATATTTCCTTGCCCGCCGGGCCTCAGCAATAAAAGCCCGGGGGGCCTTTCCCCCCAATTAAGGAACCAAGGGGTGCCCAGTCATGCAAACCCAAACACAAGAATAGACAAGACCCACATTTATCAGAACTAGTGCAGCCTGAACTATGTGCAGTTGCCTGTGATAGGCCTGGCAGGGGGCGCCAGATTCATCAAAAGGAGCCGGGTTGTCATGGGGGAAAAATCTGTTTGGTTTTTTGCCACTGCCACGCGATCCGGAAGTGGCACCATTTTTTTTTTTTTTTTTAGTGCAATTGTGAATTGCAGTAATTGTGCACTAACAGCCCCTTAGATGAACAATTTTTTTTATGTCTTGTCAGACACCGAGAAGCTGCAACACAAAATTGGCGCAGACACTTTAAATACCTGTACAAAGCAGATGCACGTTCTGTCTCAGTGCCGCTTCAGAACCCAAATGGCGCAGAAACTTTAATAATGTGGCCACTGTGTCCATGTACCGCTGTCGGATATTGCTTAGCACGGGTACAGTTACTTTGAAAGACACAGTGAGAGAGTCACAAGTCTGACGATTCTTCCGCCGGCTCCACCCCCAGCGCCTCTGCAGATTGAGCAGTCGCGACCCCCTCGAGGGTGGATCTTCAGTCCATAGCGATCCGCCGCTCCCGCACCTGCAGAGAGTGATAAAGGTATTATAGAGGTAGACATATAAACACAGCAGGGTGCCTGCACCCACCTCCCTATGTAGGACAGGGGTGAGGGGCGTAACACACGGCACTGTGCGGTTCGTGGTGTTTCTCCAGGCAGATTGAGAGCGTCTGACCAAAGGCGGATCGGGGTAGCCTCATATGGATTTTATTTCCAAATCCTTCCGATCTAGGACGACGTCCTCAGGGTCCGCCCGGGGGGGCGAAGAAAGACTCCTGCAACCTGAGAGAGACAAGACAGACGTTATCAACAGTGACAAGTTCTGCAACTTCCAGCAGGCTGGGCTACGGGGGATCCAATTTAGACAATCTAATACATCTGGTGTTTATATAAATTTATAGCAACACAGTAAGCAGCGCCGCCAAAAGCATGTTCAAAATTGGTCCCTGTCCCAATGGGCTAGCAACAATTAAAAAACCCTCACGATGTTTGAGTTTGGGAGGACCAGCGGAAAACCATGCAAACAGGAGAGAAAATACCACTCTTTGAAGACTTGAACCCCAGGCCTCCAGCGCGGCAAGGCAGAACAGTGATACCCACTCAGCCAACGTGCGCTGTGGGTATGTTCTCTCTACAGGCATCTGCGCCGTTGTCTTTACAATCACCACATTTTGGATAGCCAACAATGTGACTCTGTGGCACCTGTTGTGAACACATGACCAGGGGGATAAAACATGAGCCGTGCACCTGTGTGTGACTCACATGAGACAGGGATTCTTAATGAGCCGTGCCCCTGTTTGTGCATTACAGGACAGGGATATCCTGAGCCGTGCACTGTGTGACAGCACAGACCAGGGATACATGAGCACGTGCCCGTGTGACATACATACAGGGATATCATGAGCGTGCACTGGCGCGTGAATCAAATGACCAGGATATCATGAGCAGTGCCCCTGGAGTGACATCAATGACCAGGGAATCATGGCCGTGCACTGGTGAATCACATGACCCATGGATATCATTGAGCCTGTGCACCTGGGTGACATCCACAGACATGGATATCATGAGCCGTGCACCTGTGTGACATCACATGACCATAGAATCATGAGCCGTGGCACCTGGTGTACATCACATGACCGGGCTATCATGAGAGGGGCGCCTGTGATGACATCACATGACCAGGGATATAATGAGCCCGTGCACCTGTGTGGACATTCACCATGACATAGATATAATGAGCCGCACTGTGTGTTCATCACATGACCATGGAGTATCATGAGCCGTGCACCGTGGACATCACAGGACCATTAGATATCATGAGCAGTGAACCTGGGTGACATCACATGACCAGGGTAGAGAGCCGTGCGCTGGGTGAAATCACATGACTTGGACCAGTTTCAATACCCTGGAGGTAAACATGGACAGATTTCACCGGAAATAACAGCAAGCCGAGATCTGCTGGTGAGGAAAATGATACTGAAATTTATATTGTTATCATATAACAATTATTTTTTTTTTTTTAAACTGGTCAACCCTTTTAAGAAAAATATGATCTGCTGCCCCAACCCCTGCTCTTACAAGCAGCAGACACCAGGTGGGGTGTGATGTTAATATATCTATTGAGATGTTCACACCTCAGTGACTACCTTGTGCCACACCTCCTTGCTAATAGCAGTAGAGGTGAGATTCATCCCAAGCAAGATCTCAGTGCTCGATGCCGACAGTGAACCCTGACTGCGGAGGAGGGGAAATAACATAGGCCGCGATCTGCACCTTCAGAATCCTGAACATCCCTGCACCCTTTCCTTTCACCAACACACCCTTCATCTACGCTATGGTTACAGTTGAATAAACTCCACAGTCTGCCGCTGGAAAAACTAAAAACTTGAATAATTCACCATTTCAAGATTATGCCTTGTTGTCAGTGAAAGAAGAAGCAGCGATTGCACATCAATCCACCAGGAGACGAGCTATGTAAAGCATGAGTGCACCTCTTTCGGGTGGAACCAGATGGAAAAGTCTAGCCTAGGGCGCGTTCACACGTGAGTTGTGACCGACGTTTCATTGCGTTTGAAACGAATATACCACAGCTGAGGAGCGGTGATTGCTAATTACATCACGTTAACGTTTCCGTGTACAAAACGCATCATAAACGCGAGTTAACGCTGAGTTTGTTAACGCTGCCGTTCACAGTGCGTTTACACGTAAACGGTAATGTAATTAGAAAAATTACTACATCAGTGTTGTATATGCGTTTCAAATGCAATGAAAACGCAACCAAAAACGCAACGTATGAACGCGCCCTCAGGGTTAAAGTGCATGATACATTCACGCAGCAAGCAGAGACTCTTAGAAATGCAAAAACATTTCAAAATTGGGGAGGGGGGGGGGAGGATGATTTTCAATTCATCACCTGAGATCCAGGAGTTACCATGGTCCGCTGGTCACAAAGAGGGGGTCTGCCGTTCCGAGGATGCTGCGCTGCGGATCGCGGGATCTCTGTGCAGATACGTAAAGGATGCATTAGAAATTTGCGTTTAAAGGGCTCCCCAGCCCCGGATATAACAATGCCAGATGACTATCCCACATGACGTACATGGCAGACCACCCACCTCATGCTTGCTGTATATCATGGGGGTAAATGATTAGAGGACCTTTACATGTCACCCCCCCTCCTCCACCCATTCACAGTGGGGTCTTTCATAGACATCATCCCCAACCTCTGCCTCGCCATGGCCCTCCTCATCTCGCACAAGGCATGGTAACGTGTCGCTGCGCAGGGCCACACCACGGGGCCAATTCTTCGATTCGTCCCCTAGAATAAATGGATCGGACCGTGGGGATCAAAAATGGTGCAGTATCTGTAGAGAGATGACGAGCTGATGTCGTATGACCTGAAGATGGAGAAATTTTAGAAACATTCTAATAGTTGACATTTTTTTGCAGACTGGACAGGGTTGTGTTCACATTAGTCAGATTGTACAAGCTGCAGCCAGTGCACTGTGTAGTCTTCCTTATGTATCTAAAGCTGCATACAAAGCATATAGAAAAGTGCATACTGTACCCTGAGCGGAGGAGCCCCAAGGAACTGCGTCTGACAAAATAAGCAAACTTAGGAATTTGAACCCAAGAGCACCAGGGCATTCTGGGAGTGCCTTCGCACGTAAGCACCACAGGACTTACATCTCCGTGATGCACGCGCGCGATTTAAACAGCAGCGCGCACAGGAAGGCAGAGCGGGCCATGCCGGAAGTGTAGTCTTTCAGTCGCAACCAAGCGGTCCGGGATTAAAGAAGGAACGCAAAGCTTTGTGCCAGCAAATAAAAATTTTGATCTATTTCCTGTCATAACATGCCAGAAAAAGAGAAAAAGAAAACGAACGCGGAGGTACATGGAGTCGTTTTTTAATTGGTAGCCAATCAGATTAGCTCTACATTTGTGAGGAGTTTTAAGATAAACGAAGCGATCTGATGGTGCGATAAGACGCAATGGCTGCACATTTCAGTGTACATCGTCTTTGGGAATATTATTTTACCCTGTTTTCAAAGAGATGATCCAAAATGTTAGAAAAGCCCATTTCATTGTTTAAACACGAACAGGGCTAGAGAAAAAAATATGAGAATCATCTCAACTAGTAATGACTAAAATGAGGCATTGCACACTGACCCACAGAAAAGCCAAAGGTGATTCAGAATTTTTATCATTCAGCCATGATCACTTTCAAAAAGAAAAAGTATTGACTTTACCAAGGAAATTGAGTAAATAAAGATCAAAAAATTGGCATTCTGCTTATTAACACCAGGACGTTATTTCCTCTGGCTGTATTATTGCTGACCCCAATACAAAATTGTGACCCAATTTTCTAGAACCAAAAAATGTCAAATATCCTACTTATGAAGAAGAGACTTGTTAATAATGGAGAGAAATTCAGAAGTTGGGAAGAGCTGGTTATTATGTAAAGCAGGGTGTGTAACATGAGAGTACTTGGACCCCAAACTATTGGTACACCTGTATATATGGGCGCACATCACAAAACTGGACTCCCTATCCGGTGTATCTGGCACAGCACAGTACTACTACTCCTTCCTGTAAATATGAGCACAGACAGTATACTACCTCCTGTTATCCTTATATATAGGCACAGCACAGTAACATTTCCTATCCTGTATACTGGGCAAGCACCGTACTACTACTCCTATACTGTATTTATGTACACAGCACAGATAATACTCCGATCTTGTCTATATGGGAAACAGCACAGTACTACGACTTACTATACTGTTATATGAGAACAGTACTACATACTCATATCCGCTGTATATGGCACCAACACAGCATACTACTCCTGATCCGGTATTATGGGCACGTGTTTGTAATACTACTTCCCTCTTATATATGCGCACAGTACTACTACTCCTATCTGTAATATATGGGCACAGCACGTACTAATACTCCTACATTATAGATGAGCACAGCACAGTGCTACTACTCCTATTATTGTATATATGGGAACAGCACGTATAACTCCTATCGTATGTATGGGCACAGCACAGTACTCTACTCTGATCCTGTATTATGGGTTAACAGTCACGTACTACTACTCCTATCCTGTTATATATGGGCACAGCAACAGTACTACATTCTTCTTGTATATATGAGCACAGCACAGTACTACTACTCGCTATCTTTGTATATAGGGGCACAGAACCCAGTACTACTATCCTACGGTTATACATGGTCAACCGCCAGTACTACTCTCCTTCCTGATATATCTGGGCACAGTACTAACTACTCCTTATCATGTTATATGGGCACAGCACAGTACTCTACTACCTATCCGGTATACATGGTCACAGCCCAGTACTATTACTCCTATCCGTATATATGGGCACAGTACTACTACTGCATCTTGTATAATGGGCACAGCACAGTACCTATACTCATCGGTATACATGGTCACAGACCAGGTACTACTATCATTTAATCCGTATATATTATGCACACAAGTATACTACTCCTATCCCTGATAATTAGCACATCACAGTATCTCTACTCCTATTCCTGTATATGGGCACGTACTACTATCTACTTCCTGTATATTTAGCACAGCACAGTGCTACTAACTCCTATCCTGTATCTTTATAGCACAGCCCAGTACTAGCACTCCCATCCCTGTATACAGAGCAACAAAGTTCCTAATAATCCGTCCGTATACAGGGCACGTAGTGAGTCACTTCTACTCCCATCCGTATTCTTACAGGAACAGCAACAGTTATGCTACTCCTATCTGTAATATGTAGCCACAGCCCAGCTATACTACTACTCCATCCTGTTCACGAGCACAGTATCTACTACTCCCAGCCTGTATACAGGGACCAGAGTAGTACTATCCTACTCCATCCTGTACAGCACTGGACACCAGTAACTACTACTCCATCCGGTATATAGGGCACATATACTACTCCCATCCTGTATACAGGGAACAGCACAATACTACTATCCTATCCTGTATTATGTGGCACGAGCACAGTGAATATACTCCTACCGGTACAATGGGCACGTAATAATACTCCCAGCCTGTATACAGGGCACAGCACAAACTACTACCTATCCTGTATAATGTTAGGCACAGCACATTACTACTACTCTATCCGGTATTAGGGCACCCAGTTACTACTACTCCCATCCTGTATACAGGGCACAGCACAGTACTACTACTCCTATCCGGTATATATGGGCACAGTACTACTACTCCCATCCTGTATAGAGGGCACAGTACAGTACTACTACTCCCATCCTGTATACAGGGCACAGCACAGTACTACTACTCCCATATGTGTATTGCTTGTGTGTCTAGGAGAGGGATTCCCCTCTGTCTCCGTCTTCCCCGCAGAGATCCCGCCCTGCAGCTGCTTTCGGCCATGAGCGCACCCTTCAGGAATCTGGTGTGGAAATGTTTCTGTAAATGTTTGGAAACTGGGATGAGGATGAGTGGTAACCATGGCAACCACTACACAAACTACTGAGTGGAGCCGTGGCGTAATCCCCCGGCGCGGCGGACAGGGTTCTGGGAAAGTGATGTCGTCCGAAGGGGGAGAGCTGCGTGTACAGCTACCTATTCCTGTAATGTGGCGGTCACTGGAAGTCACACATGACTAAGCCACCATGCTGGACAGGGGGTTATACATGGTCATCACAGACAATCGCTTACAAGGCAATTCCATTATAGGCCTTTAAGGGTAGTTTGCCATTCAGGAGACTGGGAAAGCTGGGTGTGATAAAGTTAACATCGTAGGGAGCACTCAGCTGGAGGAATCTTACAAAATAACTGCATGCAACGTGACAATAAGAACATTTTGTGTAGACAATCGCTTACATGGCAACTCCATTATGATTTGCCTTTCTGGAGGCTGAGAAAGCTGGATGGGATAAAGTGCTTATTACGAGTGCAGCTGATAACAGAGAATAGAGGCATGTAACATGATGGATGCGTGTGACAAGGGGCAAAATACATGGCAACTCCTCTATGAGTAGTACAGGAGCCTGGGAAAGCTGGATGTTTGAAAAATTACACATTTTGGGTCTGATAACAGAACAGAGGAAAGTTATATGCATGTAACATGACGTAAGTGTGGGACAATTTTGTGTAGAAAATCGCTGGCAGCTGGTTTATGACTGTTTTGCCATTCAGGAAACTGGGAAAGCTGGATGCTCTGCAGGAGCTCATAACAGAGGGAACTCTGGGTCAATTGAGTGTAGACGATTGCTTACATGGCAATTCCTTAATGCTGTGTTATGAGTGGAATGGTTTGCCGATCAGGAAACTGGGAAAGCTGGATGTGAGAGCTGTGCTAGAGCTGGTAACAGGGAACACAAGAAGCTAATTGCGTGTAAGGTGACGGTGGCGGGTGACAATGCTGCCATTGTGTGGTCTGGTAGGTGACGGCGGTGCCCGGGGTTACCCTCCTCTCAGACAGAGAACCTATAGAAGCGTCTGGCAGGCCCCCCCTGGACTTGTTCATACAGGTGTTATGGGATCCCAGGCACTAAGCCCCCCCGCCGGCCCCCCTCCAAATTTCCTGGCACCCAGATAGGAATCTGTGTGTTTCCTTAATGGGCCTGTTGTCATGGAAACAAGGAAGTGCGTTTGAGGCGGAGCTAACAGGAATATAATTCCGGGGATTATGACGCACGGGCAGCAGCATTCCTCGCCGTGACACAGGAAGGGATGACTTCCCTGAAGACCTCGCCACTTAACCCTAATGTGTACAGTAAAGCAGGCCGCTCCTCATCCCACTGTCACGTCCCGCCCTCTTCCAGGAATAGAACCACAAGACGCTGCCCGACACCTGGCGCCGTCACCCGCATTAACCCTTTGTCATCTACACCGTCTCTGCTCACCTGCGCTGGGATTGGGGGTCATAGACTAGAGTCACCCAACTTTCCCAGGGGCTTTTATGGGCGCATAGATTCGGTGTGGGGACAGTCATAGAATCCACATACATATAAATACATGTTTACCTACATAGATATATACCTTATGTAGACATAAACACTTATACACATACATTATAAGCACACAAATTCTACATACAAACTTGTACAGTCACAAACAATATACATACACACATACTGTAAATACACACATATGCAAATAACACACACACACACTATACATACACACAAACACAGTACATACAGACTATATCTACACACAGAATTACATACACACAATACTATACATATGTACACTACATATACACACACAGTATACATACATACACAAACACACTACATTCATACATACACAATACATACATACAATTACACACTACATACATACGCACTTAAACAGAATTACATACACACAATACTATAGATATGTACACTACATTCCCACACACATACATACAGATACATACACAAGCACACTACATTCAAACGCACAATACATACACACTATATGTACACATATATACAATTACACACACTACATACATATGCACATAAACAGAATTACATACACACACAATATACATATGCATACTGTACATATACACACATACAGACACATTACACATACTTGTACACACTCAAACACACTACATACATACACACACTACATAGTGTACATACAACTACATATACACACTATACATACCCTTACACACACACAATGTTACAGAGAGAGGATTCCCAATAATTTCCAAAAAAATTTCATTCTGTTTATTATAAATTAAAGGCCACGTGTGAAATATAAATAAGTGCAAATGTCCCGGATAATCGGCTCCTTTAGGGGGCGCCGTGTAAACAAAAATGAGGTCAGGATGGCATATTCTGCCCTAGGACATGTGGAGGGGGGGGGGGGGGGGGTGTTCTGGTCCATACTCTTTTGTGCAATAAGGTCACGATCCGGTTGCTCCCGTGACCTGGTGTGGGCGTCCTTCATCTTGCCGCTACGTCTCCCCCCCTCATCATCTTCATTCCATGAGAGTCAAGTTGTAAAGAAAGGCCACCTCATCACGAGGGACCAGGTCACCTGCTAAAGTTCCTCCCCCTGGTGCCCGCTCTGATGCCCTGCTGCCCCCAGCTGTGTAGGGTGCAGGTAATGCCCAGCGGGTGACGCCTCCAGTGGGTTAAGGCTACGTCGGTGATGATAAATATTACTTCCATGGAGCCGATGTGGACGTTCAGTGCAAGGCCGGTGCTCGGCTCCGGTGGGGGACCAGGGTCACGTGTCAATGGTTCTCCACCCTTTGTAAACATATAGAGTTGGTTATAATCTCTCGACAGTCTCTCCTTGGCCTGAGTTTCTCCGTCTTACTAGGCACTTTGTGATTCTCCATTCTGCGCCATACAACTGGCGCCATTGCCAATCCTTGGCCTCCAGATCTCGGAGCTCCTACATCCTGGCGTGGATCATTGAGGCTCCAGTCGGCCATATTGCTCTTTCCCTATGGATGATGCTTCTTCATTACACAGGAGAGTCGTATTCCTGTAAAAAGTCCTTGATGGGCAGAGGAAGTTCTTCCCTGGCGCCAAACTCTTCCAGTTGCCCGTTTACGGCCTTACGGCAGAGATGTTGTAGGGAGGAGACGCTGGAGGACAGAGGTCTAGACAGCAGCAACGGGACTCGTTCGCCCCCGGAGTAGATGTAATAAGAACGCTTGGCGTTGCCAGAATCCTTCGGGGACATGTAATGCCGGAGAAGTTTTAGGACGCAGTCGAAACGTGGCACCGGCTGTGAGCTCCGGGGGTCGGTCTGCAAAGAGAATCCGCAGGGTTCACATTGGATCCGCAGGTTTTTGGTGCCGGACTCTGTTTTGACGCTGAGCGTGAAGAAATGTCTGTGATCCGAACTGTCCCGGATTAGGAAGGTGCCGGCCGGTTCGGTACTGAGGAGCAGGTTGGCCTGGCTGCCCGTTACCGTACTCCAATAAAACCCGCTCTCCTGCAGCTTGTGCACCGCGCTCAGCACCAGGTTGTACTCGCCCCGGGAGGAGAAGGTCTTGAGTCGGAGACTGGAGTCCAATGCCCGGCTCATGCTCGGGAATTTGCTCAGTGTGACCATGACGGTGGGAGCCAGCTTGGCTGTGGATAGGAGGGAGCTCCTGTGCAGAGCTGGTTTCCGTTACAATGTTCTAGACAAAGAAGACATAAAAAATCCAAATTAGAACTTTATATATATTAATATATATCTATATATATATAAAAAATCCCCTAAAAGGGAACCTGTCACCAGCTTTTACCCCACTAAACTCCCACTACTCTCAGGCAGGGTAGGAAATGTCCCAGAATTCCCTCTTTTATGTGAAATCTCAACCATTTACCTAAAAAAAATCTCCCCCAAAAGTCCAGCAAATATGACTCTTCTCACCTCATTTTCACATGAGATGAGTCAAGTTTAGTGGTTGCAGGAGGAGCGTCACATTAGAAACCCCTATCTTCTGTTCTATAGCACCTAGAAACATGGTGCTGGTGTCATATTGAAGATAAGAATCTCATCATTCAGAGATGAGCTACAGAACCAGCAGCTAGTTGTAAAGACATAGTTGTAGAGTTGCAGACAAAGTCCAAATCCAGTTCCTGCCTATGTCTTAATTGCCTGTACAGTTCCGTAGCTCACAGAACCAGACGTGTGATGGGATTTGAAGTCCCGCACATCTGCATCTCCCCGGTTTTGCATGACACAAGACTTTAGGCAGATGCAGCCGAGCCGAGTGCGTGTAACATTTGCATAATCTCTCACTATTTCTGAGAAGAAGAGATGATGAGTAAAGACGAGACATTGCCTCGTTAACCCCCCTATGTCATCCAAGACGTAGCAGAGCTGAGTTCACTGACACACTCAGCTCTGCTACATCCACGGCTACACATTAGAAGCAACATGATGTCCATATATGGAGAAAACCCATTGAAAATTGGATAAAAATAAAATTTTGTGATTTTTCTCTTTTTTTTTAAATAGTTCGGTAAAGAACCGGTATCACCATAAGATAACCCCAGCTTGTTCTTACCGGGTGAGTGCGCAGCTGTCCTGCTGATCCGTCTTTATAGTAATATCCTAAGTCCACAGTGGAATATTCCGCTTCGAGGGACACTTTAATAACCACCCGTCCTGCTCCAAGTTACGAATGAGCGTATAACTCCATGAGATGACACACACAGGTCTCTTATACAGAGACTTAGGCTCCGCCTCCCCCCTCACAGCCCCCCCTCCTCCTTCCCCATACACAGCTCGAATATTACAGGAAGAGCCTCTTCCAGGAACAGTATCATACACACAGCTCAATGCCATGGCAGGCGGCCAGATCCGGCCTCCCTATTCCTGGCAGCAGGGCTCAGAGCAAAGGCTTCTCCCATTCTCTTCTCGTGGTGTTTCCTTCCAAGAACCACTAAGGACACACACACACACCGAGCCCCTGACTACCACCTGTCAATCAATTTTCTGGAACTCTTTATTATGCAAAAAGTCGCTTTCTGGCAAGACTGTTGCAGAGAAAAACAAATCACAGGAAACAATTGTTACACAAATACTGATCATCAGATAATTCTTTTCATTTGTTCTTTTGAATTGTTCTTTTTTTTTTTTTTATCATTTTGCAGAAACCGACAAGAGAGAAAAAAAATAATTCTACATTTTTATTCATTGTATTATTTTGTTTTTATTAAATATTTACTTTTCAACAATGATCTTTGTTTTAGTATTGTTAGATTTGTATTATTTTTCCAGCTTTTCTTATTTACGTTCATGTTATTAGAGCAGGGCATCCAGACGTTTTCTAATTACCGTACTTTCTGAAATTTTTTTGATAGATAGATAGATATGAGATAGATAGATAGATATATAGATAGATAGGAGATAGATAGATAGATAGATAGATAGATAGGAGATAGATAGATAGATAGATAGATAGATAGATATGAGATAGATAGATAGATAGATAGATAGATAGATAGGAGATAGATAGATAGATAGATGTGATATAGATAAAACTGGGGAACTCTGCACATACACACATTCAGCAAATCACGCTCTCGAGCTTCTTGAATCGCGGTACAGTGCATTGTCGTCGGACAATGCACTTTCGCGAACTCTTCGGGACGGGTAAGTAAATGTGCCCCACTGTTCTGAATGGCAGATAATAATAATAATCCTTATTTATACATATTTATATTTTCTGCAGTCCTTTACCAATCTATACACTGACATACAGGGCAGATATTGCTATTATGTACCCCATACACGCGGCTTCTGGGACTTGTATTCCTCTGTCACCTCAATGGGAAGAGTCTAGCGTTAGGGGCGCCCCATGATGTAACTTTGTTTGGGGCCCCCTAGATGCCATATCCATCCCTGCCCGCATAAGCTCTGTATACCACCCGTCTGTACCCCGGCCTGTAACTTGTTTCTCCTTATTATGAGGGCAGGGGTGGATAGGCATCTAGGGGGCCCCAAACAAAGTTACATAATGGGCCGCCCCTAACGCTAGACTCTTCCAGTGAGGTGACAGTAGGAATACAAGTCCCAGAAGCCGCGTTGTATGGGTAATAATAATAGAATATCTGCCCGGTATGTCAGGGTTAGATTTTAAGGACTGCAGAAAATATAAATATTGATAAATAAGGATATTATTTTTAGCTGCCATTCAGAAACAGTGGGGCATTTACTTACCCGCCCCGAAGAGTTCGCGAAAGCTGCATTGTACGAGACAATGCACTGTACCGCGATCTTCAAGAAGCTCTGAGAGCGTTGATTTTCTGAAGGTGTGTATGTGCAGAGTTCCCCAGTTTTATCGATATCAAGAATCGATATATCTATCTAGCGCCGAGCGAGCGAGCCGAGCGAGCGAGCGGCGACGCAGAGCGAGCGAGGAGCAGGCGAAGCGAGAGAGCCCGAGCGCGCGAGCGAGCGAGCGCGCTGAGTGGCTCGATGCGAGCGAGAGAGGAGGCGAGCGAGCCAGGAGCGAGCGAGGAGCGCAGAGCGGAGCGAGGCGGAGCGAGCGCCGGGGAGCGGAGGGCCGAGCGAGCGGCGAGCGGCGCATGAGAGAGCGAGCCGAGCGCAGCAGGAGCGAGGGGCAGATGGGCGCAGAGCGAGCGAGCGCCGAGGCGAGCGAGCAGCAGCGAGCGAGAGCAAGAGAGCCGAGCGAGCGAGTCGAGCGAGTGCCTACGCCGAGGCTGAGGCGAAGAGCGAGCGAGCGAGCGAGGCGCCGAGAGAGCGAGCGAGCGAGCGAGGCGCGCGAGGAGCGAGCGAGAGAGCGAGCGAGCGAGGAAGAGCGAAGAGAGCGCGCCAGGATGCGAGGAGGCAGCGAGCGAGCGCAGAGCTGAGCGGAGAGAGAGCCAGCGAGCGAGAGAGCGCCGAGCGCGCGCGCGCCAGAGCGAGCGAGCGCCGGGCGAGCGAGCGAGCGAGAGCAGAGAGACGAGCGAGCGACGAGCGAGAGCCGAGCGAGGCAGCTATGAGCGAGCAGCCCAGAGCGAGCGAGCGAGCGCAGAGCGAGCGAGCGAGAGAGAGCGCAGAGCGAGAGCGAGAGCGAGCTGAGGGTAGGCGATCGGAGCGAGAGCGAGCGAGCGACGAGCGGAAGAGCGAGGAGAGAGCGAGCGAGCGAGCGACGCAGATGCGAGGAGCGAGGTATGCGAGCGAGCGAGTGAGCGAGCGCCGAGGCGAGCGAGCGAGCAGGGAGCGAGCGAGCGAGCGAGCTCAGAGCGATCGAGCCGAGCGGCGCAGAGCGAGCGAGATGCGAGGACGAGAAGCGAGTCGTATCGTCTATAGTTCGAGCTTCCTTCTAGTCAAAAAAAAATTCCGAAAGTACGGTAATTAGAAACGTTGGATGCCCTGCTCTAATAACATGAACGTAAATAAGAAAAGCTGTGAAAAATAATACAAATCTAACAATACTAAAACAAAGTCAATGTTGAAAAGGAAAATATTTATAAAAACAAAATAATACAATGAATAAAAATGTGAAGTTTTTTTTTTTCCTCTCTTGTCTTGGTTTCTGCAAAATGATAAAAAAAAAAAAGAACAATTCAAAGAACAATGAAAAGAATATCTGATGATCAGTATTAGTTTGTAACAATTGTTCGGTGATTTGTTTTTCTCTGCAACAGCTTGCCAGAATGGCAAAAGCGACTTTTTGCATAATAAAGAGTAGTTTCCAGAAAATTGATTGACAGGTGGTAGTCAGGGGCTCGTGTGTGTGTGTGTGTCCTTAGTGGTTCTTGGAAGAAACACCACGAGAAGAGAATGGAGAAGCCTTTTGCTCTGAGCCCTGCTGCCAGAATAGGGAGGCCGGATCTGCCGCCTGCCATGGACATTGAGCTGGGTGTATGATACTGTTTCCGGAAGAGGCTTTCCTGTAATATTCGAGCGTGTATGGGGAAGGAGGAGGGGGGGCTGTGAGGGGGGAGGCGGAGCTAAGCTCTGTAAAGAGACCTGTGTGTGTCATCTCATGGAGTAGTTATACGCTCATTCGTAACTTGGCAGGAACGGGTGTTATTAAAGTGTCCTCGAAGCGGAAATATTCCACTGTGGACATGATATTACTATAAAGACGGATCAGCAGGACAGCTGCGCACTCACCCGGTAAGAACAAGCTGGGGTTATCTTATGCGGTTCTTTACCGAACTATTAAAAAAGAACAAAAAAAAAAGAGAAAAATTTTGTTTTTATCCAATTTTCAATGGGTTTTCTCCATATACAGACATCATGTTGAGCAAAGCTCCTAATGTGTACCGTGGAGGGAGAGAGCTGATGTTGGTCAGTGAACTCAGCTCTGTACGTCTTGGATGACATAGGGGGGTTACGAGAAAGGTCTCGTCTTATCATATCTCTTCTTCTCAGAATAGTGAGAGATTATGCAATGTTACAACGCACTCGGCTCGGCTGCATCTGCCAAAGTCGTGTGTCATCCAAACCGGGGAGATGCAGATGTGTGGGGACTTCAGATCCATCACACGTCTGGTTCAGTGAGCTACAGAACGTACAGCAATTAAGACATAGGCAGGAAACTGGATTTGGACTTTGTCTGCAACTCTACAACTATGTCTTACAACTAGCTGCGGTTCTGTAGTCTCATCTCTAATGATGAGATTCTTATCTTCAATATGACACCAGCACCATGTTTCTAGGTGCTATAGAACAGAAGATAGGGGCTTCTAATGTGACGCTCCTCCTGCAACACATAAACTTGACTCATCTCATGTGAAAATGAGGTGAGAAGAGTCCATTTGCTGGGACTTTTGGGGGTGATTTTTTTTTATAGTGTAATGGTTGAGATTTCACATATAAAGAGGGAATTCTGGGCATTTCTCCCCTACTTGGAGTAGTGGGAGTTATTGAGTGGGGTATAAAGCTGGTGACAGGTTCCATTTTAGGGGTTTTTTTTATTTTTTATATATAGTATATCTATTATATATAAAGTTCTAATTGGATTTTTTTTTTACTGCTTCTTTGTCTAGACAGTTGTAACGGAAACCAGCTCTTGCCACAGGAGCTCCCTCCTATCCACAGTCCAAGCTGGTTCCCACCGTCATGGTCAACTGAGCACAAATTCCCGAGCATGAGCCGGGCCGGATTGGACTCAGTCTCCCGACTCAAGACCTTCTCCTCCCGGGGCAGTACAACCTGGTGCTGAGCGCGGGAACAAGCTGCAGAGAGCGGGTTTTATGGAGTACGGTAAACGGGCAGCCAGGCCAACCTGCTCCTCAGTACACGAACCGGCCGGCACCTTCCTAATCCGGGACAGTTCGGATACAGACACTTCTTCAACTAAGCGTCAAACAGAGTCCGGCACCAAAACCTGCAGGATCCAATGTGAACCCTGCGGTATTCTCTTTGCAGACCGACCCCGGAGCTCACAGCCGTTGCACGTTCGATCTCTTTCTCTTTCTCTGCTGCTTAACTTCTCCGCATTACATGTCCCCGAAGGATTCTGGCAACGCCAAGCGTTCTTATAACATCTACTCCGGGGGCGAACGAGTCCCGTTGCTGCTGTCTAGACACTCTGTCTCCAGCGTCTCCTCCCTACAACAATCTTTGCCGTAAGGCCGGGAACGGGCAACTGGAAGAGTTTGGCGCCAGTGGAGAACTTCCTGCCCTTATCAAGGTTTACTTTGTACAGGAATACGACTCTCCTGTGTATGAAGAAGCATGCATCCATAGGGAAAGAGACAATATGGGACATGCGAGCTCCGGCCGAACGATCCACGCCAGGTAGAGGAGCTCCGTAGATCTGGAGGCCAAGGATTGGCAATGGCGCCAGTTGTATGGCGTGCAGAATGGAGAATCACAAAGTGCCTGTAAGACGGAGGAACTCAGGCCAAGGAGAGACTGTCGAGAGATTATAACAAACTAATGTTTACAAAGGGTGGAGAACCATTGACACGTGACCGTGGGACAAACCGGGCAGCCAGCAAGCCGCTTGCAACTGAAAGTCCACATCGGCCTCCATGGAAGTTAATATTTTCATCCCACCGACGTAGCTAACCCGTGAGAGCGTGTCACCCGCTGGGCCGTTACCGGAACCTACAACAGCTGGGGCAGCGGGCACAGAGCGAGTTGCACCAGGGGGAGTGAACTTTAGACAGGTGATCGTACTACGTGATGAGTGTGTCCCTTCTATTACATACTTGACTCTTCTCTGTATACCACCCGTCTGTACCCCGGCCTGTAACTTGTTTCTCCTGGGGCGATTGGATACGATATTTTGGTTTTGTATTATTGGGCCAGGGCGCGGTGTAATCCTGGGGGTATGACGTTGGCACTGCGCAGGTTAATGGCAGCACGCTGCCGGCGGCGGTGTGCAGGATGTCCGCCCCTCTCGTGTGTCTGTTCTGTAACTACACAAACACTCTCTGCACTTCTGGGAACCGCCGTTCCGAAAACACAGCTGCTGCCTCTTCAGGTGAAACACGAAGCGAACGCGCTATAGGCAGCGGCCGGACGTGGCGGCTCGTCCTAAAGCTCACGTCACAGAACGGGAGAGAAAATAATAGAAACACAACAACGAGAGAGGAATCTTACCCCGGGCAGTCAGCTGGAGCGCGGTGAATAGGGCTCAGTGTCCTGGCACCGGCGGCGGGGGGAGAGAGGGGGGAAGCGCTCGCGGCCTGAAATAAACTTTATATTCGCAATAGGAAAAAATGTTAATGAGAAATGGGAAAACATTGACGTGACGCAAAGCTCCCGGGGAGCCT
Organism: Engystomops pustulosus; assembly: GCA_019512145.1. NCBI lineage: Eukaryota > Metazoa > Chordata > Amphibia > Anura > Leptodactylidae > Engystomops > Engystomops pustulosus. Next base: position 74,162 of record WNYA01000332.1, on the reverse strand, counting down.
GGCATTCCTTGTTTACACGTTCCATCTCACCCCTAACATTGGCGCTGCCATCCATGCCCAGCGAACATAATGGCCCTGGCGTGACTGCTCCGGACTGGCGACTGGCTCACAACCAATGGGCACCAGGTACCCGCTGTCGTGCCATCCCTTGCCCACTCAGGTTCACTCCTAGGGCAAGGAGTCGTTTAATGTATCATAAGGAGCATCTATAACTCGTAAGATTCTCAGCTTTCTAATTCATTTGTCAGGGTTCAGGGAAAGCTGGGTGTAACATAGGGATATTTACGTTGTCACCCAGCTTTCTTAGTCTCCTGAATTCCTAGTTAAATCAGTGTTTCCCATTAGATTCAGTAAACTCCAGCTGGAACAGTAGTGGTAGGTATGTTGGTTTACCACCCAGCTTTCCCAGGCTAGTCATCTAAATTTCCATCACCCAGCTTTCCCGGTTTCTTTAATGTACTTACCATTTGCCATTTAGAAGTTGACGGAGACCCAGCATTCCCAGTTTCCTGAATGTCGTTTAATATCTGCAATTGATGTTTTAGGAAAAGCTGAGTATTTACCCTTATGGAAGCAACAAAGCCAATCATATTGTTTTATGACCCAGCTTTTCTACTCTCCAGAATGTCTAGTTTTGTAAACTTAAATCAACCCAGCTTTGCCAATACCCAGAACTTGTACTACAGATATTGTGCATCCATCACTATTATAACTAACATTTGCTATTGAGACAGTAATGGCAGTCCTTTTGTTCTAATACCCAGCTTTCCCAGTATCCTGCATTGTACTTTGGTTATTTTACATCCATCGTTTTCTATAACTAAAATTCTAGATGCAGGAAAAGATGTAGTACTATATATGTGTCACCCAGCTTTTTCAGTCTCCTGAATGTCTTACAGCTACCACTTTTATACGTGGCATTTGCAGTTTAGTCTTCAAGTAAAAGCTGGGTATTAACCCTTGAGTAGAGAGTAACGGAAGTTATACTGGTTTGTCACCCAGCTTTCCCAGTTTCCTGAATGCCTTTTTATGTTTTACACCCACCACTTTTATACCTGGCATTTGCAGTTCATTTTATTAATAGTGGTAGTCAAATAGGTTTTGACCCAGAAACCGAGAAACCCAGCTTTTCCCAGAAACAGAGAAGTTTTTTTTATTTTAGTTTTCTTATTATTTTCGGAGAAAAGTCTCTATGAAGTTTTGGGGAAGGAGAACACCTGAGACTTGGTCTTTTCGGGGGAAGGTGAATCAGTAGACCTTTCAGTTGTTCCTCTTTCTTGTAAGGCAGAAGGAGTCGAAGTGTTTTCTCAATAAGTGACACCTCGGAAGGGGACGTCCTGCTCCGCGTCAGACACGTTTTACTCACAGTTAGACAGAAATTCTTCAGCAATTCCCCTAAATGCTCTGAATCTGCTGAATCTTTTACTATGACAGTCCCGGAGGAATTCCCCCTCTCTTCCTAATCTGCCCCAAACTGGAGTCCAGGGTGTCACAATGTCAGTGGGGGGCCCCAGGTCCCTGGATACTGCAAGATATCTATAGATTGTACATGTGACATCATCTCATCATTAGATAGAAGAACATGTGAGTAGTTGTGGGCTGTTATGTGGACTTCCCAGGTTAAAGGGATTTTCCATAGAATAGGTTATTAATAGATAATCATGGGGGTGTTCTTGTGACCACCCACTGTACTGACCCATCGTCAAAGAAGCAGCAGAGAATCGCCCTGCCGGCTCGGGACAAGTTGGAGAAGACATTCACCCCTTCAACGATCCACACCTTCCATGATCCACAACTTCCGCAATCCACACCTTCCACAATCCACACCTTCCATGATCCACAACTTCCACGATCGACACCTTCCATGATCCACACCTTCCACAATCCACACCTTCCACGATCCATACCTTCCATGATCCACAACCTCCATGATCCACAACTTCCATGGTCCACTACTTCCACAATCCAAAACTTCCACGATCCATCCCTTCCATGATCCACACCATCCCCGATCCACAACTTCCACAATCCACACCTTCCACGATTCACACCTTCCATGATCCACACCTTCCATGATCCATCCCTTCCATAATCCACACCTTCCACGATCCACACCTTCCATGATCCACACCTTCCATGATCCACACCATCCACGATCCACACCTTCCATGATCCACACCTTCCACGATTCACAATTTCCACGATCCACACCTTCCATGATCCACACCTTCCACTTTCCACAACTACCACGATCCACACCTTCCACGATCCACACCTTCCACGATCCACACCTTCCACAATCTTTAAGGCCGAGTTCACACGTGGCATTTATATTACGTTAACATTGTAACACACAAATGTCAACATCTGTTATATTGTGTTTCAAAGCGCAATATATAAACGCTGCATGTGAACGCAGCCTCACTCTTTGCAATGCTTTAGAGGTCACGCTTTGCTGATTTTGGCGCAGTTGGAATTTTTTCTCTAGCCCCCATCGTTCTCCAGTTATCCGCACCATAATATGCTCATGAGGCTTCTTACTAGCGCCACGCCTGTCCACAGGCTCTGTGTGGTATTGCAGCTTAGTTGCATTGAAGTCAAATAGTCTGAGATGCGATATTCTTTTAAGTGAAAAAGACATGTTCTTCTTGGACAATCCCTTTAAGACCGATCTGAAGTTTTGGATGTGGCTTATGGGAGTCTGACTACTGACAACTACATAGTTGATTCCCTTATAGCACATGCGCCACCCACCTGACAATGCCATTGGGGGACAGGGAACCCAAATAGTTGCAGTCAGTTAGGGGGGGCGGTCCCAACACCCATGACAACTCCTGACCTATAACCTCTACTGCCATGGTCACGATCACAATGCGGTTAGCCTCCTGACCATGACCATTACTCACAGCAACAGGAAAATCTCAGTAAATTCCCATAAAAGTTGCTCTAAATTTTAACTATTTACTGCCCCAAGGGGGGTGGTGGTGCATCAGTTCCCCCAGGCAATACAGTTTCTGGAAACCATACCAGCATTTTCATTGTATGCAAATCACCAAATACATGCGGGTAACATGTCATTGAGGTTATGTAGCACTGTGCTGCTAGGTAGACTAACCACTCAGGAGATGATAAAAGCTGGATGACAGTAGTATGGTTACCATGAAGATAGGCACCCAGCTTTCCTAAAGATTGCAAAATCGGAATAGGGATTCTAGGGACTCTAGTGATGCACAATTCCTTTATATTTTGATGAATAACAAGACAGAATTGAGATTTGATGGTATGTAACAATCAGTCATCGGGATCATCATTCAGCTTTCCCTGACCCCTGTACACCAAAGTTGACCTTGTTGATGCTGTTAATGATGCATTATTGACTCTTAGAGCCACAGAGATGCTATAATTCCAATTATATTGGGATTATGACTCAGCTTTCCTAAAACCCTGAAAAACAAAGTTGCGTAGTGCAGTATAGTTATGTAAAGAATCATTGTATCACTTGGAAGACAACCGATATATCTCAAATTCCTATTGGGTTCTCCACCCAACTTTCCTAGACCCAAAAAGCTATTAGTAGTAGTGATTCATCCTTATTTCTGTTTGATCTTTTTAGTAGTCAACACCCAACTTTTCCAAATACAGATGTAACTAAGAAATATCTTATAAAATGAAAGACAAAAGTATTTAAATGGGTGAACAGTTAATTAGGAAGATGGAGGTTGGGTTTGTGGTCAGAGGAGGGGTCCCCCACTTTTATGACCTCATAGGGATTGAGGGTTGTGGTAGGTAGCGCCATATTGCCTGGTGGTCAGGGGCGGATTAAGACTATATTGGGTTGTAGGAATATTATAGCCCCTACAAGTCTGGAACCACTTCCTACATATGGTACTAGGAATAGCTTCTTCGGGAATAGGGGATGCGTCCCTTAAAGGACCCTTCAAAGGTCCTGAAATGGCTCTTGTGTACATGTGTATTGAGAGCATGAGCAGATGTATGAGAATTTCATGGTCCGTCTCAGTATAAAATTTGCTGGGTGGCTTCCTCGGTAGCTTGGGCCCCAGGCTACCGCCCTATATTATAATCCACTACTGTCGGTAGTAGGTCAGATATGACAGTGGTCCCTGGCAGTGTCGCTCAGGTGACGTTTATTGCATCATTTTATGTCTATCATGCATGTGTGAGTAACGTTTCCTGTGTCAGGGGTGGTTAAACACTTCAGCTGTGACAGACGACAGATAGGGAAGATGATGCGCACTTCTTGTGTAACGCTCCGCCAGATACCAGCTGATAACATTATCACTTCTAGAGAAAAATCATGTGTTTTCTAATTTGGATGATCTGCAATACTAAACATTACCCCAATATCTCACTTCTTTATCACACCCACAGGGGTCCTGAAAGCTGGTAATTAAATTGGAGCTCCTATGAACCCCCCAATTCTCCCAAATTTCCAGGGGAAATATTCATCTGATTAGAGGAGGGGGGGATTTATAACTCAGTAAAGCTCACGTAGGAGTAATACCGCAAAAATGACGTATATGGGGGGGTTATTATAGGGCACAGCAGCGCAGACCTTAATGCTGAGGGGGTCAGGAGGAGATGGGCAGTAGAAAAAATGAATTAAAGGATAAGTTTGGAGGCACATGAGCTGTAAGTTACATCCCAGGGGCCACACACACATATATTTTTCAAGTTTTTTCCAGTTTCGATTTCCTTGCTCAAACTCCCTCAGCATAAGACAGAGGCATTAAAATACAAGTGAAAAATTGTTGTGTGATGCAGAAAAAAACTAATGATTTTGTCAATTTTCTTCTGTGGCTTTGCAGAATTTTGTGTGCATTTTTTTTTTAGAAGTAAAAATCTGCATAAAATTCCCAAACTCTGTAATACCTAATGTGGATTTCATGCAGATTATTTTCTGCATATCACTTCAGATTACAGGTAAAAACGAACGGTGCGAAAATCTATGTGAAATACGCTTTCCTGTTGTGGATTTACATGCAGATTTTCCACAAGATAGTTCGGAACGTGTGCAGAAGCCGTATTATGTAAAGATTTTCCACACCAGACACACACTGCAGAATAAATCTGTAGTGAAAACAGATTTCTGGTGCAGATTCAGAATCTGCAGCGTGACATTTATCTGCTGTGGATCCCAATGAAGAATTTAATTCCCCTACCGACATAAAGCTTCATGCACATGACTGTGAGCTCACCCGGCTCAGAACCTGGGCTTAGCACACAGCCGGGTGCAGAAGAGGGAAGCGGGTGGGGGGATACTCCTCACCCATCCATAGGATCAGGGCAGGTAGGGCCACAAATAAAGCAAAACATAAAACATGTCCTACATTCAATGTAGTGCCCGCTTCACCAGGTCAAGGTGCGGTGACCCGGTGTGCTCACTGCACCGCGATCGGGTGGCACAGACCACAATTGTGGTTGCGATCAGATATTTTGGTCGTGTGCGCGGGATCTAAAACTTGTACAAATAGTTAATACTTTTGGAATGACTGTAAATTTAATTTTGTTGAGGTTTGGCCTACATATAAATCTTGACCATGACTCCCAAATAATAGCCATGTGACACCTCATTTTAATAGTTGACGACTGCTCAAATCTTACACAACCTATGGGGTGGCGATGCGACCCTATTCTCCTGACATACTATAGGGGGAGGTGGTGGTTTTTGATCTTGTGAAAGGGAGTTGTGGTCCACATGGCTGCGTAGCATGAGGCAAATAGATTTTTGTCCCCCCCTTGCCATGTCTCTCGCCAACCATCCCTTTGTTTACTTTGATTTCAGTGAAGAAGAAAATGAAGACATTTGTATGTAGTACAGGGGACCGTCCATGACTGGCTTCCCTGTGTCATGTGTCCGTCAATGGCCGCATATTTCTGGTGATTCCAGGTGATTCGGTTTCTGCTCCAATCACCTCATAACCAAATGTTGTGACCCCGATTTTTGCTGTTGGACCCTCACTAGGGTGGCCGTCTTTGTAAACCAAAATCCTAACCGGATTAGGCAACCCCCAAACCCTACCTATTGGTAGCAGGGACACATAAAAAAAGATGTATCATCAGGGGATGGCGGTTATATGACGCATATTATGACGGCATATTAAGTCACCACTATTCATTTTTATTAATTTTAGTACATATTCACATTACACCTAGCACATGAGTTTATTTTATCCTTAAATCTACTAAATTTTAAATCTTTTTTCATCAGTTCAGTTGACTTGAGGATTAACAATGTGAAGCAAAAAAAAGAGAAAAAAAAAAAAACAAAATAAAAAACTCTGCTGAAAACAACATCCAATCAGGTGGTCGCATTCAATCTGTAGGATGAACTGGAAAAATGACAATTGGAATCTGATTGGTTGTTATGTTGTAATGACTGATAGAAGGATGTGCCTTGCTACCAATCAGAGTCCAGCTTCTGTTTAGAAAAGTATTAGAAAATGTAAGCGGCGTCCTGATAGGCTGAGGTGCTAGTTGCCTCGCATACATAGCGCGGAGTAACTGTGACCCTGTCTCCTCTCAGGGGGCGGGGCTGCGCGGCTTCCACTTCCTGGTAAGATGGCGGCGCCCGCGGTGTTGTGGCGGAGGCTCCGCGGTCCGGGGCTCATTGCCCTCTTAGCCCGTCTGTGTGACAGGAACCGGGACCGTGCGGGCAGGTATGTGCGAGAGGTCACTGCAGCCATGTTATGTACAGAGACCGCTCCACACTACACACAACTGACACCGACCATCACTATGTACCTGCCGCCTCCCGGCTCCTGCACTTTCCAGAGCCCCGGACACACATCCTCTGTCTGTGTCACTGATCGCTCCTGTCTGTGCCCGGGTGCATGCACCCCCTGTGCCTACCCCCCAGAGGCGCATACACCTGGTGCCAGCCTTCCCACAGGGCTGTGTACCCTCTGTGCCAGCCCATCTGGGGTCGCGTACCCTCTGTGCCAGCCTGTCCCGGGGGTCGCGTACCCTCTGTGCCAGCCTGTCCCGGGGGTCGCGTACCCTCTGTGCCAGGCGGTCCCGGGGGTCGCGTACCCTCTGTGCCAGCCCCCCTGGGTTGGTGCGTATACCCTTGTTATACCATATGAACGTGTGATCCACTTTTCACACTCTTTGCTGCTGTGCCCAGGTGCAGCCCCCCACCTTCTTCCTAGGGTCGCATGCCCCCTCTGCCAGGCCCTTCCCCGGGGGTCACATACCACCTTTCCAGAACCCCTCTTCCCCAGGGACTGCATACCCCCTGTGCTTTCTCCATGGGATGTGCCTACGCCCTGTGCCAACCCCCCTGCGTTGGCGCTTATACCCTTCTTATACCATATAAATGTGTGATCCCTTTTCAGATGTGTGATCCCAGATGCAGCCCCCAGTATTAGTGATGTCCAGTGCCAGAGCTGCGCCCATAACAAGTCACTTGCTTTTTCCAGGGGATGCATAGTCCTTGTGCCAGAACCTCTCTTCCCCCGGGACAGCATACCCCTTGTGCTTTGACCCTCGGTCGCGCCTACGCCCTGTGCCAGCCCCCCTGTGTTGGCGCTTATACCCTTCTTATACCATATAAAGGTGTTATTACCTTTTAACACTCCTCACTGCTGTACCTAGATATCAGTATTAGTGACGTCCAATGCCAGAGCTGCGCCCATAACAAGTCACTTCCCATTATCTTCCCGTTGATGTGATTGTTTACGACATACCACAGACACCCGTGCCTTCCACCATTGTTAACACGTACAAAGATTAGTTGGCCTCTGACCTTTCTATGTAGATGGCTGGATAAGAAGTGATGGCACTGATTTCCCCAGTCTACACCTGGCACCAAAATGTGTCATTGAGAAATCCCACGCCGCTCCCCTGGGGTTCAGAGGAAATAATCATAAACCACCACTTATACACTGGGAATTGCCCAACAGGAATAACACAAAAGTTGTGCTTGTGGCGCCCGCACAGTGGGTATGGTGTACATTTAGGAGTACATAGAGGGAGTATAGGGAGTGGATAAACCGGTTTTTCTGCATGAAGTTTTCAGAATGTACAGAGGTCTCAAGAGTCCCTTTAGATGGAGGACATTCGGGTGATCATGTGGATATTGGATGATTTCATTGCCTGAAGTTGAGCATGGCTGAAAAACCGTGCACTGCAAGAAAAATCCTAGGAAACATTTGTGGAGAGTTCAGGTAGCACGATAGACAGGGGTGCGGGAGGAGAATTATGGTGGAGAGAAGAGTAAATTGTATTATGTTGTAGGAGGGACAACCAGTGCAGGATCGGGACTGGCCGGGGGCATCAGTGCAGCATTAGGATTGTATGATGTGTCCCATAGCGGCAGAGCCACCATCTGGCAATAAGACGGGTTCACAAGGAGAGGGCAGGTTCTAGGGTGCAAGTGATTGAGTGTGGAAGTTAAGGGAAAGGTCATAGTCGGACATAACCCTGACGTAGTGGACGTCTTACCTTGGAGTTATGGTAAGACCCGCAGGCTGACATGGAATCTACCAATGTAGATTGGTTGGTAGGCCATGAAAACACGAGATAAAGAAGAAATGATGATGGAGATGTTGGGGTCAGGGGAAAGTACTGAGTACAATTGGAGGTCATTAGCATAGGGAAGGTACTGATGGCCAAATCTTACAATAGTTTGAGTGCACAGGTCATGTTGGCATAGGCAAGGGGATGGAGGGGGGTCCTGCATATGTTTCTACCCGAGAGGGTTAGTTTAATGATCAATTTTATCTTCTGAGCTGAGATCTCCAGCAGTAAATGGAGAGCGTCTCCTTCTCATGATTGGTGGGGTCCCGGTGGTCCTACCACCCCACCTATTTTATGGGATTAACTATTGGACAAGTAAGGCCCATGGAGTGGAGTGTACTTAGGAGTGACAATGATTAGGGCTGTGCGCTGCATGGTGTTGCTGGTCCCACAAAAATGACTGTGTTTGGCTAATGTTGGTCTCATTTCTATGGCCGCTTATAAATGCAGGTACAAGGCAGAGGAGACCAGTCCATTGCCCCGATGGGGAACTTGAGATTCTGATAATGTGATAGTATTGGGTAATAATAATTGACGTAATCCCTTTGGACGCACTTCAAGTAGTTTGAGGTGGAGCGTCGGTGTAAGGAGCCACTTGGCCACTTTCCCATTCTGAAAGCTGAGAATTGGGGCTTTTTTATCTCTGTGTCCTGTGCTGTGGATCTGAGTTTTCATGCCCTGTCTGTACATGAGTAGAGGGGGATTATCTGCAGTGACCTCACTTCCAGCGCAAACACGTTATGGTCCTGATTAGTTACTTACAGTAATTGAATATTTCACCCTCCAGAACTTCCAGAGGGACCCCAGTGATTGGTGTTAGGGGAACCACAAATCGCCAGAGATTGACTAATGGTTATGGGGGTCTTTTACTATGAAACTGGTGAATGGGTGGTGTTTGGGTTTAAATAGTAGAAAACCTGTTCTGTAAGTTGAATGCCTTCTAGAAGTCCCTAAAGTGTAGGATGACCTTAGGAGATTATGTGAAGAACTTTGACTTCTCGTTTTGACAGAATCCACTCCAATTTTGGTTCACAAATCTGCATCAAAACTTTTAGCAACAGGCATAGAAATAAATAGAAGGTAGTGATCACATAGGAGCTCAGTCCATTATTGATATAGCAGTGGGGTGTAGCAGTAAAAGGTAAGAATTTGCCCCAAAGTGGACCTGGTTACTCCTATGCTGTGCCTGTTACTCGCAGCGATGTCACGGAGCTCTAGATATCACAATGTTCTCTCTCCTCTGCATTGATGGGACTATAAAGTGCCTTCATCTTCCTGTCATTCTTCCTGCTGGTGATGCAGGGCTGATCAGGACAAACCTTTGTGTCTGCAGACATCTTTCCTTTGGGTTGTCACCCAGTTTTATTGACCCTGCTTTCCCGTAACCGGCATTGGATGTGTGTAATGACCGCCATGCACACACAGACGCAGCTATTTGTTGTAGGTGCTGTCCGCCAGCTTGTGGGGGGAAGCAGCGGCTCAGGTGATCTCACACTTTGAGGTTTCTCCTCTTGGTTAGTGTAGTAACACTTCCCAGCAGTGAGACATGTGTTGAATCAGCTCTGGTCGGCCGTCCTCATATCCTGCGGGGATGAGCAATGGCCGGGCGGTTATCCTTGACATTCCTCTTACCTCCTGTGAGGACGTCTTCTGGGAAACTATTGTACCCTGCAGAAATGAGTGCTGGTGGTATTGTGCCATCTGCGTGTAGAGACGCATCAGATGTGATGTATCCAGGAAGTGCACGTGATATTGGGGCACCATCGATACCGGGCTCAGATCTACACCCATGGCACACTCATATCCTCGTCACTTCATGTGTGTGTCTGAGGCCCGTCCTGGTGATGGTGGCTGGTGCTTGCCATATTGTCATGGAAAGGGACAAGCCGCTGGTGGAGGGTGAGGGATGAGTGAGTAAGTGTTCTGCCTCCGGGCCACAATGTTACTGTAAGTGCCTTGCAGAATGAATGCAGTCTGAGCCTCCATTTCTGTTACTTTCCTGAACAGAAGTCTCATTTTTTTGTGATCAGTCCCAAAAGTAATCACTGGGGGTCAAGCTGTCGGCCCCGTGTGACCTGATACATCTCAATACGCTCAGCACAGTCTGAAGACAATTTGTCCCAACAAGAATGAAGGAATTGGTGGAGGAAGTTTTGACCCAGATCCTTAGAAAGGTTAGTCCTGGAGTTCAACACAATTCCTTTAAAGGGAACCCGTCTGGGCGATTTGGGATCGTGAATAGGTCTGCTGACCCAAATAGCCCTAGGCCGGATGACAGAGTCCGGCTCAGGGAGGGAGCCGTCACACCAGGCCGTCCTCTGAGCGCTCTCTCTGCTCATCACTCATCATATAAGGCCGTGTATAGGATGTGCACTGTACCACTCACTAGTTAAGTGATCAATTTAGGGAACGTCTCTGACTTTACGGAAGTTTTAGAAGAAGGAGGCTATTATTAAATTGACATTTTCTTGTCAAAAAGGACCAAGGGCTTATCATATAAAATAAACAGATATATACATAAAAAGTTTGGGGGAATTTAAGGGATTAAAACAGAACATACTACATTCAGTGACGTTATAAGTCTGGTGCCTGGAGAAGCTGTCTATCCGGGATCCCCGAAGATTGACTATTTTCAATAGGGACACTTCCATCTAAGATTCACCCCTTCCCGCACCAGACAATTAGGTTTTATGATGGTGTCTGGTTCCTGCGGATGCTGGTTTATGGCTCCTGCATCCTGGCCTGGTTTAGGGGAAAGTCAAGGAATTTCAAGGGAGGGGAGAGGGGGGCTCTGTCTCCTCCTGATGTCCCCCTATCTTTGTTACCACCGCCCTATATTGCTGATGTCCAGAGCCTGGTGATGGCTCCATTGACGCCTGCACTGGACCACAGAGGCCTGCACTGGACCACCAAGCTGAACTTATCGGACTCCAAGGAACCATAACACATATTGTCAGGAGCGACAGTGATGGGTCGGATGCGGCTCTTCTCTCTAGATAACTATGTAAAGGGTTGTTACTCTTCCATATAGGCTTAGTAAGAACATTACACACAGCCCCATAAGGACCAGAGGGTAGTTTAGTGTCCCAGATCACCTGGTCCTAGTCCCTTTAACCAAGAGCTGATCATGTAAATCTGTCCCCTCCCCCTTCATGGCTCTGGGCGCTGACCTCGCTCCATAGTTATGCGCCTTTCAGTGATGAAATGTAGGGAATGGGGTGATGTAATGTGGGGGCCGGAGTGACGAAACCTCGTCCCATCCCCTTGTACCTCATCCAGCTCCTTCCTGCAGGATACGTGGATGTTTATATATCTTGCACCTCCAGGAATGTGGGTTGTGACGTGTTCACGTCTGACGCTATCTCATGACCCGATTGAGGGGGGGGGGGACAAAAAGTTCTGCTCCTACATGTGAGTAATGCAGAGTCGGCAGCCGCTAGGAGACCTGTGACCTTACATTGTATCAGGACGTAATGATAATGTTTCTTCCGGCAAAGACATTGATTTTTGGATTTGATGACGTCCGTACTGAATTGTGGATAATGGAGCCCCCTAAAAATGCAGCCCCCCTGCTGCCAGGACAAGAGAAAAGTAAACTAATTATCTGCCGGTTTGATGAAGTGGATGTGCTCCGGATAATTAAAGGGATCATACAGCCAGTGCTTAGTATTGTCCCTGGAGAGATGTGTAATCACACCTTTGTGTATGTTGTTGGTAGCAGCAGGACTGTGATCTATGGATTTATATTCCTGAATTGTAGCTGCTCCAAGTGCACTGGGGTTGTGTCCTCACACTGCTGTGCTCTGTGCGCTCTGAAACATTTGGTATTGTCCCTGGAGAGATGTGTAATCAGACCTTTGTGTATGTTATTAGCAGCAGGACTGAAAAACATGGACTTAAATTCCAAAATTGTAGCTTCAATAAGTGTACTCTGGGCATGTCCTCACACTGCTGTGCTCTTATTTCTCTGCTTTACTCAGAGCAGCGAGGGAGAGTCTGTGGAGCTGTTAATACGAAGAGCTAAGTGCACAAAAGTGTGAGGACACCTGGAGAAGCTACAATACTGGAGTATAAATCCATAATTCACAGTTCTGCTGCTACTAACACCATACATCTCTCCTAGGACAATAACTAACACTGAGTGCACAGAAGTGTGTGGACACGCCCCTCAGTGCACTTGAAGAATATACAATTTTGGAATATCCATATTTCACAGTCCTGCTGCTACTCGCCACATCCAAAAAGTATGATGGACAGTACCTAACACACCTAACCAAACACACACTGGCTGTACAGAGCACAACAGTGTGAGGACACCCACCCCCCTCCCCCAGTGCACTTGGAGAATGTACAACCCTGGAATATAAATTCATATGTCACAGTCCTGCTGCTACTAACAATATTCACAAAGGTGTGATTTCACATCTCTCCAGGGACAGTACCTAACGCACACTGGCTGTACAGAGCACAGCAGTGTGAGGACACCCCCTCCTCCCCCACAGTGCACTTGGATAATCTACAATCCTGGAATATAAATCCATATGTCCCAGGGCTGTGTAGAGCAGGATGGACATGTCAGTGACTATATAACAGTATTGTAGGATTGCTGAATATGCAGTTGCCGAAAATAGCGTCTCCAGACTAGAGTTGGACCATAAAGAGGTCACTGTGTTTGTTGAGGCCGGGGCTGGAGATGTCTCTTGTGTGGGAAGTTTTCTCCATCTGTATTGAATTATTGGATTTTGTTGTGTTTTGTACATTTCTTCTAAGCTGCGGATATCCCATTACACATAACAGGAAAGCCGTAGGATCAGCAAATGTTACTAGGAGACCCCAGGAATGGAAAGAGTGACTAGTTCTAGGAGGTGGGTCATGAAGCCCGGCACGAGGAAGAGCCCCCGCTCCACGGTACATATACACACACACACACACATAATGTATACTAGTAGCCCTTATGATACTACTGACATATCCATTGAAGTCAATGAAAGCTGTGGCCGCAGTGCAGCTGGATGGGAAGGTGTCACAACTCCCCCTCCTCACCCCATGAACTATGTATAGGTCATTAGTAGTATAGTTGGGTAGTGAAAACCATTGAAGTGGACTTAAAAAGTCCTAAATGTTGACACCAATCGTTGAGCATCATCTTCATAGATGAAATTCTTTACTGTAAAAGCAATGACATTATGGAATTCGCTGCCGCAGGATGATGTGATACCTGATACATGTACAAGCTCAGGATGATGTTACTTGGTACATGTACAAGCGCAGGATGATGTGATGTCTGATACATGTATAGAGAGGTCCCTGTATACTCTGGGTGATGTCCTATGACCTGGGGGGCGTGTCTTCAGTTGATGACATCACATGATTCTAGAGAGGTCCCTGTATACACTGGGTGATGTCCTATGACCTGGGGGCGTGTCTTCAGCTGATGACATCACATGATAGTATTAGGTCCCTGTATACACTGGGTGATGTCCTATGACCTTGGGGGCGTGTCTTCAGCTAATGACATCACATTATTCTAGAGAGGTCCCTGTATACTCTGGGTGATGTCCTATGACCTGGGGGGGCGTGTCTTCAGTTGATGACATCACATGATTCTAGAGAGGTCCCTGTATACACTGGGTGATGTCCTATGACCTTGGGGCGTGTCTTCAGTTGATGACATCACAATGGATGTTTGTAGTGATAATATTTTGGCTCAGTTTCCAGTATTTTCCGGTCGCCCCCTCCCTGTGGTCAGGACGTGGCTGTAGGAATGCGGTGCGGGTGGTTCATACTGAATAATACCGCCATACGGTGCCGAGCTGTCACCGCCATAGTGTTACTATGACGGTTATTATATGGTCACAGTATGGCGGTGTTACATGTGCGCTCTCCAGGACCCCCATATACCCTAATGGATAAGGGTCCCACCTCTAGGACGAGCAGGGATCCTATAAAGCCGCCCCAGAGTCCTGGGAATGTCACCCTGCTAATTACTGACCTTTACTCATTAATTCTGCTGACACCGACACCTGCTGATAACTGCGAGGAAACATACACAGGAGTATAGCGGGAGACTACTAGAGGGGAATAATACCATCCACACTGCCAGGGGGAGGAAGGGGCACAGGACAACCAAATATTTCCACACCACAAGGAATGTGACCCACAGGACCGGAGAGCTGAGTCATACCAGCAGCAGAATAGTGAGTGCAGCTCTGGGGTATAATACAGGATGTAACTCAGGATCAGTACAGGATAAGTAATGTCATGTATGTACACAGTGACTGCACCAGCAGCAGAATAGTGAGTGCAGCTCTGGAGTATAATACAGGATGTAACTCAGGATCAGTACAGGATAAGTAATGTCATGTATGTACACAGTGACTGCACCAGCAGCAGAATAGTGAGTGCAGCTCTGGGGTATAATACAGGATGTAACTCAGGATCAGGACAGGATAAGTAATGTCATGTATGTACACAGCAGAATAGTGAGTGCAGCTCTGGAGTATAGTACAGGAGGTAGTAGATACTGTACATTGCTGTGTATATAGGGGCCGCTCAGTAGTTTGCTGTAGGGTGATGCGGTCAGTAGTCGCGCTGTACTTAGCAGTTACTTTCCTGCACACAGTAGCGTCTCGTGTGTCTGATCTCCGGGTTACATTAGGTTTCTGATAGTGTTGATGGGGGGTCTCAGCAGCCGTAGGGTTAATATTGTGTCTCTCTTGCAGTTGGTGAGTATCGCTGGATACCCCTTCTACATCGTCTACTCCATATTCCGGAGGATTTTCGGGAAGTCGGCTCCGGCCATCACCTTGGAGAGCGCGGATGTGAAATACCCCCTGAGACTCGTTGACAGAGAGGTAAGTAGCTGCCGGTTTGGCAACCTAGATGGGGAAACTACTGGTGTCTGTCATTCTGTCCATGAACCAGGAGGATCAGGCTGAACACTACCGATGGAGAAACTGAGTGTTTTCTTCTTCTCTTAGGACATCAGCCATGACACTCGCCGCTTCCGCTTTGCGCTGCCCTCGCCCGAGCACATCCTGGGTCTCCCCATCGGTAAGAATAAGGCCCAATCATGGGGTTTCCCTTGAAGCCCCGCCCCCTGGACTCTGTGTGACGCAGTCTTCCTCCTCAGGGCAGCACATCTACCTGTCGGCCCGGATAGACGGGAATCTGGTGGTGCGTCCGTACACCCCGGTGTCCAGCGACGACGACAAGGGATTCGTGGACCTGGTGGTCAAGGTACGTGGGCGGTCCTCCGGAGGGATGGCTCCGCCTCCTGCCGGGCGATGACGTCACCCGTTGCTTTATTTCCAGGTTTACTTTCGGGGCGTCCACCCTAAATTCCCAGACGGCGGCAAAATGTCTCAGTATTTGGATGCGCTGAGGGTCGGAGAGACCATCGACTTCAGGGGCCCCAGCGGGCTCCTGACCTACAGCGGGAAGGGTGAGACCTTGTATAGCAGGGGGACCTATGGGGGGATCGGGTGGGGGTGACACGGGATGTGACTTTTACCATTTTTACCTTTCTCAGGAACTTTCCAGATCCGTCCAGACAAGAAATCTTCCCCCGCGAGCAAAAGCGTGAAGCAGCTGGGCATGATCGCCGGCGGCACGGGTAGGACGGGGTTAATAAGCGCATTATAATAACCAGGATTATTGGCTCAGCTTATTCTGCAGGGGACGGTTCGAGTCTGAAGCTCCACCCCTGCTTTTGCAGCTCTCCCTAGCTCCACCCCTGCTTTTATTGGCTACTATGATGGGACTGTGACTATTGGTTGCTGTGTGGGCATTGTTGCTCTTGGGGGCATTGTAACTTTTTTTTTTTTTTACTGCGAGAGGACTGTTAACTACTGTGACTATTGGCTTCTGTTTGGGCCTTGTCACTGTGACTATTGGCTACTATGACAGCGCTGTGACTATCTGCTACTTTGGGGGTACATATTGGCTATGCCGGTGTCTCAGACTGTTCTACAATGTGTTCAGCTTTGTGGTTGCCTTCAAAGGGCTGATTGTCATGGTAATATTTTCTAAATGTAACTACTAAACAGATCCTTTAAAGGGGTTTTCCCACACGTCCGTCGGACCCCTCGCCGTTCCATCAGACCCCCATCAGCCGAGTGCGCCATTAGTCTGACTGAGCGACGAGTTCCTTCGGACCTCTCGTTTTCAGGATTTCATCACAGAGACCCCACTGATCTGCAAGTTGGACCCTAACTTGCTTTCGTGGGAAACCCCCTTTTACTGTTGAGGAGCAGCGGTGTTTATAAAGTCATAAAAAGCCATTGGGCCCCTTTAAAGAGAACGGTTCGGCACCGGTGCCGGAGCTTATACGAGGACAGAATCGGAAGCGCGCGCCTCATCTGATAATCGTTACCCGTCCTGAGGATAAGGTCACCCGGAGAGCAGATATCCGGAGGGATCGGAGGGACACGCGTTATAATAAGACATTGTGGAGCGGGAGGATCATCCACGTGCCCCGAGGGGGACATCACACGTGTCGTGTTCTGTACGCTCTGCTCGTTACTGCTGTTTGTTTATATCCACAGCTGAAGACACTGTAAGAGCTGCCGGTTATATACAGATTATCCGTGTACAGTCCATGGGGTGCAGGTGGTGTCTTAGTGTCCCTGCCGGGGAACCTTGTAGTGCAGGAGCTTTGGTGGAGTGGCTGTCTGGGTTGTAGGCTACTTGGATCCCTTGGGTTTCCCACCAGTTCCTTCTTTGTCGCTCCCCAACTTATCTCCTAGTGTCCCCCTTGTCCCTACACCCCACCTCTGCTCCGTGCTTCATACTTCTCTAGGCTCCCATCTCCAGATAGTTGTGTTCATGATGCAGGACCTTCACCTACAAGGTCCTGCGATTAGTGACTGATGACCCAGGAGCGGCCAGGTTTCCTAGAAATGAGAATTTTTTTTGGATCTTTCCTCCTTGACTCATCAGTTCACGTCTCAGTAGCCGGTATGGTGCATGTGATGGAGCGTGGGTGTCCCGGGACCTCTCCGTTATTGTGGTGCCCCCACACATCGGGTTCTCCCTGGTACTCGCGGTGTATTCCAGAATGTGTGTAGATTAGTCTGTGTGTAAACAGTCGGAGGAGGCTTTCGTGTAGTCTGCACACAGTTCCTGGGCAGTGACTCAGTGGCGTTGACCTGGCGTTCTGGGAATCTTTGTGTCTTGGTCTCTCCGTTGTCATGAATCACGGCTGCTGATGAAATGCTCTTCCAGAAATCGCATGAATTGGCTCCTACTTCTCCATTAAAGGGAAGTGACAAAAGGGGATGGCAGAGGGTTTGGTTTTTCCGACAAGTGGGCCGACTCATTACAAGGCATTTGCGTTGTGTGTTTGAGCAGGAGCGTAACTTTAGAAGGTGGTCCAGTCACAAGGAGATGACCCCCCCCTATCCATAGGGTCCATTGTACCCCTGTTACACCCCCAAAGTAATGGAGTGGCCAGTCACACGTGCTCCGTGCACTGTCTATGGAACTGACGGAGATGGCGCAGTACGGTGCCCAGTAAAGAGCCGACCCAATGGTGGGGTTTGCCCCCCTAATCTAAACATATTGCCGAATTACCAGCTGAACTGGCAAACTGACAAGCCTATCTGCCGATGTGTCCGGGTCAGGCAGCCAAACCCGACCATCGGATCCGCTCCTCCGTAGAGCTCAGTTATCTCCGTCACTTCCTTATACAGTAAGTGGAGCAGCAGCGCACGTGTGTTACCACCTGCTCCATCCCTTTGGAGTGCGACCCGGGGACAATGGACCCCCGTTCCTATGATTTATGAGGGGGGGGGGAGTCCCATCACTGCACCCCCCCCTTCCCCTATCGATCAGCTAGTAAGTATAGGGACAAACTTGTTCCAACTGAGCAACCCCTTTACACGTTTGTAGAGGGCACGGACGCACTCGTGTCCCAGAACCTTAAAAGACCCACAATGGGGCACATTTACTAAGGGTCCGGATTGCGTTTTTCTGCCAGGTTTCCCGAATTTTTGAGATTTGCGCCGAATTGCCCCGGGATTTTGGCGCACGCGATCGGATTGTGGCGCATCGGCGCTGGCTTTCATGCGAGCATGGGGAAAACCCGACGGATTCGGAAAAACTGCAGATGATCTATCAGGTCCGGCTTATTGGTCAAGTTTATCTTCTCTAAAAATGGAGCAATTTTCCCCTCTAGTCTTCATTAAAACTCTGTCTTTTCCAACAGACTCATGTGTTTCTATGGTACCAGACTACACAGTAACTCTGTAGTCAGATCTCTGCAATGTGCGTGTGTTTGTAGTCTGACAACGGTCTGTAGAGGATGAAGTGCATGTCTTAGCCTCTTGTTATGTGGGCATGCTGGGTGTTGTTGTGTCACAGGTTAGAGACCCCCCCCCCCCATCTGTTTGGGGTCCTGCTCCAGTTTATCAGTTCCTCTTCACAGAGAGGAAAACCTGCATTATCACAGACGAGGAGCGACTGACACAGACTGTGCTGCTGCTGCTGCTGGTTCCTCCTTTCTGTGAAACTGGTAGTGATCCTGTAAGAGGCCGCCCTGATGAAGAAAAGCCAAAAACTACGGGACTTCCCAATATGGAGGCAGATTTCTCTTTATATTGTGACCTTTATCGGGTTTCTCCAGAATTCCTGCTTAACAGATGGAAATTTCTTTGAAACCTCCATAAGGGAAGGTGGAAATGCCCCGGATCTAGTGATATCATGGAGATGTCATGGGGGGATTATCCACTGCTGGGACCCCCAGTTATCATCTTTAGGGGGTCCTGGGACTACAGTGCCCCCACAGGGGGGAGGAAGCATTACTCTTCTCTTATTAATGGGATATCCGAATACGAACTTGTGATACATGGGGGGCAATCTTTGTTGCCTTCCCCCTTTTATTGAAATGTATGTATGATGTATGGCAGGCCCCCCGTAGGCTGTTGCAGGGCCCCCCGTAGGCTGTTGCAGGGCCCCCCGTAGGCTGTTGCAGGGCCCCCCGTAGGCTGTTGCAGGGCCCCCCGTAGGCTGTGGCAGGGCCCCCCGTAGGCTGTGGCAGGGCCCCCCGTAGGCTGTGGCAGGGCCCCCCGTAGACTCAGTACTCCCATTAAATGCATTGACTGCAGCACATTGCACCAAACCCCAGGACGTGCTCCCGCGTTATGGTGTGACATATTCTCTATACTGTGTGGTTACCTTGTATCCTTTTCTATGTCTAGGACTCCTTTGTTTCTTCTGGCTCCTCTCGTGGCTCCCTCTATCCCACCGGCCGCTAACCAGCGCCCAGCGTTAGGTTGTGTGTGTCCCAGAGGGGCGCATCGTTATGAATGGGTGGGTAACCTGGTCCCAGAGTTTGGAATCTCCAGTTCCAGGGTGAAGATTCTCTCCAGTCCAGCGGAGTTCTACCAAGTGATGAAGGTGAGAGGAAGGTCCGAGCCAACCCACCAATCTGACTAATGATAGTATAGAAGTCAGCAGCAGCGCCTCTATTGTCTGTATTTGGTATTGCAGTCGGGTCTGATTTTGTTACGTACCAAATACGGAAAGCAAAAGAGGCTACAAAATAATGAATCTGATATTCTTGTTTTCTCTGTTCTTCTCTACATTCCAGCTCCGCTGCTCCCATCACTGCTGGTGACAGCCCCTGACTGCTGCAATTCATTATTGGCCTCAACCAAATACTGATGGGAAGCAGTGGTCGTAAAACATCACCTCCCCAGACTGGAGCAGCAATGGGGGCCGTAGATTTGGAACAGAGGGAAAAATGAGTATAAGAGTATAAGCAGGTTGAACGTACAGAAGTTTCCAAGCACAGCGCACTGGTATCTCCGGCACACTCATAGACGATGAATGTAAGTGCCAGAGATACTGGAGCGCTGCGCTCAGCAATTTCCGACACTCGCTTAAAATTGACTAGAGCAGCAGGAACACACTATCTAACTGCTGCTTTATCCACTTACTATAAACGGGTTCCATCCTCGTGATTGTTGGGGGTCCCTACAGTCAGACCCCTGCTAATAAGATCTTTATCCCCCTATGCCCTAACTTTGGACAACCCCTTTAAACGTATACATCTAGTGCTGTCCAGAACTTTCTCTGACAACACAGTTAAGTTGTCGCAGGCTCTTTATTTAGGAACTGAGAAACCTCCATAGCCATGAAGCATGCACTGGTTTTCCATGTCTATGTCACTAAAATCTGCTTATTTTTATGTGTTAAAGGCTCAGGTGCAAAATGCCAAGAAGCGAATCACCATGGCGTCTCTCTACCTGGGGACAGGGGCTCTGGAACAGGAACTGGTGAGTGCTCGGCGGGTCCTAGTAATGATGATAGACATGATAGAGGTTCTCCTAGTAGTAAAGATCATCTTCATACAACCTATTAGGTGGGTGGGGGGGCCGCACCCCTTGGCCAGATTCGACTATCTTTGTCACTATGATGCATAGACCCTGCGGCGGCCACATTTGTCCAGAAGATGTATTTTTATGTGTTTTTTTGTGTGTGACCTCTTCAGGTGGACTGCATAGAGGAAACCCTGCGAAGAACGGACAAGACTGACCTCCAGGTCTCCGTTCTGCTAGACTACACCAGAGGGTCACGGGGTCAGTCATCACAGAGCATTGGGATTTGTACACGTCAGCGTCGCCTTGTTCTGTGATTCGTCCATGTTCCGCTTTTCTGAATTTTCTTCTCTTTTATTTGCCGCAGGTAAGAAGAATTCCCGCACCATGCTGCTGCCCCTGCTGCGGCGATACCCGGACCGCATGCGCGTGTCCCTCTTCCACACTCCTAGTCTACGCGGACTCCTGCGTCTCCTTACACCGGAGAGATTCAATGAGACGATCGGCCTGCAGCACATGAAGATCTATCTGTTTGATGACAATGTTATCCTTAGTGGGTGAGTCCCGTTCCCCCCCCCCCATTACTAGCGCAGTAACCCAGAAGAGTCTTTCTTAAATTCACCCTTCACATTGGATACAAATCTGAAATAATCTGCAAATTTGATGTTTATCTGCAGGTAGAGAAGTGATGAATGATAACTTTTTACTTGCAGATGTGTGGCAGATGTGCGATTATTCCCCTCTACTAACACGTGACACAGGTACATAAAGGGTTGTGCTATGTTTAAGTGTCATCTCCAACCTGATCGCTGGGACCACTGCCGAATAATAGAACAGAGGTCACATTCATATATCTCGCACTCATCATGTGACTGAAGAATATGCACAACCCCCCCCCCCCTGTCCACCAGAAACTGGTTATTATGTACCGACATCCCCACGATCAGTTTGGGCTTTGCTGCATCTGTAAATCGTAGCGGGCTACCACCACCCATACTGTTAGGTTGATTAGATTGTGAGCCCCATGGGGACAGGGACCAATTTGACATGCTTTGTGCAGCGCTGCGTCATCTGTGTGCGCTATATAAATTATTATTATTTTTACAGAGGGGCGAGACGATTCTACATTAGAGGTTCCCTCTTGCGACGCTGCAGCTTTGCTCTAGTCTGGGAAAATGATACATAGTAACAAAAATGCAACATTCTAGTCACCAGGATGTATATCCGGCTCTGTCGTGCTCCATCTTTACAGATCCGTTTCCCCAATCATTTTCTATGATTATTTTTCAGAGCGAACCTGAGTGACTCGTACTTTACTAATCGCCAGGACCGCTATATCCTCCTGCAGGGCTGCTCGGAAGTGGCCAATTTTTTTAATGAGTTGGTGGCGGCCGTCGGAGATGTTTCCCTTCAGCTGGAGCCGGATGATACGATTTACGTAGAAGAGGGAGTGGAGCATCCTTATGAAGGCAAGTACCCAAATCCTCTGTGATCTGCTCCTGAAGCTGGACACTAAGCTACTCCCTTCCATATACATGTATGCTCGGCCAGTCCAAGAATGCATGTGGGTGAGGGGGAGGGGGGGGGGCAGATTGCTGGTATCGGACCTGTCTGGCTTTGGCTTATGTACTTAAGGCTTTTGTTGTAAGAGAGTCAGGAGAACCCCATATACATAACTTGATCATCTAGTCCCTCTGATATACAGCGAAGGTTTATGGTCACCTTAAAGGGGTGTTTCTAAGGACCTGCTGGAATAATATAAAGGGCTTTTATAGGCCTCATCCGATGCATAATAATAAAAAGATCAATCTTTTCCAGGAGACAAAACCAAATACTGTGAAGCCGCCAGGCAGAGGGTCATGAATGTGATAGAGACGGCCAGACACAAGCAGTGCGAGCTGCACAGCGCCAGCTTCCAGAGCCGGGAGCCGGCCTCAGGCACAGAGCCGCCAGATACTTGGGTTTATCCTCTGATACAAATGAAGCCGTTCGGAATACAGATCGATGAGCTGGTGACAGAGACGCTGCTGACAGAAGCGGAGCGCGGAGACCGGCTTCATCTCACCACCGGATATTTCAATCTGACCCAGGGTTACATGGACCTGGTGCTGGGCACACGGGCCGACTATAACATTCTCCTGGCCTCCCCGGAGGTCAATGGCTTCTTTGGCGCTAAGGGCATTGCAGGCGCCATACCTGCGGCGTATGTGCACATAGAGCATCAGTTTTATAATGAAGTCTACAAACAGGGGCAGCAGCGGAGGGTCCAACTCCGAGAATACTTCAGAGACCACTGGACCTTCCATGCCAAAGGTAAGACGACGGAGGCCGATTCTTCACATTGTATGTAAACTTTGCTGCATTTAGTAATCCGGGAATAACTGGTCTCTGGTTTCTGGTCGGTGACCCTCTTCTCTGTTCTGATGGGTGTAGACCTATCTGCTGTGACTCACCGCTCCCCCTTCCCTCTACATAGGCTGCTATGTAATGACACCTCAGGGAGCTTCTGTCTTGTTACTAGCAAGATGGAATTCAGTAAAGATCAGAGTCCAAACCAGATTAGTAAGGAAGAAGGGAGAGCGATAAAGTCCAAAGTCAGTTGTATTCGCTTCTACTATTGGTTTGTGCAAAGCTACTGGGTAAGACTAGAACTGGCGCCCCCTATGTTCAGTGTGGTTTAGTGTTTTTAGGACCTTTACTCCCTGTCCCTCATTCATAGCAATACAAAACATACCCAAGAAATTATGTATCTGATATCAAAATGAAGTCGTTACACCAGAGCTGGCAGTCTGTCCTGATTCCAGGGGCTGTCTGCTGGTTTATGTTCTCGGCTATAACCAGTGGGACCCCCCAGGCCACCTTAGTGGGGGGCAGAACTAGTTACCAGCAGCCGCACGGTTACTTCTCCCCTCCTTGTACCAGGGTGCCAAACCTTTTCTCATTGAGGCGATGCCAGTGACTGGCAGGCGATGCACGTCCGGGCTGTGCCAGTACAGGCCGTGGTAACATAAGATGAGTAGTCACCGGCTCGGCTCATAGAAGTGCGATCCAGGAGGAACAATGTGTAAGACGCACGTTCTCCTTGTTCCTGCGCTCAGGTGTCTTGTCTTGTAAAACTGGCTGAACCTGCCGAGTCGCTGCCCGTAACTCCTGCCCTCCCCGCTGCCTGCCAGGAAGCCTCTGCTTCAGACGTGCTGCTGCGGGGGGCGCCGCTCATCCATCTTATTTTATATTCTTTTATAACTTGATGTTTCTATTGCAGGTCTGTGGCTGTACCCTGCAGGGAAGGACATGCCGTGCCTCACTCTTATCGGCTCCCCAAACTTTGGCTACAGATCGGTGCACCGGGATTTAGAAGCCCAGATCGCCCTAGTGACCGAAAACCAAGACTTACAGCAGCAGCTCCATCAGGTGACGGGACGCGTCGTATCACGTGGGGCCGCGCTCTATACATAGCGACGTCTGTGGTTTGTTTGTCATTACTGAAGAGAATCCCCTCTACCTCTCACTTCTGGTCTCTGCAATACCCCCCACCCCCGCAGCCGCCTCTCACCGCCTCCCCTGGGGATCTCTGTGTAATGTGACAAAGATTTTGGATATGTCCATTACTCTACGAAGATCTTCTTTGGCTCTTACCACCCTCCATCCTGAGGTGTCGCTCTATGGGGAGGGGGAGCACAACTAATATCTAGACGGAGACAATAGAGACAAAAGCATAATGTGCACAAATGGTGTTATCCGAGGGAGTACAGGGCTGTCAGCATGTCGGCCATCATCCCAGGTGTATGACCCCTTGTCCACTATCCAGATGCACCATTCGTTCTCTAAGAGAACGGCAGAGATAGTTAAAGGGATTGTCCACCTCAGCAATGTGTCTGCCAAGGTCAGCTCTCCCTTCTAGACCAGTCCCAGGCCTGAGTGGTGACCTCTAACGAAGACCTTGTCACCGACCGACCTCCTCATATGGAGGTCACCGCTGAGGCCAGTGATCGGTCAAGCATTAACGACTTTTTGGACTACCCTGTGTATTAGGAGATGGAACGGTAGGGAAATTTTTTTGTATTTAGGAATTTCTTCATTGCAGTCAGACATCCCCTTTAACTTGTGATTGTATGTAAGAGCAGATGTGATCTCCCCGGGGACCTTGTACCATACAGGACGCCCCCACGTCAGGTCACGCTCCTTCCCTCCACTGCGGCCGCTCGTTTTCCTGTAACTCCTCTGCGAAGGATTTCTGTCTTTCCTGTACGCGGCTGACGTTGGGAAATCTGGTTTGTTTGCATCAGACGTGAAGTTTTGTAAGCGGCTCCTCCGTATACAGAAGAGCATTGTCACTTATTGTAAGACCAGGATCCATTTCCTTCCATGTGTTATAACCAGGGGGGGGGGGGGGGGGGGGGGGGGGGGGGGCGCTCCGGTCCATCGCTCCGGCCCATGTGACCACTTTCTGGCCCTTCTCCTAAGTTTACTGTAAGCCAGGAAATCCCTGGGTGCTGCTGGGATGAGGCCCCTGTCCTTGTGGGTACTTCCTCCTCACACACCCTGCATTGTGCTCTTACTGGCACCGGCCTGTGATCCCATCAGCGGTGACACCGGCCGCCGTCCTGCGTCCTCTTATCTGCCGCTTACCAGAACATCTTAGTTCCTGTTTCAGTTTGGGTACAGAATGTGATACCCCCTACCTCTGTATGATGTTCAGTGCGATTGTTTCACTACATTACACTACAGAAGACCGGATGACCTGGGATCTTACCTCTTCCTATCACTGGCAATACACCAGGGTCCATCGTGGTGTCACATTCATTCTCTATGACGCCCCAATATGGAGCTTCTGTATTCATAAGCAACTAAACCTCCCTGTTTGGGGGTACATGGGTCCCCATTCTCCTGATCTATGCATTGTTGGGGGGGGGGGGGGTTAGCAGGTTACAGAGAACTGGTGCAGTCCATGAGATGGGTCACGGGAGTGGGAGGTTCGGATCAGTTAAGGACATCAGTCGTCTTCTCTGTTGTCCCCATCCGCCTTCCTGAATGTGATCATGGAGAACGTTATCGAGGAATTTGCAGTATTCGGCAGGCGATGTATCCGGGAGCCTGAGCCTATAGGTGATAGAAGCTTCTATAGGGGAATACAGTGCAAGATACTAAAAATAATCCAGAGTGCTGTACACACTGCAGATAGACCCCTATCATTTACCATTATATGGGGTTGTTCCCCCATCCTCCAGGAGCCTTGGATAGTGAATATATCCTTGTTCACACAAGCATTGTGGCTTCTACCATGTATTATAGATGTCTGCTGAGATCCAAACGTTAAAGGGAACCTGTCACCAGGATTTACCCAACTAAACTCCCAGCTGCCTCAGGTCAGGGATGTAATGTCCTTTCTAGAACTCCCTCCTTTGGGAAATCTCACCCGTTTACCTCCTCCAAAGTCAGGCAGAGACTCTTCTCGCCTCATTTTCACATGAGAGGAGTTGGGTTTAGTGGGTCGTGTCACTTCTGCTGTGCTATAGCACCTAGAAACTTGCTCACAGGAGATTTACAGGACCGGAGATGCAGGCACGGTTGGAAATAAAAACTGTAGATAAAGATTAAGCTCCTGCCTATTTTTAACGTGCTGTAGTTAACAGGGCCATAAACCAGATGTGATCTGAAAGATAAGATTGTTATCTTTAAGATGACACCGGCAGCATGTTTTTGGGTGCTATATAACAGAAGATCTGTGCTTCTGAAGGGATACTCTCCCTGGAACCACTAAACTTGACTCCTCTCACATGAGAAGAGTCATATTTGCTTGACTTTGTAGAAAGGACATTTTATCTCCTACCTGAGGGGTCGGGAGTTTAATGGGGTAACATCTGGTGACAGGGTCTTTTTATCTCCTCAGGGGTCTGTAGATGGAAGGGGTGATGCTGAAGAAGGATGGAGAATGTGCAGCGGTGTAACGTGTGTTTCTGTTCTCTTGTGTAGGAGCAGCAGCATCTGTACGAGCGATCCAGTGAGGTCACCCCGGGCACCTTCCAGCACCCCAGCCGATACGTCAAGCTCTGGGTAAAACTGGTGACTCCTCTGATCAAGAATTTCTTCTGAAGTCCCGGTGAGTGTCCATCGCTGTGCGATAGCAATGCTCACACATACACTGCTGATCCGCTCACATAGTGGGGGGGTCCCAATATTCATGGGTCCAGCGGATGGAGGTAAGTGCATCTGGGGCTGCTGTTGTCACAGTAACAATACACAGCAGCCATGTTTTTGTGAATGCGGTCACCCGGACATTACTACACGCGTTACCTCCGTCACTGAGAATCATTTCACAAGGCAAAACCCAGAACAGGAACTACTGCAACTCCACGACCTGCAGCTCCGTCACTGCTCCGGGGGTCTGTTCCGCTCTAGGGGATGTGATTCATGTGACTTTTGTAACTTTGCCTCCTGGGTGTAGATTTCTTTACATATTTTACAGAACTTGGAGACTTTAGCAGAATCTGCAGATCTGGAGTCACAGAGAGTAGAGACCCCCGCACTGTTGCAGGGAGGTCGGGGGGGGGGGGGGGTCTGACCCCAGCGCTATCACCGTGCACTGTGTATTCAGTCCTGCAATCATTCATAATTACAATAGCGCGGTCTGCAGCAGGGGTAAGGGGGTTGTGGGAATATTTTATATTAATAAATGGCTGCTTGCCTGTATAACCAGCGCTCCCTGTTGGCGGAGTTGTGTCTGGTATTGCAGCAATGAGTAGGACTGCAGTGTAATATACACAATATACTGGACACTTGTGGTGTATGTGAACAGAAGGAGCAGTAGGATTTCTTTAACCCCTCAGATGCAATAGGAAGAAGGGTTCTTATTACCACTGACTGATGAAACCCCTACAATAGCACTTGCCATTAAAGAGGACCTGTCACCCAAAATTTTCGGCACTAGCAGCTGCTTACTGAAATAAGTAGCTTCTAGTGCTTGAACAAACGCCGCAGCGTTAAAACGATAGCGTTATATGGCGTTACCGGAGGTTTCCAGTAACGCTATCTAACACTGCGGTGGGGTACAGTGTAATCGTCGGATCGCTCACAAAGCTGTCCGATGTATTCATGAGGGGGTGTGGTTGGGGCGTGGTTAGGGGCAGTGACTGGCGCGAGGCAGTCACTGCCGGCCTATGGAGTTAGCGGGACAGTCCGGGGAAGAGGCAGTGCCTTGGACCCGCCCCCTCATGAATACGTCGGACAGCTTTGCGAGAGGTCCGATGATTACACTGTACCCCCCCCGCAGTGTTAGATAGCGTTACCGGAAACCTCCAGTAACGCTATCACTCTGACACTGCGGCGTTTGTTCAAGCACTAGGAGCTGCTTACTTTAGTAACATCTCCTAGTGCCGAAATTTTGGGTGACAGGTCCTCTCTAAGTGTAGTTCCCCACAAGAGTTTTTTCCCCCCCCCCCCCCCCCTTCCTGACTAACAATGCCTGCTCTGCCTCCTTGCCTGCAAATATTCAACTATAGACATATAAAGCTCTATGTACATATGGAAAATATTGTGTCAAATCTTTTTACTTGGTGCCTTGTGTTACATTCATGACATGTCACCAGTGACCTCATCGCAGGTCCTTCAGCCTTCTGACAATAGCAAACTGTACACCATGTATGTGATCACATGAAGTCACAGCAGCCTCCATGGAGGATGCAGAGGAATAGAAGTCCATTGAGGCTGCTGTGACTTCATGTGCTCAGATACATGCATGGGGTACAGTTTGCTATTATTAAGAGGCTAAAGGACCTGAGATGATGTCACTCTGGTCACATGACGACATGAACTGTGACCAGTAAGGAGACCTAAGGCATGGGGCAGTGTAGATGGGAGGGGCCGGCCGAGCAGGACACGCCCCCTCTGATGCCAGGGAATATAAGATAAAAGGTGATTTATGTGGATGTAAGCAAAACAATTTTTAGCTAAAAGAAGGGGGTCAGTCAGTTATTAGGGCTCTATAGGAACCTGTCACTGGCTGTATATGTGCAAATGTGTGACGGGTTCCATGTAACTAGTTCTCTATTCCGGCAGCGTGGACCCTGGGTGATGATTGATATATCCGGCATTGCAGCTTCCGTAGTGTCACATGTAAGGCCCCGCGCACATGACTGTATTGTGGGCCCCATAGAGGTCTATTACCCCCAGTCACATCACACAATGTCACATCACACGGTGACCGAGCCGCCGAGATGGCACCAAGTCCCATTAGTATGAGATTGGGTATTGGCGCCATTCCTGTATCATGTGACACTCCCCAGATGTTATGGGGAATCGCCAAGTTGCATTATTTGGGGCCCCCCACCATTTATACACTGATCCCAAACCCTTCCCATCATCCCCTGCAGCAATATGCACTTGTCCTTGAACTTTTTGCATTGTAAACAAAGTGTAAACACATCAGCGATGGTCCATAACCTCCCTAGCTGGTCATGCTGCGCAGGCGTGTGATGTATGGCGGGTACACGACCTTCCAAATTTTCCAGACCTCGCAATGCCCATTGCTGGTGACTGCTGAGGGTTTGTTACAGCTGCTTGCTGTGTATGTACAGGAGCGCGGGGCGTGTGATATCACCGCCAGGATTCCTGTAATGATGTGTGTGTGACAGGTAATTGCTGTTTACGTCTCCTATTATTAGCCGGAGCCATGTTCCTGGAATCGGGCGCCTTGTTTGTTACCTGTCGCCCCTCCTCACCTGTTCTTCTTCTTGTTCCCAGGTCACGGGTTGAAGCGGCCCGTACATCGCACTGACACATCGGTTCTGGATCCGGAAGTCTCCTCCCAAGGACCTACCATGGCTGCTACGAAGAAGGACGCTATACGCCGCAGTATTACAGCGCTCCGGGGGTCTGGGTAACGAGTCTCCCGCTCAGAACTAATATTTACTAATTTATCCAAAGTATTTACCAGGACTTGTATATAAATCTCTGCTCCGAGCGTGAAGGAAATAAAACCCGAACACAAGACGAGGGGGTTTAGGTGTAATCCCTGCCATGTCTCATCACGGCTCACCAGCGCTCTGTATTACATTGTGGTGGTGATCGGTACTGCAGCCTTATGCACTGTAACGGGACCGAAGTGTGAACGAGCCATAAGGAAAACTTTCCTACTGTCACAGGTCCGAGAAGCGGCTGCCCTGGACATGACTCTGTGCTAAGGATAATCAAAACTGAATACCCCTTTAAGGAATGTGCACAGTCACATGGGGGTCACAGATTGCTACCAGAAATGACCAGAAGATGCACACGGGGGCATGAGTAATGTCCTGATGATGGAAGCAGCCAGGAAGCGGCGGATGATGGGAGAATGTTTCCAAATCAATGCAATTCTCAGAATACGCTGATGGCCCCCATCCCCCTCCCCTGAAATGCATACAATGATTTAACCCTCTAAGGTCATGAGTCAGGTGTCCACAGGTAAACCTCAGGTCGTCCTCTGTGTCCATCACCGTGCCAGAGATACTTTCACAAATATATTGTTGTTTTCTGCTCTCCGAGGACTAACTCCACACTGGAAGGAGCCCGAGGACTCAGAAAGTGATGCAAAAGGGTGAAAACAACCCAAAATGTGCAGGTTAGACCCATCCGGGGCTATGTATGTGATGCAGTGTCCGGCACATGTACAGATCTGGAGCTGGTGGGCTCTGCATTGGGCTCCATAGAGGATACCACCTGCTACAGACCCAATCACAGGGATCCATCCTAGTAACGGGACAATCCCTGTAGTGGAGGAGGAGGGGAGAGCGGACGCCCGGGGTGTAAATTATACTGTTACTTGCTTGTAGGGACGTGAGTCATAAAATCCGAGGTTTTAACTTTTCCACAGTTATAATGGATCAGAGCTCCGGCACCTGCTGCGCTGCGAGGATTTACCGGATAATTGGATTTGGAGAAACCGTGGTCCTGGGAAGGGGGGGGGGGGTGAGGGGGTTTTGGGAGGCTCTGCCTTTACTGACCCAATACAGATGTTTGGATGCCAATTCGTGCCCTCGTGCTACAGGACAAAGGTGCTAAAGATGATGGTCTTCTTTTAAAGAGGACCTGTTGCCCCCACAAAAAAAGACCCCCCCCCACCAAATATGCCCCCATATTCCTCTCCCCAGCAGCTTTCTATTTATGCCATTTATTTAAAAATTTATGTTGAGAAAGTTTTTAAAACTTACCAAATAAAAGGTCGGATCCTCGTATCTTGTGAGCAGCAGTCGGCCATATTGATGAGGGGGGGGCGGCCGACACCCCCCACCACGCCCCTGTCAGCGGGGACCTGTAAGAATAGCCGGCAGCAGCGCATATATTCCTACAGGTCCCCGTTCAGGGTCAACATCTGCAAAGAGTTTGTATGTTCTCTCTGTGATTGCGTGGGTTTCCTCCGGGTCCTCCAGTTTCCTCCCACATTCCAAAAACATACTGGTAGGTGGATTAGATTGTGAGCCCCCATGGGGACAGGGACTGAACTGGTAAATTCTGTGTAATCTGTGTGCACTATATAAATAAAGGAATTATTATTAATTATTATTATTTTAACTCTGGTGGGATTGTGATCGCTCAGGTTCAGCAGCTGCTTCCTGAACGGCAGTAGTTACAGTAGTTTGCAGTAGAACTCCTCAGATGCCACCCTCTGTCGTGACTGTGGTATCTAAGGTGTGTCCCCCCCCCGGCCACCGTATGGAGTCTCCAGAAAACCTGTATCAGTAAGTGTCATACACTGCATTGTATTTCACTGGTGATGGCGCCACCTAGTGGTGACATACTCCAGGGAAATTTAAAAATGTGGAATAAAAGTCTTAAAAATAAAAAAACTAAAACCTTTTTTTTTTTCTCTTCTTTGTATGTGCCTCCAAGTGTCTAAAACACCTAACACCTCTACCTGAGGGAATGTAACGTCACATTACGTTACTCCTCTATAATATAATAATACACCATTGCAAAAAACCAATCACCCAAGAGTAAAAAGTGATGATAAAAAGTAATATATGAATCTAAACTTCAATGCATCCTGCAAAATCCCGGCCCCCCCACTCTCCTCTATGTGTTTATAGCTGCACTGAACGGGTCTGCAGCAGTAATCCGAGGCTTTCACTCCTGCTGCGGTGCCATGTGATGATGCGGTTACTACGGTTGGTGACTGATGTTATGTGTACGGTATGTGCCGCTGTGTATACAACGCCGCCCTGTGGCCTCAGGCTCTGCTTCCCTGTCGTTACACTTTTACAGTAATATCACAATTATTTGTGTGACTTTTTTATTTTATTTTTAGAACATCTTGTTGCAGTTAACCCCTTGAGGAATGCGAGGACCCCCGTGATCGGGTTATTTCCGGGATCGGACGCTCTCGAGCTGTAAACCCCTGAAGGCGCATTCCTGCCGCAGCTTTTTATAGAACGTCTTATGTAAGATGCTACATTTAGGTTTGTTGCTATTTGTGTTAATCTGTCTCATCCTCACCGTCCTCCGTATGGGCTTGTATGGTCACGGATCCTCAAAACTTCTCCAACACAGGGGCTCGGGACCCCCCAGCCTAGTGATGGGTTGGGGGTCCTTGCAGTCAGCAATCATACAATTCATCAAAGCATAACCCTTTAACCCCTTAAGGACCGTCCATAACTTTTTTTTTTATGCTTTGTAAGATCTTGTAATTCCTATTGGAAGTATCTAATATTCCATGTCTTCTATTTGGAATAATCCCGAATGCAATGGATTTGCAGAAAAGACGCATTTGCGCCATTTTCTTGTGGACGCAATGGTATGTTGTAAAATATATATAAAAAAAAAAAAGGGGGGCAATTCAGACATTCGGGCACTAACCTCCATTACCGGGGTCACCGTTTAACCGTTTGTTTTTGTTTGTTTTTTTTTGTATTTAGATCGTGACTTTTGGGACGTGGTGATATTTGACCTGTTTATTTTATTTCTTTTATCTTTTATGAGTTCTAGGGAAAGTGGGATGATTTAGAATTTTCACTTTTTCTTTGTATTCCTTCCTTCCTTCGTTCTTTTTTTTTTTTTTTTACTACATTTTTAGGGTGTTTGAACACTAGGGAGTCTGATTGCTCCTGCAATATACAGCAGCACATCTGTATCGCAATATATCTTACTATACAGCTCTTGTATTACAGCCTGTACAATGGTACCAGATACACGACCATTGTAAAATACAACCTGTCCCGCCAGAAACAAGACCTCGTGTGGCTTCACTGATGGTCAGATCAAACAGTGAAATTGTTTGAAACCCCTGATATTACGCGGATTAGCTGCAGTCCCACATGAGTCCAGATGCCTCTCATCTCTTCTCTAGGGGTTCGGTTCCTCGTATTTGTCCCCCAGAGGGAAGATGGAGGAGGACGACTCCAAGTTCCCAGAACACATTGTGACGAGAAGACATCACTACTGATACTGTGTGTATATACGTCTCCTGAGGGCGGCCACTCCTGTCATCACCCTGATTCCCGGCCGTGTCTCTTCAGACAGGTGAGTGTTACCTGCCGCTAATCATCATCATTATCACCTCCCTCCCGGGGTCATTACTCCTATTATTAGAACATCTTATTATATGTCGCTGCCTGGAATAATGACATCACCCTGACAGCTACACAGGAGAGGTGACACAGAGGTTACCTGGTGTGTAGTACACTCCCTGTCGTCATATAGAGGTTCTGCAGCAGCTGTAGTGTGCAGTACTGTGTGTCAGACAGAAAAAAAGGAGAAATGGTGCATCTATGGGGAATCTGGACTAAAAATGTACATCCCTGTACCCCCTACCTGATTGTAGTGCTGAGTGTGAGAGACTCCACTCCTGTTATCAATCCCACGGTGCACCACATCTTTTCCTGCTGGGAGGACAGTATCACTCTTAACATCTAAAGGATAAGTATACAGTCAGGGAGGCTGCAGTGTAACATTATACACACATTATAACTGTGTGACCAGAACCTGGCTGTGATAGGAGTATGTGATCCTCCCTGTGGATCCTGGAGCATGAGATGCTGCTACATTCACATCCTAAGTGAAAAGAAGGATTCAGGGAACCAGGGGAGCACTTACACCCCCCCCCCCCACACACACACTCAAGAAGTTTCTCACTAGTGATATCCGCTTTTTCCGGTAGATTGTTTATTTCTGTCATTATTCCCTGATGTGTAACTTATCTCGCTGTAATGACGCACTCCTGCAGGGATACGGCCAGGAATTACTGCCATACGGATAAGATTTTCCCACTTCCCTGGAGAAATTCCTGTTATTTTTGACCCTAAATGTATCAGCGCTGTGAATATTCCTCATCATCTATGAAGTTGCTGAGTCTCCTGATCAGTGGATCTCTGTATACGGTCACATAACCTCTGATGAGAGTGCAGTATAGTGTCAGATCCAGGGTACCGCGATGGGCACGTGTGTCACCCCAGGTTATACAGGAAGCTGCACATTCAGCCTTTATAGTTCTATATCAAACATAATTCAAGCTCTTATGAATGTGTCTACTGTACAGATACATGGACGACATTTATGGAATAGTCACCTACACCCCAGTGATTATAACATCCAGGTCACACGTGTTCTCCATAAGCGCTTATACGCAGCTGCCAATATGATAGGTTACAGGGCGTGTAGTAGATCCAAAATTACCCTACAAGTAACGCAGCAATTCCAGACAAACCTTTCGTGTTTCCCAGTAAAGGGTCCTTTTAGGGAAATTTCATTGTGGTTAGATTCTGGGTGCACTGGAGGCGGAGCCCTTACTGCTCATGCACTAGTTCTCTTGTTATACTTACCAAGGGTCATTTTTTTTTTTTCCTGGGTCCCTGTGGTAATATATCAATATATCAATAGCAATTGTGGCTTCTTTATTATACCTGAGCTGCTGCTGCAGGACCTCCTAATGCACACCTGAGCTGCTGCTGCTGCAGGGATAGATAGATAGATATGAGAGAGATAGGAGATAGATAGATAGATAGATAGATATGAGAGAGATAGATATGAGAGAGATAGATAGATAGATAGATATGAGGGAGATAGATAGATAGATAGATAGATAGATAGATAGATAGATAGATATGAGATAGATAGATATGAGAGATAGATAGATAGATAGATAGATAGATAGATAGATAGATAGATATGAGAGAGATAGGAGATAGATAGATAGATAGATAGATAGATAGATAGATAGATATGAGAGATAGATAGATATGAGAGATAGATAGATATGAGAGATAGATAGATATGAGAGATAGATAGATAGATAGATAGATAGATAGATAGATAGATAGATAGATATGAGATAGATAGATAGATAGATAGACACATAATAAGTTACAAAGAAAGATAGATACATTATACATAGACACATAGATACAGTCATGGCCATAAGTTTTGAGAATGATACAAATGTTAATTGTTACAAAGTCTACTGCATCAGGTTTTATAATGGTAATTTGCATATACTCCAGAATATTATAGAGAGGGATCAGTTTAACAGCATTGCAAAGTCAATATTTGCCTAGAAAATTAACTTTTTCCCCCAAAACACATTTCAGAAGCCTTAAAAGGAGCAGGTAACATGGTGTCAGTGATGTCTCCAGTAACACAGGAGCGGGGGCTGATGAGGACAGGGCTGGAGATCAATCTGTCTGGATTAAGTAAGAATCACACCACTGGACACTAATAGGAGGCTGGTGCTTGGCATCATTGTTTCCCTTCTGTTACCCATGGTTATCTCTAAAGAAACACGTGCAGTCATCATTGCACTGCACATAACTGGCCGAACAGGGAAGAGTATCGCAGCTAGAAAGATTGCCCCTCAGTCACCAATCTATCGCATCATCCAGGAATTCAGAGAGAGAGGCTCCATTGTTACCAAAAAGTCTCCAGGAGCCCAAGAAGGATCAGCAAGCACCAGGAGCGTCTCTTACAAGTGTTTCAGCTTGCTCAGGAATGGCAGCAGGCAGGTAGGAGTATGGCAGTATATGGGGATTTTCCTCCTCATACATTACAATGTGCTGGTAGCACATTGTAATGCATGGACCCGAAGTAGCCTGGGGTCTTCGGAAGACCCGAGGCTACCATGGCGAGGGCTCGGCCCGCGAGCCCTCTCCATGCACCCGAACCCGGCATGTGACATAATACTACATCACATGTTCGTAAGGGGTTAATGAATCTGGCGCCCCCTGCACTGCCCTGACAGAGTGCACCAACTTTTTCATGGTGCATCTATAATGGATCGCGCAACTCATTTCTTTTGGACTTTGCATGATAAATGTGGCGCGTGGTCCGGCTGTGCACCGGGCCCCCCTTCAGAGCCAGAGTGTGCACATATGCGGACCCTTCTTATAGACCTGTACAAGCAGTTTCCTCTGAAAAGAACGCTCATCCCATCTCCTCACTTCTTACCTTCCCCGACCTGGAGACGTCCAGGGCGCCATTGTGAGGCGCTACAGAGATGTAGTCACTTCCATTCATCATCTCCACCTTCATCTTCTGGCTCCTCAGGGCATCGATCAGGTCATCTATATTATCCCCTATGGAGGAAATAGGGAACAGCTAGTGATAGAGCTCCCTACACAGTGCTGCCCCCCCAGCTACATGGCTGTACAGGGCATTGCAGCTGGGGTACAGAAGACTGCCAATACATACCCAGTCATAGATAACGCCCCCTGCTGGGCACACCCCAGAGACCTGCCAGTACATACCCAGCATAGATACGCCCCTGCTTGCACCATCCACCTGCCAGTACATACCGCATAGATCGCCCCCTGCTGGACACACCCAGACCTGCCAGTACATACCCAGCATAGATACGCCCCCTGCTGGGCACACTCCAGACCTGCCAGTACATACCCATGCTAGATACGCCCCTGCTGGGCACACTCAGACTGCAGTACATACCAGCTATAGACACCCCCTGCTGGGCACATCCAACCTGCCAGTAATACCCATCATAGATACGCCCCACGCTGGCACACCCAGACCTGCCAGTACATACCCAGCATAATACCCCCCTGCTGGGCACACTCGACCTGCCAGTAACATACCCGCATAGATACGCCCCCTGCTGGGCACACTCCAACCTGCCAGTACATACCAGCAAGATACCCCCCTGCGGGGCACACCCAGACCTGCCAGTACTACCCAGCATAGATCGCCCCCTGCTGGCGCCACCCAGACCTGCCATTACACTACCCAGCATATAAAGATACGCCCCCTGCTGGCCACACTCCAGACCTGCCAGTACATACCCACATAGATACGCCCCCTGCTGGGCCACTCCAGACCTGCCATTAATCCAGCATAGATACGCCCCCTGCTGGGCACACTCCAACCTGCCAGTACTACCCAGCATAGATACGCCCCCTGCGGGTCACTCCAGACCTGCCATTACATACCCAGCATAGATACGCCCCCTGCTGGGCACACGCCAGACTGCCTACGACCCAGCATAGATACGCCCCTGCTGGGCACATTCCAGACCTGCCCGCACATACCCAGCATAGATACGCCCCCCTGCTGGGCACACTCCCAACCTGCCAGTACATACCGCACTAGATACGCCCCCTGCTGGCACACTCCAGACCTGCCACTACATACCCAGCATAGATACGCCCCCTGCTGGGCACACTCCAGACCTGCCAGTACATTCCCAGCATAGATACGCCCCCTGCTGGGCACACTCCAGACCTGCCAGTACATACCCAGCATAGATACGCCCCCTGCTGGGCACACTCCAGACCTGCCAGTACATACCCAGCATAGTACGCCCCTGCTGGGCACACTCCAGACCTGCCATACATACCCGCATAGATACGCCCCCTGCTGGGCACACTCCAGACCTGCCAGTACATACCAGCATAGATACACCCCTGCTGGACACTCCAGACCTGCCAGTACAACCCAGCAGCGATACCCCCCTGCTGGACACACTCCAGACCTGCCAGTACATACCCATCATAGATACCCCCTGCTGGGCACACTCCAGCCTGCCAGTACATACCCAGCATAGATACGCCCCCTGCTGTACACACTCCAGACCTGCCAGTACATACACCGCATAGATACGCCCCCTGCTGGGCACACCCAGACCTGCCAGTAACATACCAACGCATAGATCCGCCCCCTGCGGGCACACTCCAGACCTGCCAGTACATACCCAGCATAGATACGCCCCCTGCTGGGCACACT
This sequence comes from Engystomops pustulosus, assembly GCA_019512145.1. Classification (NCBI taxonomy): domain Eukaryota; kingdom Metazoa; phylum Chordata; class Amphibia; order Anura; family Leptodactylidae; genus Engystomops; species Engystomops pustulosus. Next base: position 36,114 of record WNYA01000332.1, on the reverse strand, counting down.
CCAGACCTGCCAGTACATACCCAGCATAGATACGCCCCCTGCTGGGCACACTCCAGACCTGCCAGTACATACCCAGCATAGATACGCCCCCTGCTGGGCACACTCCAGACCTGCCGTAATACCCCAGCATATACGCCCCCTGCGGGGCACACTCCAGACCTTCCAGTACATACCCAGCATAGATCCGACCCCCTGCTGGGCACACTCCAGATCCTGCCAGTTACATACCCATTCATAGACGGCCCCCTGCGTGGCACACGCCAGACCTGCCAGTACAATACCGCATAGTTACACCCCCTGCTGGGCACACTCCAGACCTGCCAGTAAACCCGCATAGATACGCCCCCTGCTGGGCACACTCGGACCTGCCAGTACATACCCAGCATAGATACGCCCCCTGCTGGGCACACTCCAGACCTGCCAGTACATACCCAGCATATATACGCCCCCTGCTGGGCACACTCCAGACCTGCCAGTACATACCCAGCTAGATCAGCCCCTGCTGGCACACTCCAGTACCTGCCATTACATACCCCAGCATAGATACCCCCCTGCTGGGCACACTCCAGACCTGCATAATACCCAGACATAGATACGCCCCCTGCTGGGCACACTCCAGACCTGCCATTACATACCAGCATACATACCCCCTGCTGGGCACACCCAACCTGCCTGTAAATACCCAGCATAGATCGCCCCTGCTGGGCACACTCCAGACCTGCTAGTACATACCCAGCATAGATACGCCCCCTGCTGGCACACTCCAGACCTCCAGTACATACCAGCATAGATACGCCCCCTGCTGGGCACACCCAGACCTGCGTACATACCCAGCATAGATAAGCCCCCTGCTGGGCACATTCCAGGACCTCCAGTACGATACCCAGCATAGATACTCCCCCTGCTGGGCACACACGCAGACCTGCCAGTACAGTACCCAGCATAGATACGCCCCCTGCTGGGCACACTCCAGACCTGCCAGTAACATACCAGCATATAATACGCCCCCCTGCGGGCCCACGCCAGACCTGCCAGTACATACCCAGCATAGATACGCCCCTGCTGGGCACCTCAGACCTGCCAGTACATACCCAGCATAGAAACCCCCCTGCTGGGCAAACACTCCAGACCTGCCATTACTCCCGCAGCAAGATACGCCCCCTGCTGGGCACACTCCAGACCTGCCAGTACATACCCAGCTAGATACGCCCCCTGCTGGGCACATTCCCAGACCTCCAGTACACTACCAGCATAGATACGCCCCCTGCTGGGCACACTCCAGACCTGCCAGTACATACCAGCATAGATACGCCCCCTGCTGGGCCCATTCAGACCTGCCAGTACATACCCAGCATAGATACGCCCCCTGCTGGCACACTCCGACCTGCCCAGTACATACCCGCATAGATACGCCCCTGATGGGGCACACGCCGACCTGCCAGTCCATACCCAGCCAAGATACGCCCCCTGCTGGCACACTCCAACCTGCGGTAAACACCCCATAGATACACCCCCTGCTGGGCACATCCAGACCTGCCAGTACATACCCAGCATAGATACGCCCCCTGCTGGGCACACTCCAACCTGCCATTACATACCCAGCATAGACACCCCCTGCTGGGCACCTGCCATACCTGCCAGTACATACCCCAGCATGATACGCCCCCTGCTGGGCACACTCCAGACCTGCCAGTACTACCCAGCATAGATACGCCCCCTGCTGGGCACCACTCCAACCTCCCAGTACTACCCAGCATAGATCACCCCCCTGCTGCACACTCCATACCTGCCAGTACATACCAGCATAGATACGCCCCCTCTGGGCACACTCCAGACCTCCGAGTACATACCCAGCATAGATACGCCCCCTGCTGGCACACGCCAGACTCGCCAGTACATACCAGCATAGATACGCCCCCTGCTGGCACACTCCATACCTGCCAGTACATACCCACATAGATACCCCCCCCTGCTGGGCACACGCCAGACCTGCCAGTACACACCCAGCATATACGCCCCCTGCTGGCACACTCAGACCTGCCATACAACCCAGCATAGATACACCCCCTGCTGGGCAGCACGCCAGACCTGGCCAGTACATACCCAGCATAGATACGCCCCCTGCTGGGCAGCACTGTCCATACTGCCATACATACCCCGACATACATACAACGTCCCCTGCTGGGCACACTCCAGACCTGCCATTACCTACCCTGCATAGATACGCCCCTGCTGGGCACACTCCAGACCTGCTTCATACCCAGCCTAGTTACGCCCCCTGCTGGGCACACGCCAACCTGCCAGTACATACCCCAGCATCGATATACGCCCCCTGCTGGGCACACTCCAGACCTGCCAGTACATACCCAGCATAGCTCCCCCCTGCTGGGACACCTCCAGACCTGCCATACATACCCAGCATAGATACGCCCCCTGCTGGGCACACTCCAGACCTGCCATCGACATACCCAGCATAGATACACCCCCTGCTGGGCACTCCCAGACCCTGCAGTACATACCCAGATAGATACGCCCCCCTGCTGGGCACACTCCAGACCTGCCAGTACATACCCAGCATAGATACCCCCCTGCTGGCACACTCCAGACCTGCCAGTACATACCCAGCATAGATACCCCCTGCTGGGACACTCCAGACCTGCAGTAATACCCACATAGATACCCCCCTGCTGGCACACTCCGACCTGCCAGTACAATACCCGCAAGATCGCCCCTGCTGGGCACACTCGACTGCCTACAACCCAACATATATACCCCCCCTGTGCACACTCCAGACCTGCCAGTAATCCCAGCATGAATACGCCCCTGCTGTGCACATCCATCTGCCAGTACATACCCAGCATAGATACGCCCCCTGCTGGGCACCTCGCCAGACCTGCCATAACTATCCAGCATAATATCCCCCTGCTGGGCACACGCCAGACCTGCAGCCTCCGCACTACATGCTGTTGGCTCCATACCAGGATCAGACGGTTGTCCTCATACCCTCGGCACTATCTCCAATTACAGCCGCTCGTTAGGATCACTTACCGTTCTGCGTGCAGATATTATTCTAATTCCCTCTCCTACCAGATCTGACTGTGATCGGGTCACTGACCTCCACCTCTCCCATCACCTTCTGTACTTTCTATTTGCATTCGGTTCTGGATCAGGCTCTAATAGAAGCTGGTGTGCATTCCTCTGTTACTATGTCTTTGTCAGGGTGTGTGTCGCTACAATGTATCAGGGCAGGAACACTCCCTCTACTATTAACCTTTGTTGACACTTTGTTCATAGATTTCCAAAAATAAAAGAGGGAAAACCACATTGCAAAATTGTCATTGGCAATGGGCTAACCTAGTTAAGTGTCATTCACTTAGCTCATTGTATGGTGCTGAATAAAGACGCCGCTCTTGAAAGGGGTTGTCCCAAGTTAGATTTCTACCTAGAAGGATACCATCCGATTCCTCAGGCTGCGGTCACACCAATGCAGGGCTTGAGGAGAGGCGATTTTTGCCTATTGCATTGTGTTAACATTTACATTTACATTATGTTTACAGTTTACAGTGTTAACGCATTAGAACACAATAAACATTGCATTAACATTGCCTTTTTATAAACAGAAATTTTAAAGAGGACCTGACCGGACAATTTAGGACCCTGACCACAGGTCCATAAGGAGCCTGAAGTCTGTACGTGGAGAAATATAAAACATCCTGTTTTATACTCTCCTAGATGTGAGTCGATGAGGACACATGTGGACTTACACGGAAGATCCTGCGTCGGCTTTATGGCTTCAAAATCATACAGAGGTTTCGATTTAGAATAAAACATACAAATCTACACTAGTCATGGGCAACCAACCCTGCAGCAAGCTATTGTTCTGTGTTCAGCCACACATGTTGGATGACATATATTTACAATGTTGTACATTATGAGTTACATCATATAATTCTCAGCCTCCACCACCTCATCCATCGCTATCAGCGCAATTACCTGAAGATATGGCCCCCCCTCTCTCAGTAACTTACTTGTTAATGATACACTGCCACTCCTATCTCACTTTACTCCACGGATCTCTATATTAACCCGCAGCCACTAATTCATTGCACAGAGTAACAGCCTATGATGGCTGCAGCTCAGGTATGAGGCTGGTGATACATGGAGGAAAACTGACGTATCTAGCGTATGAACTGTGTACTGCTTGTATCTAGCCGGTATCTACCTTGTATCTACCTGTACTAACTGTATCTGCCTGTATCTAACTCTGTATCTAGCCTTATCTAACCTTGTCTTCGTCTGTATCTAACCTTGTATCTAGTCTGCTAACCTTGTATCTAGCTTATCGCTGTTTTGAACCTGTTCTAACCTTGTTTCTAACCTTGTATCTAACCTTGTATCTAGCCTGTATCTAACCTTGTATCTAGCCTGTATCTAACCTTGTATCTAGCCTGTATCTAACTTTGTATCTAGCCTGTATCTAACCTTGTATCTAGCCTGTATCTAACCTTGTATCTAGTCTGTATCTAACCTTGTATCTAAGCTTGGAGGATGCAGGTTGTGTCTGGTGTCCTGCCACACATTTGCCCACAGATGTTGGTAAATCCTGCAGACTTGTAGGTTGCTGGTCCTATGTATCAAATATTGATATACCGTGGCTCCCACATCATCACACCAGCAGGGGGCAGAGTGTCCTCCTATCACGACTAGGGGTGACAGTCCTATACCATGGCTCCCCACATCATCACACCAGCAGGGGGCAGAGTGTCCTCCTATCACGACTAGGGTGACAGTCCTTACCATGGCTCCCCACATCATCACACCAGCATGGGACAGTGTCCCCTATCAGACTAGAGTGTGAGTCCTATACCATGGCTCCCCCCATCATCACACCAGCAGGGGGCAGTGTGTCCGCTATCACTGCAGGGGGATGTCCTATACCATGGCCCCCCATATCACACCAGCAGGGGCAGTGTGTCCTCCTATCACTACTAGGGGTACTGTCCTAACCATGGCCCCCACATCATCACACCAGCAGGGGGCAGTGTTTCCTCCTATCACTGCTAGGGGTGACTGTCCTATACCATGGCCCCCACATCATCACACCGCAGGGGGCAGTGTGCCCTCTATCACTGCTAGGGGTGAATGTCCTATCCATGGCCCCCACATCACACACCAGCAGGGGGCAGTGTGTCCTCCATCACTTCTAGGGGGATCGTCCTACACCATGACCCCCACATCATCACACCAGCAGGGGGCAGTGTGTCGCTCCTATCACCTCTATGGGTGACTGTCCTATACCATGGCCCCACATCATCACACAGCAGGGGGCAGTGTGCCCTCCTATCACTGATAGGGTGACGTCCTATACCATGGCCCCCACACTCATCACACCAGCAGGGGGCAGTGTGTCCTCCTATCATTACTAGGGGTGACTGTCCTATACCATGACCCCCACATCATCAGACCAGCAGGGCGCAGTGTGTCCTCCTATCATTGCTAGGGGTGACTGTCCTATACCATGGCCCCCACATCATCACACCACAGGGGGCAGTGTTTCCTCCTATCACGCTAGGGGTGACTGTCATTATACCATGCCCCCACATCATCACACCAGCAGCGGCAGTGTGTCCTCTAATCACTTCTAGGGGTGACAGTCCTATACCATGGCCCCCACATCATCACACAGGGGCAGTGTGTCCCTTACTCTCACACTGGGGTGACGTCCTATGCCATGGCCCCCATCATTCACCAGCAGGGGGCAGTGTTCCTCCTTCACTACTAGAGGTGACTGTCATACATGGCCCCCACATCATCACCAGCAGGGGCAGTGTGCCCTCCTATCACTTATAGGGTTGACTGTCCTATACCATGGCCCCACATCATACAGACCAGCAGGGCGCAGTGTGTCCTCCTATCATTGCTAGGGGTGACTGTCTAATACCATGGCCCCACATCATCACACCAGCAGGGGGCAGTGTTTCCTCCTATCACTGCTAGGGGTGACTGTCACTAACCATGTCCCCACATCATCACACACCGAGGCGGCAGTGTGTCCTCCGACACTCTAGGGTGACAGTCTATACCATGGCCCCCACATCATCACCCAGCAGGGGGCAGTGTGTCCTCCTATCATACTGGGGTACTGTCTAGCCTGGCCCCACATCATTCTCCAGTCAGGGGGCAGTGTATCCTCCTGTCACTACTAGAGGTGACTTCCTATACCATGGCCCCACATCATCACACCAGCAGGGGGCAGTGTGCCCTCCTATCACTTCTAGGGTTTACTGTTCCTATACCATGGCCCCCACATCATCACACCAGCAGGGGGCAGTGTGCCCTCCTATCACTTCAGGGTGACTGTCCTATACCATGGCCCCCACATCATCAAACCAGACAGGGGGCAGTGTCCTTCTATCCCTCCTAGGGGTGACTGTCCTATACCATGGCCCCACATCATCACACCAGCAGGGGGCAGTGTGCCCTCCTATCATTCTAGGGTGTGACGTCCTATACCATGGCCCCCACATCATCACACAGCAGGGGGCAGTGTCCTTCTATCCCTCTAAGGTGTGACTGTCTATACCATGGCCCCCACATCATCACACCAGCAGGGGCAGTGTGCCCTCCTATCTTACGGGGTGACTGTCCTATACCATGGCCCCCCACATCATCACACCAACAGGGGGCATGTGTCCTCCTATCACTACTAGGGGTGACTGTCCTATCCCATGGCCCGCCACATCATCACACCACAGGCGGCAGTGTGTCCTCTATCACTTATAGGGGTGTCTGTCCTATCCATGGCCCCCCACATCATCACACCAGCAGGGGCAGTGTGTCCTCCTATCACTACTAGGGGTGACTGTCACTAGCCATAGCCCGCCACATCATCACAACCAGCAGCGGCAGTGTGTCCTCACTATCACGTATAGGGTGGTTCTGTCCTATACCATGGCCCCCACATCATTACACCAGCAGGGGGCAGTGTGTCCTCCTATCACTTCTAGGGTGACTGTCCTATACCATCCCCCACCTCATCACATCAGCAGGGGGCAGTGTGTCCTCCTATCTTACTAGAGGTGACGTCCTATACCATGCCCCCCACATCATCACACCAGCAGGGGGCAGTGTGTCCTCCGATCACTTTAGGGGTGACGGTCCATACATGGCCCCCACATCATCACCACAGCAGGGGGCAGGTGTCCTCCTATCACCTCTAGGGGTGACTGTCCTATACATGGCCCCACACATCATCACACCAGCAGGGGCAGTGTGCCCTCCTATCACGACTAGGGGGACTGTCCTATACTATGGCCCCCACATCACACACCAGCAGAGGGCAGGGTTCCTCCCACCACCAAAGAGGGGGCAGTGTGTCCTCCACCAGCAGGGGGCGTGTGTCCTCCTACAGCAGGGTGCAGTAGTGAGAAGCTTGTGGTAACCATTACGTCTCCTTCTCTCGATAGAAAGGCTGGAGATCCCAGGAATCCTGAAATGGCGTGGGATCCTCCCGTTTCCTGAAGAGCAAGTGGGGTGTAGGCTAGCCCCTCAGGTATCTTATCGTCCGCATTGCACGGAGTCTTTTTTTCGGATTTTCTTGTTGATTAACCCTAGTGACCCTGTGTCTCCTCAGCATGGACATAAAAACATCAGTAATGTAGAAGCCATCCCTCGCTGATCTCCCACACATCCCAGGGCCTCCCCTACACAGACGGAGAATTCCCTCATCTACTCCTTACCACTGAAAGACGTGGACATATTCCCAGGTACAGAGGAATGTATTAGATTCACTATGTGGCCTTCATTCCAGCGCAGCAGCTCTCTATGTGGCCTTCATTCCAGCGCAGCAGCTCTCTATGTGGCTTCATTCCAGCGCAGCAGCCTGTATGGCCGTCATTCCGCGCAGCAGCTCTGTATGTGGCCTTCTTCAGCGCAGCAGCTCTGTATGTGGCCTTCATTCCAGTCGCAGACAGCTTGTATGTGGCCTTCATCTCAGCGCAGCAGCTCTGTTGTGGCCTTCATTCGGCAGCAGCTCTCTATTCTGCTTCATTCCAGCGCAGCGCTCTGTATGTGGCCTTCATTCAGCGACAGCTCTGTATGTGGCCTTCATTCCAGCGCAGCAGCTCTGTATGTGGCCTTCATTCCAGCGCAGCAGCTCTGGGTCCATATAGTCACTGGCATTTTTTAGGCATTTTAACTAAATTGACTTTTTTTGCGTTCCAGATTATTTCAGCCGCTGCAATGATTGCAGTCTGGGGGTTACGACGTACGGGGTTTATCCCACCACCTGGACGCGTCTTCTTCAAGCTGGGAATCAGAAACGGATGTGATCAGAGGGTAAAAACGAGCACTGGATGAGGGATAAGTGGCCTCGCCTTTTACCGATAAATAACCTTCTCCAAAGTCATGTAAAAATGAGATATTTTTCCTGAAATGAGTCAACTTTGAGGCTGCACTTCAATGCGCCTATGTTCAGTTCTATAGCAGCTAAAAATAAATTCGGTTCCTATTAAAGATAACAATCTCATCTTTCCGGTTGTGTCAGGGTTGTGTCTTTAACTGTTTGTTATCTTGGTTCTGTAGATCACAGAATGACAAGCCTGGGTGATCTGAAAGATGATATTTCTATCTTTATATGACACCAGCAGCATGCGTCTAGGTCCTGCCAGAGCCAAATATAGGGGAACCTGAAGAACACCCTTTCCCCCACAGGCTCTAAATTTTGCTCTGGATGTGAAAGTTGAGATTCTTAACTTTATGACACCAGTATGCAACATGTTTATAGGTGCTATAGGAGCAAAAAGAATTGCTGAAGTACTCTCGCCGCAGCCTCTTAACTTGACTCATCTCAGATAAATTATGACTCTTCTCTGCTCCTATTCACATGACTTTGGAAGTAAACTGATGAGATTTCTCATAAAAAGGACATTTCATCATCTGCCTGAGGAGGCTGGAGTTTAATGGGATAAATTCAGTGACAGGTTCCCTTTAAGATGTAGATTGGGCTTGTGGACTGCAGGGTTACACAGTTTGTACAAATTCGTGATTTGCTTATTTTAGATTTTAAAAACAGCATTTTTTCTTTTCAATATGTACAGAGAGAACTTCATCCGTCATCTGTGGGGCTTCACTGCATGTTCATGACTCGTCTCATGACTGATGTCCTGCATCTATGCTCTTCCACGATCACAACATTTTCACACAAGAATTGAACGATGATGGGAAGTGGAAATCCACAGAGGAGATGATCAGGGATTACTGACCATGCCCGCGTCTCACCCTGCGCCGCCAGCGGCCGGGCATTATGGAGGCAGAGTCGCCACCATAGCAAAGTTAATTTCCGTAACTGCCGCCGAGAAACCAGTCTGTCCGATACGTGTGAGTACATATCATAGGTTAATACTGTGGGATGATCCATGTGTGATCGGGCTCAGGGGGTGTTACCAGAACCCCTCCATGCTGCAGATTCACAAGCTGTTACACTGTGTACAGAAACGTTGTCTGTTGCAGTGAGGTGTCATCAGGCAGAGGGAGGAAGCAGGGGGGATACAGTGCAACAGCCTGTAAAGCTACAGCACAGAGGGGTTCTGGTAATGCCTCCCCTGCAAGATGTAATCTCAAAGCAGAGGAAGTTTCAGCCCTCCTCCTATAAATCTGCAGCACGGAGGGGTTCTGGTAACACCCCCAGGACACAACCATCTCCTATGGTAGGAGATATCTTCTTCTAGCTCTGCACACAGCTGATCAGTGTCACAACCCCATCGATCAGTTATATATCTCATGGGTAGGCCATGAGGTAAACAGCCTGGAACGCCCCTTTAATTCCCCAGTGTACCGTCTGCTTCTCTTTCAGGTCGCTCTTTCTGTTTCTGTTCTTAGCGGTCCAGGCTGCCATAAATATAATCCACTGGTATACCACAAATCCCCGGACGATGTCAGTACTCTCCCGGATCTGTATTTCCTACGTCCAGGCAGAAGCCGCAGAAAGTATCTCACAAGTCTTTTGGTGCAGAGCACTACAGGTAATGTGTGTACGGGATGTTACCCCCACTAAACTCTCAGGACGGGTATGAAATCTGCTTCTAGAATCCCTCCAAAAAATCTCCTCCAAAGTCATGTGACATGAGCATAAGAAGAGTCATATTTGCCCAGTTTAGAGGCTGCAGGGTTCACGTCAGGTGCCCCTATGTTTTTTTCATAGCACCTCAAAGAGTTACTGGTGTCATATTAAAGATAAGAATTCAATCTTTCAGATTGCATCAGGCTTGTGTCTTTATAGGGAACCTGTCATCAGAATTTTACCTAATAAACCACTAGCAGTATGGTCAAGCAGCTGAACCTCTTGCGATCATGTCTATTTCAAGGCCAGGTTGTGTGCATTCATCCAGGAACTTAACTTTGAAGTGAGATTAATATTTGTATAAAGTCAAGGAGGCGTAGGTTTTAACACTGAAGTCAACTCTCTCTTCCTCAGAAAGTCCCCTTCACTGTAATTGAGGTCCTGCATCCAGAGACATCCACCCAGATCTCCTAAGTCCAATGCACAATGTCCATCACAGAGGAGGAGGCGGTCAGAGCTCCCACCTTACTTCAGTGTTAATTCTCCTCCTTGACTTTATAAACCAATTTACATCTCACTTCCAAGTAATTTCTGGATGATCCCACCACACTGTGTCATGAAAAAAACAAAACTGGAAGGTGTTACTTGCTTAACATATACTGTTGGGTTTAACAACCAATTGCTAGTGACAGGTTCCCTTTAATTGCCTTAATCTCTGGTTTTGTAAATCACAGAACCACAGGTGATCTGACCTTTGAGATTCTTATCTTTAATATACACCAGCAGCATGTTTCTAGGTCTATAGAACTGAAGATAGGGGTGTCTGGAAACCTGACTGACACAACTGGCCATCACAGCCATACCTAGTTGCTAGGGGCATAAAGGTGAGATTTCACTTAAAAAGGGGGAATTCTAGAAAGGACATTTCAACCCAAGAGGGGGCTGGGAATTTAATGGGGTAAATCTGGTGACAGGTTCCCTTTAAAGCATTTCCATGTGTGATAATTAAAGTTATGTATAGAGGTCCAGGATAGACCTGGCCATGAGATATGTAGCACCCGCTCCACAATGTCAGTCAAGCCTGTGAGGGAGAGAGTGACCGGACCCACAGCTTTAGTTCTGATCTAGTCCTCAGTCCCTTTCCGTTATATGCTGTGCAGCGGAGCCCTGACAAACGACTGAGCTGTTATGGGCTGCAATGCCTGTACGCCATGGTAGGCTGGGGGGGGGGGGGGGGGGGGGGGCAGCACTGGAGTGTGGACCTGCACCCAAAGTATATCTGTACCCCAGCTGAATGCACCTGTACAGCCATGTAGCTGGGGGGGGGGCAGCACTGAGTAGGGACCTGCACATGTATATCTGTACCCCAGCTGCAATGCCCTGTACAGCCATGTAGCTGGGGGGCAGCACTGAGTAGGGACCTTACATGTATATCTGTACCCCAGCTGCAATGCCCTGTACAGCCATGTAGCTGGGGGGCAGCACTGAGTAGGGACCTGCACATGTATATCTGTACCCCAGCTGCATGCCCTGTACCACATGTAGCTGGGGGGGGGCAGCACTGAGTAGGACCTGACATGTATAGTCCCTACTCAGTGCTGCCCCCCAGCTACATGGCTGTACAGGGCATTGCAGCCCATAAACAGATCAGGGCTCCGCTGCACAGAATATACAGGGAAAGGGACTGTGGACTAGATCACAACTAAAGCTGTGAGGTCCGGTCACTCTCTCCCCTCGCAGGCTTGATTGACATTGTGGAGCCGGGTGCTACATATCTCATGGAAGATGTCTTCCAAAGTCATATGATAATATGCAGAGAAGAGTCAGATTTACCTGAGATGAGTCAAATTTAGAGGCTGCAGGGGAATTGTCATTTCAGATGCCCTTATCTTCAGTTATATAGCACATATAAAGCTTCTGGTGTCATATTAAAGATAAGAATCTCATCTTTTAGATTACATCAGGCTTGTGGATCTGTGAGTTACAGAACTAGAGATGCGGATAATTAAAAGGGAGGCATGAATTGTATCTTTATCTGCAGCTCACATTTCCAACCTTATCTGTTTGTATCTCACATTGTGTAGATCACAGAACCAGATTCTTATCTTTAATATGACGCCAAATGCATGTTTTTAGGTGCTAGAGATGAGCTGACCCGAACTTTATGTTCGCCATCCTGTTTGGCAGCTTTGCAGAGCAGCCAATCAGACACCTTTATGCCCCTAGCAACTAGGTATGGCTGTGATTGGCCAGTTGTGTCAGTCAGGTTTCCAGACACCCCTATCTTCAGTTCTATAGCACCTAGAAACATGCTGCTGGTGTCATATTAAAGATAAGAATCTCAAATGTCAGATCACCTGTGGTTCTGTGATTTACAAAAGCAGAGATAAAGGCAATAAAAGGGAACCTGTCATCAGCAATTGGCTTGTAAACCACTAACAGTATATTGTTAAGCAATGTAACACCTTGTAGTTTTTGTTTCTTTCATGACTCAATGTGGTGAAATCATCCAGAAAATTAACTTTGAAGTGAGATGTAAATTGGTTGTATAAAGTCAAGGAGGCGGAGAGTTTAACACTGAAGTCAAGCTCTGATCTCCTCCTCCGTGATCGACATTGCATTGGACTTCAGGAGATCTGTAGTGATGTGATGTCTCTGGATGCAGGGCCATCAATTACAGAGAAGGGGGTTTTCTGAGGAAGAGAGAGCTTGACTTCAGTGTTAAAACCTCCGCCTCCTTGACTTTATACGACCAATTCACATCTCACTTCAAAGTTAATTTCCTGGATGATGGCACCACACCTGGCCTTGAAATAGACATGATCTGCAAGATGTTCAGCTGCTTGACAACATACTGCTAGTGATTTATTAGGTAAAATTCTGATGACAGGTTCCCTATAAAGACACAAGCCTGATGCAATCTAAAAGATGAGATTCTTATCTTTAATATGACACCAGTAACTCTTTTGAGGTGCTATGGAAACAAACATAGGGGCACCTGACGTGAAACCCTGCAGCCTCTAAACTGGGCAAAATATGACTCTTCTATGCTCATTGTCACATGACTTTGGAGGAGATTTTTTGGAGGGGATTCTAGAAAGCAGATTTCATACCCGTCCTGAGAGTTTAGTGGGGTAACATCCCGTACACACATTACCTGTAGTGCTCTGCACCAAAAGACTTGTGAGATATTTCTGCGGCTTCTGCCCTGGACGTAGGAAATACAGATCCGGGGAGAGTCTGACATCGTCCGGGGATTTGTGGTAGTACCAGTGGATTATATTTATGGCAGCCTGGACCGCTAAGAACAGAAACAGAAAGAGCGACCTGAAAGAGAAGCAGACGGTACACTGGGGAATTAAAGGGGCGTTCCAGGCTATTTACCTCATGGCCCACCCATGAGATATATCCATAAGGTAGGTCACCAGTAACTGATCGATGGGGTTGTGACACGGATCAGCTGTGTGCAGTGGTTGGAGCTGGAAGAAGACATCTCCTACCATAGGGTTGCTGCACATGTTGTGTCCTGGGGGTGTTACCAGAGCCCCTCCGTGCTGCAGATTCATAGGCATTTACAATGTGCGAGTAGCACTTCCCCCCTCCCACTGTGGGCTGAAACTTCCTCTGCTTCTTTGAGATTACATCTTGCAGAGGAGGCATTACCAGAGCCCCTCTGTGCTGCAGATTCATAGGTGTGTACAATGTGCGAGTAGCATTTCCCCCCTCCCACTGTGGGCTGAAACTCCCTCTGATGCTTTGAAATTACAGCAGGCAGAGGAGGCATTACCAGAATCCCTCTGTGCTGTAGCTTTACAGGCTGTTGCACTGTATCCCCCTATGCCTGATAACATCTCACTGCAACAGAGGACGTTTCCATACACAGTGGGAGGTGGAAGTGTATCTTGCACAGTGTAACAGCTTGTGAATCTGCAGCATGGAGGGGCTCTGGTAACACCCCCTGAGCCCGATCACACATGGATCATCCCACAGTATTAACCTATGACATGTACTCACACGTATCGGACAGACTTGGTTTCTCGGCGCAGGTTACGGAAATGTAACTTTGCTATGGTGGCGACCTGCTGCCTCCATAATGCCCGGCCGCTGGCGGCGCAGGGGTGAGACGCGGGCATGGTCAGTAATCCCTGATCAATCTCCTCTGTGGATTTCCACTTCCCATCATCTTCAATTCTTTGTGTGAAAATGTTGTGATCTGTGAAGAGTCATAGATGCAGAGACGAGTCAGTCATGAGACGAGTCATGAACATGCAGGTGAAGATGTAGTAAGCCCCACAGATGACGGATGGAAGTTCTCTCTGTCCATATTGAAAAAGAAAATTCTGTATTTTAAAAATCTAAAATTAAGCAACTCACGAATTTGTACAAACTGTGTAACCCTGCAGTCCACAAGCCCAATCCTACATTCCTTAAAGGGAACCTGTCACTAGATTTTATCCCATTAAACTCCCAGCCTCCTCAGGTAGATGATGAAATGTCCTTTTTATACGAAATTATTGAGATGAGTTATCTGAGATGAGTCAAGTTAAGAGGCTGCTGGCGGAGAGTAACTTCAGCAATTCTTTTTGCTCCTATAGCATCTATAAACATGTTGCATACTGGTGTCATATTAAAGATAAGAATCTCAACTTTCACATCCAGAGCAAAATTTAGAGCCTGTGGGGGAAAGGGGTGTCTATTCAGGTTCCCCTATATTTGGCTCTGCAGGACCTAGACGCATGCTGCTGGTGTCATATTAAAGATAGAAATATCATCTTTCAGATCACACCAGGCTTGTCATTCTGTGATCTACAGAACCAGAGATACAAACAGTTAAAGACACAAGCCTGACGCAAGATGAGATTGTTATCTTTAATAGGACACCAGCAATTTATTTTTAGGTGCTATAGAACTGAACATAGGGGCATCTGAAGAGCAGCCTCAAAAGTTGACTCATTTCAGGAAAAAATATTCTCATTTTTACATGACTTTGGAGAAGGTTATTTATCGGTAAAAGGCGAGGCCACTTATCCCCTCATCCAGTGCTCGTTTTTTACCCGTCTGATCCACATCCGTTTCTGATTCCAGCTTGAAGAAGACGTCTTCCAGTGTGGTGATGGAAACCCCGTACGTCGTAACCCCCAGACTGCAATCATTGTCCAGCGCTGAAAATAATCCTGGAACGCAAAAAAATTCATATTTAGTTAAAATGCTAAAAATGCCAGTGACTATATTGGAACCCAGAGCTGCTGCGCTGGAATGAAGGCCACATAGAGAGCTGCTGCGCTGGAATGAAGCCACATACAGAGCTGCTGCGCTGGAATGAAGGCCACATACAGAGCTGCTGCGCTGGAATGAAGGCCGATATAAGCTGCTGCGCTGGAATGAAGCCACATCAAGCTGCTGCGCGGAATGAGGCCACATACAGGCTCTCGTGGAATGAAGGCGCACTACAACTCTGCCTGAATGAAGGCCATACAGAGCTGCTGCGCTGGAATGAAGGCCACATACAGAGCTGCTGCGCTGGAATGAAGGCCACATAGAGAGCTGCTGCGCTGGAATGAAGGCCACATAGAGAGCTGCTGCGCTGGAATGAAGGCCACATAGTGAATCTAATACATTCCTCTGTACCTGGGAATATGTCCACGTCTTTCAGTGGTAAGGAGTAGATGAGGGAATTCTCCGTCTGTAGTATCGGGGAGGCCCTGGGGATGTGTTGGGAGATCAGCGAGGAGATGGCTTCTACATTACTCGATGCTTTTATGTCCATGCTGAGGAGACACAGGGTCACTAAGGGTTAACCAGACAAGAAAATCCGAAAAAAAGACTCCGTGCAATGCGGACGATAAGATACCTGAGGCGGTAGCCTACACCCCACTTGCTCTTCAGGAAAAGGGAGGATCCCACGCATTTCAGGATTCCCTGGGATATCACAGCCTTTCTATCTGAGAGAGAGAGGAGACGTAATGGTTACACAAGCTTCTCACTACTGCCCCCTGCTGGTAAGAGGACACACTGCCCCCTGCTGGTGGGAGGACACACTGCCCCCTGCTGGTGGGAGGACACACTGCCCTCTGCTGGTGTGATGATGTGGGGGCCATGGTATAGGACAGTCACCCCTAGTCGTGATAGGAGGGCACACTGCCCCCTGCTGGTGTGATGATGTGGGGGGCCATGGTATAGGACAGTCACCCCTAGAGGTGATAGGAGGACACACTGCCCCCTGCTGGTGTGATGATGTGGGGCCATGTATAGGACGTCACCCCTAGAAGTGATAGGAGGACACACTGCCCCCTGCTGTGTGGATGAGGGGGCCATGGTATAGGACAGTCACCTCTAGTAATGATAGGAGGACACACTGCCCCCTGCTGATGTGATGATGTGGGGGTCATGGTATAGGACAGTCACCCCTAGAAGTGATAGGAGGACACACTGCCCCCTGCTGGTGTAATGATGTGGGGGCCATGGTATAGGACAGACACCCCTATAAGTGATAGGAGGACACACTGCCGCCTGCTGGTGTGATGATGTGGCGCCATGGCATAGGACAGTCACCCCTAGTATGATAGAGGACACACTGCCCCCTGCTGGTGTGATGATGTGGGGGCCATGGTATAGGACAGACACCCCTATAAGTGATAGGAGGACACACTGCCGCCTGCTGGTGTGATGATGTGGCGGGCCATGGCATAGGACAGTCACCCCTAGTAGTGATAGGAGGACACACTGCCCCCTGCTGGTGTGATGATGTGGGGGCCATGGTATAGGACAGTCACCCCTAGTATGATAGAGGGCACACTGCCCCCTGCTGGTGTGATGATGTGGGGCCATGGTATAGGACAGTCACCCCTAGGAGGGATAGAAGGACACTGCCCCCTGCTGGTGTGATGTGTGGGGCCATGGTATAGGACATCACCCCTAGTAATGATAGGAGGGCACACTGCCCCCTGCTGGTGATGATGTGGGGGCCATGGTATAGGACATTCACGTGCCCAGCAGGGGGCGTATCTATGCTGGGTATGTACTGGCAGGTCTGGAGTGTGCCCAGCAGGGGGCGTATCTATGCTGGGTATGTACTGGCAGGTCTGGCGTGTGCCCAGCAGGGGGCGTATCTCACGTCTCCTGCTATGTATGTACACTACCTGCCAGGATGTCGGCCTCCTCCATACAGTGCGTGCTGAACACAATGACGCTGTTTGTTTTCCTCTTCTTCAAAACATTCCAGACGGTATAACGCGAGCACGAGTCCATGCCGGCCGTGGGCTCATCCAGGAGGAGAACCTGCAGGAAACGGGACAATGGAAGAGGATTGTCATGGAACATCTGCTCCAGCCTCACACATCACTCACATGTCCACAACACAACAGGAAGTGCTCATAGAGGAGAGGAGATGTATACAATCACATCTTCTACTTACACCCTGCATTATACACCAGAGCTGCACTCACTATTCTGCTGCTGGTGCAGTCACTGTGTACATACATGACATTATTATCCTGTATGATCCGAGTTACAATCCTTATTATACCCAGAGCTGGCACTCAACTATCTCTGATGGCTGGTGCATCCACCTGTGTACAATACAGACATTACTAGCCTGTATGATTTCCTGAGGGATTACACTGTATAGACTGCAGAGTGCACTCACTATTCTGTGCTGGTGCAGCACTGTGTACATACATGGCATTATTACTTATCCTGTACTGATCCCCTTGGTTAACATCCTGTTTATACCCAGAGCTGACATCACTATTCTGCTGCTGGTGCAGTAGCACTTGTGTACCTACATGGACAATTACTTTCCTGTACTGCTCCTGAGGTACATCGGTAGTATTATACGCCCGAGCTGCACACAATTCTGTCTGCTGGTTGCAGCACTGTGTACATACATGACATTACTTTTCCGTACTGATCCTGAGTTACATCCTGTAGTTATACCCCAGAGCTGCACTCACTATTCATTGCTGCTGGTGCAGTCCACTGTTGTACATAATGACATTGACTTATCACTGTAATGATCCTGAGTTAACATCCTGTATTATATCCAGAGCTGCACTCAATATTTTGGCTGCTGGTGCAAGTCACTGTGTGACATACATGACGATATCTAGGCTGTACGGATCCTGGTAAACATCTGTATTATTACTCCAGGAGCGTGCTCACTATTTCTGAGTGATACAGTACTGATGCACAAATGAACATTACTTCATCCTTGTACTGTCCTGAGTTTAACATCCTGTATTATACCCCAGAGTAGTGAACTCACTATTCTTGCTGCTGGTGAAGGTCATGTGTACATACATTGACATACTTATCTGTACTGGTCCTAGTGAGTTACATCCTGTATTATTAACCACAGAGCTGACACCACATATTCTGCTGCTGGTTGCAAGTCACTTGTGTACATACATGACATAACTTATGCCTGTACTGATCCGAGTTACATCCTGTATTATAAATCTCAGAGGCTGCATTTCACTCTATTCTGCTGCTTGGTACAGTCACTGTGTTACAACATGACATTACTTATCGTGTACTGATTCTGAGTTAACTCCTTGTGATTATACCCAAGAGGTTGACTCACTATTTTGCTGCTGGTGCAGTCACTTGTGTACCATACATGAAATTACTTATCCTGTTGATCTACTGAGTTACATCCTGTATATACCCAGAGCTGACATCACTATTCTGCGCTGGTGCAGTCACTGGTACATACATGACATTTACTTATCCTTATAGACTCCTGAGTTTAACATCCTGTATACTTCCAGAGCTGCACTTACTCTGACTGCTGGTACAGTCACGTGTACATGACATGACATTACTATTCCTGTACTGACTCTGAGTTAATCCTGTATTATACCCCAGAGGTGCACTCATATTCTTGCTGGCTGTGCGAGTCACGTGTTGTACATACACTGACCATTACATCGTATCCTGTATTCATCCTGCCATTTACATTCCCTTGAAAAAATCTGGCTGCACTCTACTATGCTGCTTCGGGTTGCAGCACTGGTACATTACATAACATTACTATCCTGTAACTGAACCTGAGTAAACATCCTGTATTATACTCCAGGCTGCACAACTTGATCTGCTGCGGTGACAGTCACATGTACAACATGACATTTACTTATCCTGTACTGATCCTGGAGCTACATCCATGTATTATACTCACAGAGCTGCACTCATATTCTGCTGCTGGTGCGATTCATGTGTATACATTGACATGCTTACTTATCCGTTTACTGTACCTGAGATTACATCCTGTATTGATACCCCAGAGCTGCAGCTACTAGTCGTGCTGAGGTGCTAGCAATGTGTACAAAAAGCGACATACTTATTCCTGTACTGATCCTAGTACATCCCTGTATTATACTCAGAGGCTGCCTCACTATCTGCTCACTGGTGCAGTACACTGTGTATATACATGACATTACTTAGCCTGTTTATCTGATCTGAGTTACATCCTATTGTTGATTATACCCCAGAGATGTACTCACTATTTGCTGCTGGGTGCAGTTCAACTGTGTACATAAGGGACATTTACTTATCCTGTAATCTGATCCTGAGTTACATCCTGTTTTACCCCAGGAGGCTGCACTACTAGTTGCTTGGCTGGATGCAGTCACTGTGTACAAAGACATTTACTATCTTGTACTACGATTCCGAGTTACATCCTGTTGTTATTATACTCCAGAGCTGCACTTACTATTCTGCCTGCTCTGGGTACCAGTCCACTGTTGTAATAATGACATTTCTTCCTGTAAGAATCCGCGTTACATCCTGTATTTATTTACTCCAGTTAGCTGCAGAGCTCATCATATCTGCGTGCGTGTCGCAGTCACATGTGTACATAACACGGGACATTTACTATCCTGCACTGAATCTGAGTTACATCACTGTATTGTAACCATAGAGTGCGCACACACTATTTCTGCTGCTGGTGCAGTCCACGTGTGTGATACATGAACCTTATCCTGTACTGGATCCTGCGTACTGTCGAGTTAAATCCGGTATTATACACCGAGCTCCCACTCATCTTCTGCTTGCTGGTGCAGTCACTGTGTACATCTACCATGACATTCACTATCTGGTACTGATCATGAGTTAGTCAATCCAGTATTATTAGACTCCAGGAGCTTGGCATCACTATTCTGTGTGGTGCAGTCCACGATGTACATAACATGACATATACATTCCTGTAATAGATCACTGAGTTACATCTCTGTTTACCCAGAGCTCGAACTCCTATTGATTGTGGTGCAGTCACTGTGTACATTACATGACATTACTTATCTACTGAGCATGAGTTTCTAGGATCATCTTCTGTATTATACATCATGAGCTGCACTTCACTAATTTCTGCTGCTGGGCAGTCAGTGTACATACAGAGACATTACTTAAATCCTGTACTGATCCGAGTTACTCTCTACATTACACTTTACTTTAGGATTACATCCCCCATCTCCATGCTCCCCTGCTTGTTCAGTGTTGCACCATTAAAAGTACAGTAATTATTGTTAGTCCAGGATTATTACATGGTTGAACGCAGACAAGTAGTGAGGATTTGGGTTATGAGGCTGATCGATACACCAGTATCTCGTTGGTGCTTGGTGTGGCGGGGGAGTATTTTAGTGTTCTGGAGATGTTTCTCCTATATCTGCAGCTCTGATGGATACAAAAATACAATCAGAAGTGACAGGAGCAAACAGGACCCCCCCATTGATTCCCTGTTCAGCCTTGTAGAATTAGTTAATGGATGTGCACAACAATTACTTTGGGTCACCCAAAATAGCGAGTGGCCACAGACCACTTCGCCTCCTCTGGCCTGACGCTCAGCGCCGCTTCACCTGGTTGTGCTTCACTGAGGTCATATCCAGGTCGTGGAGACGAGAGAACCTTATTTAATCTATAGGAAAATTAATCAGCAGTATTAGTATAGCCGCATCCGAGGGACATCACCCAGGGTCACTCATAAACCCCCAACTCCAGGATCCCCATAGCGATCCCCATTAGGTGAATCCATATCAGCGGCTGAAGATTACCCCAGTAGTGTGTGGAATATTCCAGGATTTGTTTAGCTACTCAGTGGCCACTGAGGGCCGTCTCACCACTGGATGTGCTCTGGGCACAATGTGAAAATGTGGATGTTTGTTGGGGGACGGTTTGTGGTCGGCTACCCGTGATTTATTACTATTTGACAATGGTCAATGGTGCGGTACATTGTAGCTTACAGCAGGAGCCTGCGGCCGGCCGTTGAATCACTCCCTGTCCTTGGCGCTCTCACTTTTCCCTTCAGGGAAGCGAACGATGGAAAGATTCTCCTCCACGGTGAGGACCATCACACAAAGTGGGGACAAAGTGGAGCTTTTGGATTCTGTCGCACTGCTGACATGAACACGAATTCAACCTTTCCTGATGTCAGGATTTCGTCTATTATGTCTGTAACTCGGTGGCCGTTAGATTTAGATTTAGATAGTAGGATAGAGGCTATGGCCTGCAGTGGAGTTGCACCAAAGGAAAGGGTTTTTGTAACTGATTATACAGGTGTTATAGTTGATCAGGTATATATAACTGATTATACATGTGTATAGTGGAATCAGGTATTTAGTAACTGATTCATACATGTGTATATAGTGATCAGGGTGTGTTTTTTATTATAAACTGATTTATACATGTGTATAGTGATCCAGTTCTATAAAAAAAACTGATTATACATGAGTTTATAGTGATCAGGCATTATAAAAACTGATTATAATGTGTTTTATAGTGATCAGGTATATAACTGATTTTATAGCCTACATGTGTATAGGTGATCAGGTTAATTTTTTAACTGATTTATACATGTGTAATATATGATTCAAGGTTTTGTTTGTTGTATAACTGATATACATGTGTATAGTGATCCAGGTATATAACTGAGTATACATGTGTATTAGTGAATTCAGTAATATATAACTGATTATTACATGTGGTATTAGTGATCAGGTATTATAATGATATACATTTGTTGTTATATAGTGATCAGGATTTAATAATGATTATTACATGTTTGTAAGTGATCAGGTAGGTATTATAACTGATTATTTACATGTGTTTTATAGTGATCAGGGTAATTATAAACTGATTATAACATGTGTATTAGTGATCAGGCCTTTATAACTGATTATACAGGTGTTTTTTTTATGTGATCAGGTATTATAACTTGATCTATAGAGAATGCTGTATTAGTGATCAGGGTATATAAACTGATTATTACATGTGGTAGAGGATCAGGGTTATATATACTGTTAACATGTGTATAGTGATCAGGTATATAACTGATTATACAGTGTAATAGTGGATCAGGTATATAACTGATTATACATGTGATAGTGAATTCAGGGTGTCTAACTGATTATACATTGTGTATAGTGATCAGGCATTTTCTAAGTAACTGATTAGTTAACATGTGTATAGTGTGATCATTTGGATATAACGATTATACATGTGTTGCTTTATTATTTTATAGTGATATGTATATAACAAACTTGATTTATTACATGTTTGTTATTATAGGTGGATCGGGTATATAACTGATTATAACATGTTTGTGTATTAGGATCCATGGTGGGATAAAAACGTGATTATACATGTGTTTAATAGTGATCCAGGTATTATTAATATGAATTATTAGTACCTGTGATAGTGGATCAGGTATTTTAATAAACCTGTTTATACAGGTTGTATAGTGATCAGGTTATATAAACTGATTATACATGTGTTTTCATAGTGATCAGGTATTGTATAAAATTGATTATACATGTGTATAAGTGATCAGGTTTTATAACGATTATACAGTGTTAGTTGATCGGGTATATAACTGATTTATTATACATGTTGTATAGTGATCATGGTATTAAACTGATTAACATGTTTGTATAGTGATTCAGGTATATAACTGATTATACATGTGATAGTGATTCAGTGTATAACTGAGTTATACATGAATCCTGTCCTTCCTATTTATAGTGATCAGTTATAACTGATCTATAACATGTGTATAGTGATCAGGTATTATAACTGATTATACATGTGTTATAGTATTTCAGGTGTTATAAACTGATTATACATGTGTATAGTTGATCGGGTAGAATAAACTGATTATACATGTGTATAGGACAGTTGATCAGGTTACTATTTATAAAAAACTGATTATACATGTGTTATATGTGATCAGGTTTATATACACTGATATACCCATGTGTATAGTGATTTCAGGGGGTGTACAATATAACTGATTATTACAAGGTTAGACCGAAGTATAGTGATCAGGTCTCATAAACTGATTATACATGTTTGTAGAGTGATTCAGTTGTTTTTTTGTATAAACGATTAATACATGTGTTAGAATTATTGTGTAGGAGTAGATGGAATCAGGTATATAAAAACTTGATTAACATGTGTATTAGTGATTCAGCTTCGTGTATGAAAGACGATTTAATAGGACATGGTGTTATAGGATTTCAGGTATATAAACTGATAGATTATTACCTCACTGGTTGTTTTATAAGTGATCAGGTATTCATAAACCTGATTATAAACACATGTGTATAGTGATTCAAGGTAATATAACTGATTATTATACATGTGTTTTATAGTGATTTCAGGGCATTTATAAGATGGAAAACTGAAATTATACATGTGTATATAGTGATCAGGGTAGATAACTGATTAACATGTGTGTAAGTGATCGGGGTTATTATATAAACTGTTATACATTGTGTTATAAAAAGTTGATCAGTCTATAACTGATTATACCTGTTGGATAGTGATCATGTGTATAAATAACTGATATAATGTGTTTTTATATGATCAGGATATATAACTGACTTTTATACAGGTGTGAATATAGGTGAATCGGGGTATATATATAATGATATACATTGTAGTAATAGTGATCAGGTTTATTATAAACTGATTATACAGGTTACAGTGATCCAGGGGTATATAACTGATTATCATTGTATAGTGGATCACAGGTCTATAAACTGATTTATACATGTGTGAATAGTGATCAGGGATATAAATGATTTATACCAAGTGGTGAGGTATAGTGTGATTCATGGTATAAAAAACTGATTATGACATGTGATAGTGATCAGGTATTATAAAAACTGAGTATACGACATAAAGTGTTATAGTGATCAGAAGTCTCTAACTGATTATATATGTGTATTATAGTGATCAGGTGTTTATAAACTGTATTATACATGGGTACAAAGTGGAGTATCAGGTCTATTAAACTGATATTACCATTGTGTAGTAGGGACAGGATCTATAAAACTGTGATATACATGTGTATCGTATCACAGGTCTCTATAAACGAGTATACATGTGTATAGTGAATTCAGATCTATACTGTTAAACCAGTGTTTATACAGGACGGATAATAATCAGGTTTAATATAAAAACTGATTATACCATGGTATAGGTGATCAAGGTATATTAAAAAAGATTCTACATGTGTATAGATGATCAGGTATATAAACGATTACAATGTGTATAGTAGCTGCCAGGTATATAACTGATATACATAGTGTATAAGTGATCAGGTTTTGTGTTGTATAACTGATTTACTAGTGTGTATAGTGATCAGGTATATATAAACTGATTAACGATGTGTTTTATAGTGATCAGGGTATATAAAACTGATGAACATGTGTTTATAGGTGAATCAGGTATATAACTGATTATACATGTGTATAGTGATCAGGTCTATAACTGATTATACATGTGTATAGTGATCAGGCATATAACTGATTATACATGTGTATAGTGATCAGGTATATAACTGATTATACATGTGTATAGTGATCAGGTATATAACTGATTATACATGTATGTAACTCAGGATCAGTACAGGATAAGTAATGTCATGTATGTACACAGTGACTGCACCAGCAGCAGAATAGTGAGTGCAGCTCTGGAGTATAATACACTAGTTCACCACAGAACTTGTAGGGTTCTCTACATGATACGATGCAGATTTCCAGTCCGGGGTTTGGTTAGGCTGCCCCCGTGTGCTGTGCCCTCCTGCCAGGCCGGGCACACTGGCAGCGTCGCTACATAACATGTAAACAGAGGCTGGCCGGGCACACTGGCAGCGTCGCTACATAACATGTAAACAGAGGCTGGCGGAGGTGTAACCTGAGCGTGTGTTTGGCTTATCACTCAGTTACTATGAGAGGGACAACTGATAGCAAAATAAATAAATAAAAATTGTGTGAAACAAAAAAGCAAAAATTAAAAAATTAAATAAAAATTGTGTAAAATAATAATAATAAAAAAAAAAATTAAAATTGGGTGAAATAATAAAACAAAAATGAAAAAAATAAAACAAAAATTGTGTGACATAACAAAACAAAAATGAAAAAACTAAAAATGTGTGTAAAATAATACAACAAAAATAAAAAAAATAAGAAAAAAAAGTTTTGTAAAATAATAAAACGATACTCACCCCACCTGCTGCTCCCTTTTCTTCAGTCCCTCTCTGCTTTCTGCTCCCTCTACCACTCATCCAATCCCTGTACAAGGCGGGGCTATGGCGTGGCCAGTGACTCACTTCCTGTGTCGAGAGGAAGCAGACTGACAAGAGGCGGAGCTGTGTAGTGCCTTGTGGGCTCGGTAACTTTCACTTTTACATTATTCTCAGATGTTTGCAGATTTTTAAAAAAGACAACCCCTTTAATAATACCGCCACCCCTGGACCTTGCAGGGGGCATGTGATCAGTCACATGCCTGTGACATCACTCTAGGTCCTGCAGTAGTTCTCATGACCTGGAGAAGGAGAGAGCGGTGCAGAGGCTCCTACTCTGTCAGGGGGGGGCGAGTGAAATGCTTTGTCAGCGCTTCACCCGATCTCCAGTACAGGGCAGGGCTAGAACCTCTTGACCTATAAGACCCAAGATTTTTTTTCTTGCTAAATTGTGCTTCTTATAGTCCGAAAAATACACTAAATTGTAAAAAAATCTAATCAAAATATTTTGCTTTGACAAAGTCTAGATAAAGACAGATGTATAAGTCCCCATGTTTTATAGAAAGGGAAATAGGAAAATCGGCTCCATATGAGGATCTCACGCTTCCCGCGTAAATAACAGCTGCTGATGTTTTTTTTTCGGGTACAGTCGAGGGGGGTTTCGTTCTGTCCGTGTTTGGCGCTTCTGGCAGCCTCGTTTGTGTTTGGCTTATCACTCAGTTACTATGAGAGGGACAACTGATAGCAGGAGGGGGCGGACCGTGCAAAGCTAAAAATGTCTGCTGAGCAAATGGATAATCCAGCTGGAGCGGGGAGGGGGCAAGAGACCAGGGTAGAAGAGTACAAGCACCCCCCACATCATCATCATCATCACGTGGGGCGTCCTGCTGGTGGATTGGGGTCACCCAGGACAGAGGGGGCCACTGGATCACTCAGATACTGAATGCATAGTGGTGCCCATCATGCCATCCCCCCTGCCATCAGGGTCTATGTCATTCAGCTACATGGAGTGTCCTCACACTGCTGTGCTCTTGTTCTCAGCACTGAATTGCACTACTACCACTCTTCTGCACAAGGTAAAGAGTAGGGAGGGAGGGAGTAGGGAGCTAAGAGCACAGCAGTGTGAGGACATGCCCCCAATCCTGGAATATAAATCCAATGTTTCACAGCTACTAACAACATACACAAAGCTGTGGGTCTCCTGGGACTATAGCTAAAACTGGATGAAGAAAGCCTAGAGCACAGCAGTGTGAGGACACTCCCCCCGTGAGAAATAAATCCAGATTTCACAGTCCTGCTGCTACTAACAACTAATACACAAAGGTATGGTTACAAATCTCTCCAGAAACAATACTGTCTTCAGAAAGCTAAGAGCACAGCAGTGTGAGGACACGCCCCCAGTGCACTTGTAGAAGCTGCAATCTTTGAATATAAATCCATATATCACAGTCCTGCTGCTACTAACAATATACACAATGGTATGGTTACAAATCTCTCCAGAGACAATACTGTCTTCAGAAATATAAGAGCACAGCAGTGTGAGGACACACCCCCAGTGCACTTGCAGAAGCTACATCCTGGAATATAAATCAATATATCACAGTCCTGCTGCTACTAACAACATACAGAAATGTATAATCACACATCTCTCCAGGCACAATACCTAACACTGGCTGCAGAGAGAACAGAGCACAGCAGTGCGAGGACACTGCACCAGCTAAAATCCATGGAATATAAATCCATAGTTCACAATCCTAAAGCTACTAACAACATACACAATACATAACACTAGCTCGGGTCTGCATGGTCACACCTGCTGACACCTTCCCTTTAAGTCCTTTCACAGGACCTCTGGACTAGACAAGGGGGCGGTCTGTTAAAGGAAATCTACCACCAGGATGAAGGATTGTTAACTAAGCACACTAATAAACTGGTGTGTGCCCTAGTTTTCACAAAAAAAGGCTTTAAAAATTATGCAAATGAGTCTGTGGGGCTCCATAGGTGTTAATGGAGCCAGGAGCCCCTTAGGCTCATCTGCATATTTTAAAATCCTTTTTTTTTCTTTAATACCAGGGTATAAGAAGCCTAAAGAAGGGCAGATCCAGCCAGAGGGGGCACACACCAGTATGTCAGTGTACTTGTTTTACAATCCTTCATCCTGGTGGTAGATTTCCTTTAAACGGGATGGTCAATGTGAAGTAATACATTTATGGTCTGTATAAGGCTCCGGTCTACAGAAAGAGGTGGTGTTATGGAAGTTTCAGTGTCGTAGATTGTAAGCTCTTGTGTCATTGCTGTGTAATGTCTTATTTTGCCTGTATATGTCCCCCACAGTCTGTACTACGCCGTGGAATATGATGGCGCTATAGAAATGACGTTTTATTATAATTACTTTCGTGTACATTTGGAGTTGCTGATAATTGGCTGTCGGCCAATCACTGCGCCTGTGGTCGGCGTCACGTCTTTTTCTCCTTGGCGCTGCTCTCGTGGCACCGTGCCCACATTCCCCTTGTGTTTCCCGGAGAACGTGACACAAATGTAGATCTGAGCTGCGGAGTTATACTCCGGGCACCCACCTGCAACGTGTCCTTCTTCGTCCGACATTTCACAAGGTAATTTTTGTAGAGCAGCGTCCTGGTCTGCGCCCACACGCCGACATCCTTCATCTCCGAGGACATCTTACACCTGCACACACAACACACACAAGAAGCTTTGAGACTTTGAGATCATTGGTTAAAAAGAACCCCCCCAGCGCCAAGAAAATCAAAGAGAAAATATCATCATCATATAAAAAAAATTGTGTGAAATAATAAAACAAAAATAAAAAATAACAATTTATAAAAATTGTGTAAAATAATAAAACAAAAATAAAAAAATAAAATAAAAATTGTGTAAAATAATAAAACAAACAAACAAAAAAAATTGTGTGAAATAATAAAACAAAAATAAAAAAATTAAATAAAAATTGTGCGAAATAATAAAACAAA
This sequence comes from Engystomops pustulosus, assembly GCA_019512145.1. Lineage (NCBI taxonomy): Eukaryota > Metazoa > Chordata > Amphibia > Anura > Leptodactylidae > Engystomops > Engystomops pustulosus. Next base: position 7,550 of record WNYA01000332.1, on the reverse strand, counting down.
AATAAAAAAATGAATAAAAATTGTGTGAAATAATAAAACAAAAATAAAAAAACGAAAAATTGTGTGTAGAATAATAAAACAAAAATAAAATAATAATAAAAAAAGTTGTGTAAAATAATAAAAGGAATATAACAAACCCCACCTGCTGCTCCCTTTTCTTCAGTCCCTCTCTGCTTTCTGCTCCCTCTACCACTCATCCAATCCCTGTACAAGGCGGGGCTATGGCGCGGCCAGTGATTGGCTTAGCACTCACTTCCTGTGTCGAAAGGAAGCAGACTGACAAGAGGCGGAGCTGTGTAGTGCCTCGTGGGATCGGTAACTTTCCCTTTTACATTATTCTCAGATGTTTGCAGATTTTAAAAAAAGACAACCCCTTTAATTATAAACCCGCCCCCCCCCCAAATCCTTCCTGAGACATCACACACTGATGCTTTCTTCCAAACAGACGGCTTCCCTCAATGATGTTTTCATACTCTAATGGGATTGTCTTGTTAAAGGGAACCTGTCAGATATACTAACTCACACTAACTAAACATATCTTGAAACTAAGTACAACTATCCCTATATTGTTCCCCCACATGCCATTAAAGTTCCACAGTCTGATCATAAAGTTGACTAACCGTCTATGCAAATGACACCATGTAAGTCTGATCATTGTCTTTCCTGAAAGCTGAGTCCATGATATTCATGTTCTTCCAGCTCGGCCATGCCTCCTTCTCCTTTCCTCCTTTCTCAGAAATGAGGGAGAAGTTGGCTGTGTGACTCGTTGAAGGGAGTTCCTGAGGGAGGGGTGAATGAGGGAGACACACAAATACAGCCAGCATTTCTCTCATTTTTGAGGGAGGGGTGAATGATGTAGCAGAGTTGAGTTCACTTGACTGAAGAGAAAGCAGACCCCTTGTCAATCAGGGAGTTGGAGGCTCGGCTACATTCACTCACTTACTACGGTCTCAGATATACATTTGCTCATATTAACACACTCGGGACTGCTACATCCATTCACTCTCTTACACACCCAGTCCCAGTCGCAACTTCTTCTCTGGCCATATCCCTTCCTGGCCTATTACTGGCTAGTGTCGTATGTGTTGTTCGCAAACGAGGCGGCTCTAAGAGCCAGCTCTTGTAAGTGAACGATGGGAGGCGGCTCACCTTAACCGGCTCACCACGCCCACTCTGACCCGATACAATCAATTTAAAAGTGGTGTGATGTGGAGTGACTGACTGGCCTGCGGCTCCCTATTATATATTTAATAGGGAGCTGTTCAGGAGTCAGAAGAGCCGACTCTTCCTAGTAAGCGGAGCCTAATGAGCCAGCTCACTAAGAAGAGCCAGAATTCCCATCACTATTACTGGCAGCATGAAAGGGTTTGCTGGACCTTGCAGGGGGCATGTGATCAGTCACATGCTTGTGACATCACTCAGTAGTTCTCATGGCCTGGAGAAGGAGAGAGCGGTGCAGAGGCTCCTACTCTCTCAGGGGGGGCGAGTGAAATGCTTTGTCAGCGCTTCACCCGATCTCCAGTACAGGGCAGGGCTAAAACCTCTCGACCTATAAGACCCAAGATTTTTTTTTTCCTGCTAAATTGCGCCTCTTATAGTCCGAAAAATACACTAAATTTAAAAAATTCTAATCAAAATATTTTGCTCTGACAAAGTCTAGATAAAGACAGATGTATAAATCCCCATGTTTTATAGAAAGGGAAATAGGAAAATCGGCTCCATATGAGGATCTCGCGCTTCCCGCGTAAATAACAGCTGCTGATGTTTTTTTTTTTTCGGGTACAGTCGAGGGGGGTTTCGTTCTGTCCGTGTTTGGCGCTTCTGGCAGCCTCGTTTTCTGGCAGCGGAGTCGGCTGTTTATCTCCGTCTCGTGGTGTTTATACACAGCTCCTACTGCATGTAGACAGAAAACAAGGATACGGGATGACAGTCACCGCCAAGTGCCGGGATAACCCATGGAAGGGAGGGCCGGCGTCCCCTATAGATCCCCCACGATCACCGGAGGGCAGCACCACAGACCGCTCCTACCTCATCACTTGGGGTCATAAGAGATCAGACAGAGACCTCCACTGCAAGTGGGTATCATCAGACACTTGTGTTCTTTGCATAGTGCCATCAACTGGGACGGTACAATGCAGAGAGCTGAGAGCACAGCAGTGTGAGGACAAGCCCCAAAGTGGACCTGAAGAAAATACTATCTTAGAATTTGAATCCATTATTCCTGCCGCTTCTGACAACATTCACAAAACTTTTGGGTAACATTTCTCTTCAGGGAAATTACCTAACACAGCAGTGAGAGCACAGAGTACAGCAGTGTGAGGACATGATCGATCCACAATCCTGGATATAAATCCATACTTCACAGTCCTGCTGCTACCTACACAAATGTGTGATTACACATCTCTTCAGGGACAATATTGACATCAGAGTGCTAAGGGCACAGCAGTGTGAGGATATGACTGCAATCATAATCCTGGCCCTATATCCATATAACACAGTCCTGCTGCTAATAAAAACATACACAAAGCTATGATTACACAGCTCTATAGGGATAATATTGTTTGCAGAGAGCACAGCAGTGTGAGGGCAAGGCACCAAAGCTACAATCCTGGATATATATCCATTATACATCACAGTCCTGCTGCTACTAACAACATTATACAAAGGTCTGATTACACATCTCTCCAAGGACAATACTGGCTGCAATTGCAGAGTTACTTCCGTCGTCACTATTTTCTGTTCTATAGCACCTAGAAACATGCTGCTGGTGTCATATTAAAGATAAGAATCTCACACTTTTTGTTGTGAGCTACAGAACCAGAGATTCAGGCTGCTAAAGACATAATGATGCCATCTAAAAGACAAGATACTTTTCTTTTACCTCTTAGGGCGGCACATATATACGTCCTTAAGAGGTTGAAAGTGTATGAAGCGGGAGCACGGGTATAATGTAGCAAGCCCCCATCGTTAATACTCGAGATCGGTGCTGATTCCGATCACATACTACGGTGGCATTTCAATCCCAGTGGTGCACGGGCACCGCCATCTTTGAGGTGAATCGAGAGGTCGTACAGTTCCGTTAATGCTAGCAATGGAAACATCAGCTCCTCCCGCAAAAATGACACCTCACACAGGTCCGTACACCCAAGAATGGAAAAGTTATTAGCGTCAGAATATGGCGAAAATGAAGACATAAAATGTGATACAACCTGCGATATATAACTCTGGAATCTTTGTGGTTGTACCGGCCCAAAAAATTAAGGGGAAATGTTATTTGAAAGCTGTAAAAACTAAGCCCGCAGGAAACTGGTGTGAATGCGTTTCTACGTCAATTTCACTTAGAAAGTACAATCTGTTACACAGAAAACAAGCCCCCATGCAGCGCTGCACACAGCAAAATAAAGAAGTCATAGACTTGTGAAGACACGTCTCTCCAGGGTCAATACTGCCTGCAGAGAGCTCAGAGCACAGCAGTGTGAGGACACAACCCCCAAGCTACAATCCTGTAAAGCAGATTTGTACACAAGGGGAAATGCAAAAGAAACAAAATGGCCTTGTCCTTAAAGGTCATCTACCACCAGGATGAAAGACTGTATGGAAATGAGCCTAAGGGGCTCCAGGCTCTATTAACACCTATGGAGCCTGGAGCCCCTCAGGCTCATTTGTATACAATCCTTCATCCTGGTGGTAGATGCCCTTTAAAGGGTCAATAGGACACCATATACTTGTTTCTAGCAACAAAGTGACGCATCCCATGAAGCCAGGAAAATCTGACTCCTCTCTGCTCATTTTCACGTGACTTTGGAGGAGATTTTTTATAGGTAAACAGGCGAGATTTTACATAAAAGGGAATTCTGGAAAGGATATTTCATCCACCTACCTTACCGACGTGTGGCGTATTAGTATGTTACGTGTTGGTTAGGGGAGTATGGAGAGAACTTACGGGCTGAGCCCTCCCAATACAAGCTGGGTGGTTGCTGCATTTTGCTGCAAACACCTATCGGTAACATCTGTGATTGTCACTGGCAAAGCCACCAGCGGCAGACAAATTTCGGTGGTGCAAGGGCGCCTCCATAATGGCTTTGATTGTCATTCCCCGTGACGTCATCAGGGAGGAACGGTCACCGTGACACACTCGCGTCTTTATAAGGCCCAGGGTTGTGTAATTTCTAAAAATCTGTTAAAATGTGCCAGTGGCACATTGTAACAGACGTTGTGCAAATTTCCCAAATATCGCTATACTGTAGTATGGCAGACGACCTTGGGTTAAAGTACCCTAAGGGACTAAAAAATACTATAAAATAATAGTCAAAAATGTTGAAAAAAAGCAAAATAAATGAATAAAACCTAATAATTAAAAATCACCCCTTATTTTAGAACAGATATAAAAATAAACAGTAAAAATCATAAACATATTAGGCATCTCCACGTCCCAAAGGTCCCCATCTATCAAAATATAATAATGGTTATTTCAAGCATTGAACTCTGTAACGGGAAAATAGCGCTAGAAATGGCACTTTTTTCGCCTTTTCGCAACATATAAAAATGTAATAAGAAGTGATCGATAGGTCGTACACTTCCCAAAATGCAAGCAAAATAAAAGATCATCTCTTCCCACAAAAAACCCACACCTTATGCATCTCTGTACACAAAGTATGAAAAAGTTATCAGCGACAGAAGATGGCAGAATGAAGAATTTTTTTTTTTTTTTTACAAAAGCTTTTTAATATGTTTCATTGTATTAAAACACAATACAACCTGTATAAACTTGGTATAACTGTGATTGTACTGAAGAAAAGAAGACGTGTCCTTTGGGGCGCACAGTCAAAGCCATACAAACCAATCCCACCAGAAAATGGCGCAAATGCGTTTTTTCACCTATTTAATAGTTTATACGGTTGAAAAAAACGGTTTATACGTCCATCAAGTACAACCAAGGAAGGGAAGGGATTGGATGAGGAAGGGATTTAGGGGAAACAATTCTATATAACATAACCATCAATGTTATTTAGGTGTAAAAAGGCATCTAGACCCTTCTTGAAGCTCCCTGCTGTCCCTGCTGTGACCAGCGCCTGAGCTCGGCTATTCCACAGATTGACAGTTCTCATAGTAAAGAAGCCCTGTCACCTCTGGTGATTAAACCTTGTTTTCTCCAGGCGGAGACAGTGCCCCCTCGTCTTTTGATTTGATTTAATCTGGAATAACTTTCCACCATATTTTTTGGACCATTCATATATTTATATAAATTAATCATGTCCCTCATAGTCGTCTCTTTTCCAGACTAAATAAATCTAGTTGTTTTAATCGTTCCTCATCAGTGCACTAGGAATTTTCCTGCTTCCCAGTACACGGCTTGGAATAGTAAATACTGTCACCACCAAGTACAGTTTGTAACGCAGAAAACAAGCCCTCGCACTGTACATGGTAAAAAAAAAAGTTATGGATTTTGGAAGGTGGGGAGTATAAAATGGAAACAAAAAAGGGACACAATCAGGGGTTAATGGGATAAAATCTGCTGTCGGGTTCCCTTTAAATACTCTGCACAGGGAGAGGATTGGAAACAGAAACGAGAGAAGAGTTTTCCTGTAGTCAGGGAGATCTAAACGTGACTTCCGATTTTGGATTTACTATTCCGTGGTGTGAACGCTATGGGAGAATCGGACACATCGCTTCCCATCACTTTCTCCCTACCTGGATATAGTAGTATTAGTTTTGTAGGAGTCACTAAGCTCCTCCCCCTTGCTCGGTTTCCCTCGGATCTGACTTGCCGCCTCCTATATCAGGGACATTACTATGGTAAACGGTATAACAAATAGTCTGGAGGTGCTGAGATCTTGTCTGTGCTCCTCCGGGAGCCATAATATTGCAATTAGATGTCGGGAGCGGAGCCAGAGCCGTCTCTTACCTTCTGTTCAGCAGAGATGTCACCAGTCCAGCGAGCGATAAAATATGTATGTGGAGTCGTCAGTCCGGATCCGGAATCTCTTCATATGGAGACGCGGCTGAAAGACTCGCCCTACAATCAATGGAAAACCCTTCTGTTACTGGCTGAAAGAATTCCGAGCGCCGATACAATGTATAACATCTGCTCAGTGTGTCCCAACAAGTACAGGGTGGAGGTATAAGGAGATGTAAGTACAGGATGGAGGTATAAGGAGGTGTTAGTACAGGGTGGAGGTATAAGGAGGTGTAAGTACAGGGTGGAGGTATAAGGAGGTGTAAGTACAGGATGGAGGTATAAGGAGGTGTAAGTACAGGTTGGAGGTATAAGGAGGTGTAAGTACAGGATGGAGGTAAATATAAATAAAGATTATTATTACACATATATTGTACAGTGTATCGGCTGATGAGCCTCACACACCTCTATCTCCCCTTATTGTGATACAGTGCCCCTGTCTCTGTGATAGTCTCTGTTTCAGCCTCCATAGCTGTCTCTGTACTAGTCTCTGTACTAGTCTCAGTGCCAGTGTCTATACCCGTCCCTATACCAACAACTTTCCACCATATTTTTTGTATGGACCATTCATATATTTAAATAAATTAATCCTGCCCCCTCGTAGTCGTCTCTTCTCCAGACTAAATAAATCTAGTTGTTTTAATCTTTCCTCATCAGTGCGTTAGGAATTTTCCCACTTCCCAGTACACGGCTTGGAATAGTAAATACTTTCACCACCAAGTACAGTTTGTTACACAGAAAACAAGCCCTCGCGTAGCTCTGTAGATGGTAAAATAAAGAAAGTTATGGATTTTTGAAGGGGTGGAGTGAAAAATGGAAACGCAAAAACAAAAAAGGAACACGTTGTTCAGGGGTTAATGGGGTTAAATCTGCTGTCGGGTTCCCTTTAACTACTCTGCAGAGGGAGAGGATTGGAAACAGAAACGAGAGAAGAGTTTTCCTGTAGTCAGGCAGATCTAAAAGTGACTTCCGATTTTGGATTTACTATTCCGTGGTGTGGACGCTATGGGAGAATCTGGCGCATCGCTATAGTAGTATTAGTTTTGAAGGAGTCACTCAGCTCCTCCCCCTTGCTCGTTTTTCCTCGGATCTGACTTGCCGCCTCCTATATCCGGGACATTACTACGGTAAACGGTATAACAAATAGTCTGGAGGTGCTGAGATCTTGTCTGTGCTCCTCCGGGAGCCATAATATTGCAATTAGATGTCGGGAGCGGAGCCAGAGCCGTCTCTTACCTTCTGTTCAGCAGAGATGTCACCAGTCCAGCGAGCGATAAAATATGTATGAGGAGTCGTCAGTCCGGATCCGGAATCTCTTCATATGGAGACGCGGCTGCAAGACTCCCCCTATAATCAATGGAAAACCATTCTGTTACTGGCTGAGAGAATTCCAGGCGCTGATACAATGTATAACACCTGCTCAATGTGTCGCACCAAGTACAGGATGGAGGCATAAGGAGGTGTAAGTACAGGATGGAGGCATAAGGAGGTGTAAGTACAGGATAGAGGTATAAGGAGGTGTAAGTACAGGATAGAGGTATAAGGAGGTGTAAGTACAGGATGGAGGTATAAGGAGGTGTAAGTACAGGATGGA